>JADRCH010000150.1:4970508-5008424 GCA_019843965.1 Rhynchomys soricoides
GGAACATGTTTACATCCCCTAGTCACACATTGAAGATCACTGGTCTCCAAACAGTAACACAGACGTGTAACTGGAACATGTTTACATCCCCTAGTCACACATTGAAGATCACTAGCCAGTATCTTTTCGGGAAGACTATTAAACCAGCTAGTAATATTAAGTCTCCACTATTGCACTATCTGAGAAAACATGTTTAGAAAAAGAAAAATATATTGAAATTTATGTGCATTGAGTCTGCCACATATCTCATAACTATTGTCATTCATCCTCTTTTCAAGTAGAAATAATTTAAATTCTTTGGTAGCAAAGAGGCAAAGATGCTCTTCTCTTCCTATTGTCTACCATTTATTAAGTAAACACTTCAGCAAATTTACTCACTATTTGCCATGCTCAACGATTCCTATAATCCACCTATTTGAAAAACACAATATTTGTGCATATCTATCTGGGTTTACAGCAATTCTTAAGTTCTAGTTTCTATAAAATTGATTGTAAAGTGTCCCCCAAAGTCTATCCGAATGTAATTGAAGATTTTTAAATTAGTACAGACTCCTCCCAACTTTGGCTTGTAAGCTTTGGTTCTTTTAGGTACAAACAGTTCCTAACTTGGAAAAAAATAATTTACCGTGTTATATGAGATAGTTGTAATGAAGCAGTTGTATTTTTCCTAACCAAATATCCCCTGCATATATTCACTATTTTCACTGAGTTAACAAAAGAAAGTAAATTTTCAAAAGAAAGAAGGAAATTAAGTAAAATTATACTATAGGAATGTTTTCCATTCAAAAGGAAGGATATCAAAACTATTTTCACACATGAAATAAAAGGACTTTGTTGAATCATGAAATAATAAATAACTTAATATACTGATTAGATATTAGACCTGTTTCACAAGAGGGATTTCATACCTGCTACTATGAACCTGGTTAAAAGCCTGTGGCTGGGGAGAACATTAAGCCTTACAAGGGAAAATTCTTATTTTATTTTCTAAATAGTCACGTTGTCAAACTGCCTTCTAAATATGTATATACCCACAAATCAGAACAAAATGGCTGAGTGCTCAGCTATGGATGCATCATCTACATCTACCTCCCCAATCCAACGCTCAGGACATGGAAGAGGGAGCAGAAAGAATGTGAGAACCAGGAGATGGGAAGAAGAGCAGTGAACTGTTCACCTCTGGTTATGACATGGATATTACACACAGTGGTCTCCTGTACAAGACCTACACAAGATCCAGAATGGAGAGGTGAGGGCTCTCACACCTAGTGGAAGACCTGGTGGCACCTGATGGGAAGGAGAGTTTCTCTCCTTTGAGTACTATGGTGCTGCAAGAGTGTCCATGCCCTAGTAATGGTACCACCTCATGCATATATGTAACATTAACTAATTGGACTTGGGGAGTTATCAATAATAACTTTAAAAGGAGGACATGAAGGTGGGAGTAAGACTGGATAGGAAGCACTAGAGGGAGTCGGAAAGAGATAGTGGTAGTCATGTATATAATCATATTGTATAAATATATGAACTTTTCAAAAAATAAAATTTTTTTAAAAAGTAAAAACAAAAATAGACTACAAAACATCTCCATACTAACAAGCAATCTTGGTTTGTGCTAACTGCCATTGAAACACTGTAAATAACACTTTGAGCTAAGATATTTGTAATTTAAAATTGGTTGAGACTTTGTAACTTGCATTCTTCTAATTTACACTGGAATGGTATGCAGCATTTTCCATTTAGCTGTTTTGTTTTAAAAGGTAACATTATCCAGATGCAATCTATTTTTTTCTAACATTCCCACAATAGAAATGGTATTGTTTATTATCTATACTTTGTATAAAAGAGGGACTGACTGTCTTTTTTTCCTCTTCTGTGGCCCCAGAACTTTCTATAAACTATGGGAAAGAGCTAGAAAGCCTATAGTGGTTAATGTAAAAAAGGGTAGATGCCAAAACATCGTTAGAATTCTCTCACTCTATTTCTGTCCTCTTCCTAATCTCTGGGCAGTATGACTGTCTTTTTTTCTACATTCTCATTTATAACGAACTCACTCCTTCTCAAAACATACCGTAGTGAGGACAAATTTTACACTACACACCCAAATCACTTAGTCCATGGGATGATGTCAGCAATGATTAGTGAGAGTCTACCAACTCTAGGCCATGGTTAATTGTAGAAGTTTTATTCTGTATGCCTCCTCAAGTTTTCTACATTCATTGCATGTGACACAGGTCAGGGCACCTACACAGTACGGAGGTCAGCATAAAAATCTGGCTTTCCTATTAATAAAGTAATAGTAAACAGGGCTTTACATCAATTGTGAAGTCAATTTCTATTTGTTACCAAAACTAAAGGAGTAACACAACATTTTCTTCATAAATTTTCAGATTGGCGCCTGGACAAGAGAATACAAGTAGGTGCACAATAAAAAGATTAAAATGAAAGTTAATTAAATACTAACTTTCAACACTAGGTGTTACTGTAAATCTCCAACCCCAATAAGCCCAGCAAAAACACAAAATTCAGTTATACTTATAAGCTGTATGCCTAGATTAGGCAGATCCACCACTACACTAATCTACTCCCCAGCTATGAGACCCCCTTGCTATTTGAGGCTTCTCCAGGCCACATGGTTCTGCTCCAACTTCCTTCTTCCTATTCCCCCTAGTCCTTCCTCTGTCTGTTTCCTACTCTTCCCCCACTGTCTAAAACCTCCAGCCCCACCTTTCCCTTCCACTGCCCAGTCACAGGCTCCAGCCTTTATTTGACCAGTTAAAATAGGAAGAAGGGTCACAGGAAATTATCTGAGTTATCCACTCCTCCAAAGGGCGGCCTCTCTTGAGGAAACAGAATTAACATCAGAATACAAACAGCACCAAGGCAGCCCACAGCACTAGGTTTGCTCTGTCCAGATAAATTGAATTTTATTTGGTGATTGCTTTGTTTTTTGAGACAGGGTTTCTCTAGGTAGCTTTGGCTGTCTGAGAACTTGCTCTCTAGACAAGGCTGGACTCAAACTCAGAGATCTGCCTGCTTCTGCTTCCTAAGTGTTAGGATTAAAGGTCTGCATCACCACTGAATTAAAATTTAAGAGAGATGAAACACTTTTATTCATATTAAGAGAATTAAAGAAACGTAAATAAGAAGGCATGCTGAAAAAGATGGAGAAAAACTTGGACTTCCTTAGAAAGCTTAAAAATCACGCGGGGTGGGGGGTGTTATATATCATACTGGAAATGTTCTCAAAGATAGAATTAGGGAGAAGCAAAGCACTAGTTAATATAAATTGCAATTATCTGATCAGCATAGTGCCATAAATGAAAGGCCTAGGGAGAACAAAAGCAATAATGAAGAGAAAGTAGGAGGTCTGTTTTAGGCCATAAGATTTCCTTAACTGGGGAAAAGAAGAGCGGGAAAATTTTGTTTGATACTGACAGCATCTTGATTCAAAGTCCTTGACATTTTAATCTCTTTAGCATCATAGAGGTGTGAGATAAAGGACAGAGCAAAAAGCAAAGAGAAAGGAAAAAGAAGGCAGCAGGCCAGTTCACAAGTAGTCTCAAAAAGTGAACAAAACCAACCTCAGTTAGTAAAGCATCAGATAGTCTACTACTATTCACAGAAATGTGACAAAACAGGATGTTTATCGTGCCAACAAAGTAAAACTATGTAGGACACAGGACAATTAAAAGCAAAGTAAAAAGATCGAAAGGAATATAAACCAGATGAGGTACTCTTCAGCTGGAGAGATAACTCAGCATATTGTTCTTGCAAGGACCCAAGTTCAGTTCCCAGAGCCCACATTAGGTAGCTCACAATCTGTATCTCCATCTCCAGGAGATCCTGTATCTTCCTTTGGCTTCTACAGACAGTTACACCCACATGCTCACAAACAGACTCAATTAAAAGTAAATCTGTTCATTTGTTTTGTTTTGTTTTTAAGGATTCCACTAGATTCTAAAAACATTTTTTTTCCAAAAATATCTAAAAGAACTCATTCCCTGGTTATTATGTAAATGGTATAAACGTGGAGCCTAAGAGTAATTTAATTCAGTATGTTTAAAATGTCAGAGGAGCAGCAACAGCCCAGGTAACAAAGTACGAAAGTTGTCTAAGCACAAGATTGAAAACAGAAAACAAGAACATAACATTGTGAAACCTGGAGGACAAGAGCTGCATGCAGTTGGGGTTCTTCAGACAGTACATGCTGTGCTATTACACAGATTCCATGCTTACTCTAGCAAAAAGTGCCAGAACCCCACAGAAGAAATATGTATTAGTAGTAGAAATATGTAGTAGAAGTATTATGCCCTACTTCTAATGCAGGAACCATTCATTAAGACCTGGTAGTACCTATAGTAGCAAACCACTGATTTCATAAAATTTTTAAAAGGAAAAATGCAAACTACTTTCAGGATGTAAAAATGTTAGGGATAAGTACTCTCTGCCCGGATACCCTCCCCCCACCCCACACACACACACACAAAACCAGCACAATCCACTTGGTGAGGCTTTCTAGTAAAATTCAAACGCAAGTTCTAGAGGATAGAAAACTCAGTCAGCAGAAAGCCTGCTCTACAAGCTTGAGGACTGAATTCAGACCCCTAATACTCACACGAAAGCTGGACACGGCAGCATAAGTATGTTGGCCTAGTGCGTTACAAAAGCTTTTCTGGAGTTCTTTACACAGCAGCTGAGCTCCAGGGCAGTAAGATCCCGTTTCAAACATTAAGGTAGAACTGTGCATAATGATGCATGACTTAATGAGGCAGAGGCAGACAGATCTCCGAGTTCTGAAGCCAGTCTGGTCTACAGAGTTCTACAACAGCCAGCGTAAATAGAGAGACCCTGTTCTTAAAAGAAATTTGTGTGGAGAGAGATTGAGAAAGACATCTGAAGTTGACCTCCGGCCCCCACATGCATGTACACATACAGACAATAAATAAATAAACACTATATATTCAAATAATTGATAATAAAGATTATATGTATGTGTGTGTGTGTGTGTGTGTGTGTGTGTGTCTGTTATGATTTGGATATAGTGTCTCTAAACTCTCCTGTGTTTAAATCATGGGTATCTTGACCTAATAAGTAGATTAATCCACTAATAATTTCATAATCTAATAGCAGAGGCAGAGGGATCTCCATGAGTTTGAGCTTGGTCTACATAGTGACACAAGACAAGCATAACTTCTACTGGTTTGAAATCATCACATATTTACATTTTGAAATTAACTGATATCGTAAGCCACTGTTATTGAGATAAATGGATCTCCATGCAGCTTCATAAGGAGACACAAGATAAAAGTTAACAATCGTTCTGCATGAAAAACTTCAGAAAGCCTAAGTGTAAGTGTTGGGTTTTTCTTTCTTCCTTCTTCCTTTTCCTCCCCTTTGCCTTTTTTCTCTTCCACACTATAGTGCTTAGAAAGGGAACGTCCCTATGGGCTCAGATATCTAAACACTTGGTCCCCACTTGGTTGTGCTGTCTAAAGAGGTTTAGCAAGTATGGCCTTGCTGAAGGAAGAATGTCACTGGAGAGGGCTCTGAGATTCAAAACCCTTGTGCTATGTCCAGTTTAGCTTGTTTTCTGTTCCTGCCTGCATCTCAAGATGTGAGCTCTCAGCCTCCTGCTCCTGCCCCAATGCATGCTTCTTGTTGCATGCCTCCCTGCCACGTTATACCTCTGTAACAATTAGCCAAAATAAACTCTTCCATAAGTTGCTTTTTTGAGTCATAGTGTTTTATCACAGCAACAGGTAAGTAATACATACACACATTGATTGGTGAACATTTGTAGGTTTGTTTTGTGGGTTTCTTTAGTGTCTATGACATTACTTTTACTCAATCAATAATGAATTTTAAATGCTTTAATATAATTAAATAATATCCCAGATATAATACAGTTTTTATGTCTACCATAATAGCTAAAATGTATAGGCTGGTTCTTATCAATATGACTGGCCAGGAATCTCATACTAGCAACATAACTTGGCCAAGTCATCTGCTCTCTCAATCTTAGTTCCTTTATCTATAAAATGAAAATAATGGCAGATACCATGAAGCAAATCAAATGAATTTCAACAGGCAAAGCAATTATCAAAATCTCTGATACATGATTAACATGAGTAACACTGAAAACAGGATTAATATGTATACATTCCTATAGTACAATCTAATAAAATGTACTGGGTATTTAAAACTGTTATAATTTGAATACGTTTTCTAAAGTTTGTGTTCTGAAAACTTAATTAACATTCTGATGGTATTTGGAATTGGAACCTTTCCAAGATTCTTAGGGCTACACAACATCACAAGGTTAGGGCAATCATGATAGCATTAGTAGTGTTACAGAGAGAGGGAGGGAGAGAGACAGAGACAAACAGACAGGCAAACAGACACAGTGAGAGAGACAGACAGACAGAATATGAATCTAGTATATATGTTCCCTTGTTCTTGACACGTTTTCTACCATGTTTTGATTCAGTAATAGGCCCTAACCAGATGCTGAAACTTTTAGCCTTGTAACTGTTAGCTACTAGAACTATAAAAAAACTTCCTTATAAATTACTCAAGTCTTTGGTATTCTATTTTTGCAACAGAAAATATACTAAGACAATATTAAGTTTTCATTACCTTAAGTATTTTTTAAATCATTGCCCATGCCAATCAACACAGGAACATTGAACAGAGAGTATTTAGAACATTTAAACTTTAGAGTAGTAAAACTAGCCTGATAATATCAACTTCAGTAATAGAAATATATATTAATAAGTACGGTATACACGTATGGAGATAGTGTTGATGATCAGCAATTTCCTCATAATTGAAAGATTCCTTACTGACTGAGGAAGTGAACAAACCAATGGTCAGCTGAGCTGAAGCTTACACGACTCACAAGTCTACACAGACAGTTAACTTCTTCTACACAGAAGACTCCTAATGGCTGAGCTGTCTCTAAGTTGTGCAGGAATCTCCAAGGATGCAGCCTTCATGAATTGTCAACGCTGGGGGGTTAGAGGCTCAGGAATGACTCATCCATATTACTCCTGAAAGTAACCCCTTATCCATACTTGCTAAGTGACCTTAATAAACTCATCCTTAACCTTAATAAACTCTGCTCAGCAAATTTGCCTGTAATAAAATTGTTACTTTGGTTTGTCCCTGGTTCCCTATCTAATGTGGACACCTTTTCATGTCTTTTGGGGACA
Source organism: Rhynchomys soricoides (assembly GCA_019843965.1). Lineage (NCBI taxonomy): Eukaryota > Metazoa > Chordata > Mammalia > Rodentia > Muridae > Rhynchomys > Rhynchomys soricoides. The sequence continues at coordinate 4,977,723 of JADRCH010000150.1, forward strand.
GGTGACACAATAGATAATGTATATAGACTACCACAGAAGCCAGAAAACAAACCTGTCCTCTTTTTTCTGAACGTTTATTAGGTGATCAAGTATAGAGTCTGTCACTCAATACTGAATAGGGGAGTTATGTCCTACATGACTTTATTGGGGCAGATGAGCATTGATAATGAAAAGTATAAACTAGTACCTACTCTATACCCAATATTGGTAAACTCAAATGATCCTCTGTATACCAATCCAAACTTCCTGATCAAGCAGCTGCCAATTTAGACCTCGGTTCTTTATCCCCAGCCACACCCATACACTCTCAACAAATCAAGTTTTCTGCTGTACGTGACCACTCTATCTTCCTGAAACGTATCTGTTCCTCCATTTTCTCCAACAATTAACTCTTCTCAGATATCATTTAAAGAATCATTCTTTCTTAGTTGGCCAACTGATTTGAGTTCCTCCAGTTTCAGTTTTTATTCCTGTTTCTTATTCCTTTTCTTAACCTAGTCTATATTTTCTCCCTATGTGAATTCATACCTCCCATCAAATGCCATCCATATAACTATAAAAACCAGAGCTTCCTTGCTAAGCTGTGATTCATAGAAGTCTGGCTATCTTTGAATTCAACTCAAATGAGGCAAAATACCTTAAATTTCATGTTCAGATTAGATGAAAGAAATTAATTAAATTATCTCTTCTCCACACCAAAGTGGGACAATTTCACTTATCTTTGCAGATAAGATAAAATTTCATTATGCAAAATTCTTGAAAAGAATCTAAGCAAGAAAATAAAATACATTTTATCCTGTATTTTTCCTTTATTAAAAAAAAAATAGTTTTTAATAGTTGGGCATGGTGATGTACAAATGTAATCCCAACATTCAGGAGGCAGAAAGAAGCAGGCAGATCTCTAATTTCAAGGCCAGCATCTACAGAACAAGTTCAAGGATAGCCAAGGCTACGCGCGCGCGCACACACACACACACACACACACACACACACACCCCTGTCTGGAAAAATCCATAAAGAACTTTTCTAATAAATTTTAAACTTTAATATAGAAAACCCAAGAAAACAAACAGGTAAAAGGAATAATAAAATTCATCCATAAACATAGAACCAAGAGATGCTATGCTTGTCTTCTGTCTGCCTATGAGGATTCAAAATCAAACTTCTATATGCACTGAGAAAAGCATACAACTGCCTTCAGGTTATGAATAAGATGTATGGGAAGCAAATGGATTTGGGCTTGGATCTAGGTCTTATCCATCTTACTAGGTATATGCAATACTCTAAGGTCTGGGGAGTGGAGGGACTGAGTGTGGTAGCTGAGTCTTTAGCTTAAGCACTCAAAAGGCAGAGGCAGCAAGATCTCTGAGGTCAAAACACAACCTGGTTTCAGACCAACTAAAAGTACATGGTAAGACTCTGTCTCAAAAACTAATAAAAAAAAAAAAATACAATCCTAAATGAAAACACTTCTACCTGGTCTTAAACATCTTGAATAATGAGCCTGCTTAAACAGTTTCAAATATGAATAAACATTCTTTACAAAAATGACTTGGAGGAGGAGACACAGATTTTGTTACATGTAAAGATTTCCATGTCATTTGTCACTGAAGGTGTTCTCAATAATTTGCTGTTGTCATTAGCAACAACTAGCCTTCAACTATGAAAGTCAACCTAAAAAGGTATTAAAAGAACAATATGTAGACTAATTGCTTTGGGTTGGTTTTCCCTAGTTATTAATAAACAAGTAAATAGCCTTCTATGAATTTCACCCTTCATGAATAGTGCAAGTATCTCTAATACTCAAGTTTTTGAAAACCATTTTTAAAGCCCACATTTTAAAACACACTGAAAGGAATATATTTAGAAAAGTGAGGCAATGAATTGATTTTTAGCTCTAAACAGTCACAATAGACCAAGGACTTGGTAAAAGTAAGTACATCAGTGCAAATTACTGTCAATACCTCATCTTTTATATTTATTCCTTTTGCTATTGTTGTTTGTTTTTTCAAGACAGGGTTTCTCTATGTAGTCCTGGATGTTCTGGGACTCAGAAGTTATAACTGCCTCTGTCTCCCAAGTGCTGAGAGTGCTCAGTCTTATATTTATTTTTTTACTGAGCTAATTTTCAACATTTATTAAATGTAGCTGAATGTTTATTCACATTTACTTCTGTTCTAATTTGCAAACTCAACTAAAACAAGTTAAAATGTTCTTGTTTTAAGAGACCTAGACACACACACATTAGGTAGCTAGGAAGTAGCAGGAGGAAGTTGTTTCTAGCTTGAGACATGAGAAGCTAAAATCCAAAATATTAGAGGAAGAGTTCAGGGATAAGTTAACCATGCTCTAAGGACCTCAGAATCCCGAGAGGGGTTAAATTGCAGGAATGTGAGGCACTAACATATTTGTAAACATGGAAGTGAAAAATCACAAAAAGTGGGGGGATAAAAAGCTCCACTCAGATCTCCTTCCCAGGCAAAAATAGAACCTAGCCCTTAACTGTTTCTCTGGAGAGAAATGCAAGAGACTCAAAAGCAATAGAGAAACGGCAAGAATGGGTATATACAAGGGTTCAAACCGGTATACTCAGTAACAAGAGAAGGGTGGCTCCACGGACTGACTGATCACACCTAAAATTAAAGGCGGAAGATCATAATTAGACAAGCGTGCGTGCGTGTTGCAAGTGACTAGCTCTGAAAGGGGGGGGGGGATATGTTTTTCTAAAAAGTTACCCCCCTACCTCTCATATAAAAAGCTAGTTGCTTCTATAGCTCAATACCCAAACTTGTTTTCTTCCTTCCTTACTAAATAGAATCTTAAGAATGAATTAACCATTTTTTTAAAAGTTCTAACATTCTATGTGGATGGGGATGCCTACATAAGCTGGAAGAAGCCAGTGAACGGGATTTAGGGCAATTCCCCACAGAAATACCCTGTTGTGACCGAAAAGTCAGACATGATAGCTGGAATCCCAGCATGTATACTGGCATATCAGACAAACTGGAAGTATGGCTAAGAAAGAAAAGCAACTGTACAGTCATAAGGAGACCACAGTGCCATCCCTCCTCACCAAGTCACGACATTTTACATGAGCAAGACACAACTGCATTGTTTAAGTCACTTAAAACAGGTCTGAACTTGCAGCAAGAAGGAACTCCTCATATTTAGGCCTTCTATCTGACTTCTTAAAATATGTGCACTGATTAAAAGATAAATTAAAAGATATGCTAATTAATAGCAACAATTAGAAATAAAAATAATATATTATAATATACACCCTCAGAAACCTTTCATGAAAGTACAGGTATTGTGCAAATTTTGCACCAAGACCAACATATCAGGATTCTTTTCTAAGACAATTAATTTGAGTTTCTTTGAAGAAACATTAAATATGTATTTTGTAAAAATAAAATAATGAGGCAAACCTTTTTCTATTATAACCATGTCTTAGGTGTCTTACACAGACTACAGTTGCTGTTAAAACTTACTGAAGAATTATTAGGTACCTTTTGCTAAGAACAACATTACCCAAACAAAAAACTAGCTAGCTACAAAGTAAAAATTAAAAGTATAGCAGGCTTTCTCACCCAACTACCACTGACATGTTAGACCAGGTTAACTGTTGGTCTGTCCTACACTACCCTTTGAAGGAAGGTCAGCATTTCTAGCCCCACCCACTAACTGCCACCCACTAACTTCAGACTGCTGAGTGCCACCAAGAGGAAACAAAATTTCTGAAAGTGCAGACAGCAAATATAGTTGCTTCAGAAATCATTGCTTCACTCATCAGGAGCATCGAGCCATGACAATACTACAGACTAAAATTTAAGGATGATAATATTTTAACATAGTCTCTGAAGTTCATTATGGGATATAAACTATCAGCTCCCAAGATCATCTCTAATGCTCCTCCTAAACCCACAGAGGATTTTGCATCATGGAAATATTAATAGCTTCTGTCTGTTTAAGCCTACCTATGTGTTAACATAAGGGCTTCCTGTTCATTATGTCCATTCTCGTTTTAAAGCTTGTCATCTGCCGAGGGTGGCTGTTAAGCCCACCACAGTACAAAATAATTTTATAGTCTACTTTAACCTATCAGATTATTACCATCTCATTATAATGATCTGATACTAAAACTTGCTTAGTTTACTATATGAGACCAAAGTCAAAATGTTACAGCTTTAGAAATTGAGTGAATGTTTCCTACACCTAACAACTCAAGAGAGACAATAATGTTTCTTGAAATAATTTTTACCACTATGGCATAATAAAGTATCCTTTTTAAACTTTTTTATTTTTTATTTGTATTTTTGGTTTTTCAAGACAGGGTTTCTCTGTGTAGCCCTGGCTGTCTTGGAACTCACTCTGTAGACCAGGCTGGCCTTGAACTCAGAAATCCACCTGCCTCTGCCTCCCGAGTGCTGGGATTAAAGGAGTGCACCACCACTGCCCAGCAAACTTTTTTAAGTGGGGCTGTGTGTGTGTGTTTGTGTGTGTGTGTGTTTTGAGACAGGGTCTTTAAACACAGTCCTTGATATCACTATGTACACCATGGTGACCTCTAACTCAGAGATCTACCTGGCTCTGACTCCTGAGTGTTGGGATTAAAGGCTGCACTACCAGCTTTGACTTCTTTTTTAAACCATATATCTGTGCTTCCTTGAGTACTTTTGGGATTTTTGCCCCCTACCTATCATTAACTTCCAATCACTCTATCCCATCCACACCAATGTATGTGTTTTGTTTGATCATTTCAATTTGCCTTTCAATAGAAATCGACCTCTGAAATCAAATCTCATCTTGTTCTTCTTTTGGAATCTAAGAAAAGTTAACTTGTTTTGGCTTCAAATTCTGCTATGTAACTTGTTATCTGAAACTTAAGAGTTAACAGGTTCTTCGTATAAGTTGCTTTCATATCAAAGCAAATTACATATGGGCTAAGGCCCACTCTACTGAAGCATTTCTTGAGCAGATAACTAATATAACCCAAAGGAAGAGGTAATTAGAGGCAATTAATCCACAGAGCCACTGTTTAGTTTTCCTTAAAAGAATTGTTCATTTCTTTCTCCTGCAACCACAGCTACTAATCAAGAAATTTTGATTGATATTTCCCCCCAAAAGGAAAGAGACAAACTGTAGATTTTCTTCTCAATATCAAAAGCTGTATACATAGTTCATATAGCTAGCTTTCTGTCACTTAGACTATCTATTTTATGTCATTATTTTATTAATTAATTACATTATTATTATCTATTTTGAAATTACTCATGATTAAGTAATCTGCTAATTAGTTATTAGTTATTTAATATTACTATTAGTAAATAATAGAATCCTAGTTGTTTAAAAGAATTGATCTTTGGAAATTCAGTTATATAAGCCAGTTTTCCTTACTGGCAAATCAAACAATTAACAAATTCCTATTTTATTAAGTAGTAGATGAAATGTAAATTTTATGTGATTCTTCCATTCCATTTAAAATATGTAAAACATATATAAATATAAATCTCACTTGTAAAATAAAACCAGAACGGAAACTCAGAAAGAGATTATTACTGATCTCTAAGATAGATAATGAAGTTTCAGGGAAAAAAAAATGGCCATATCAATGTATGTCGATATAATACTCATAATTTAGCTATGTAAAATAAAAGTTCGTTGCATTTTTCCTGGTCAGTTTTATTCTCGCCTATTCATAACTTAGAATTTTATAAGATAGTTAATTTCATTTGTTCTTAAAACATTTTAAAGTCAACTATCAGAATCTGATTTTGTTTTTTGACTCAGGGTCTCATTATGTAGCCCAGGCAATCCCTGAATTTGTGTGCCTGGTGCCCCACCCCCAGGTGTTGTCATAGTTTTTCATAAGCTAAATGTGCTCATTTTTTCTTAGAAAATTAACTTCAAAAAGAAATTTAAGAGTAGGTAACGGTTCTCCAAAAAAACCTCTAGCACTCAAATTTTTCAGCAATGAGGGGTCATTTGAGCAAGTAAATTAACACCACCGGGCCGGGGGTAGAGCTCAATGGGATATCTAGCCTTGGTTTCAAACACACACGCACACACAAGCACATACACACGCAGGTTGGGGGGTGGGGCTTCTAGGCAAGGCAGAAAAAAAGAATTAAGTTGTACTTTTAAAAGATGGATATATATCCTGAAACAATAACACTTGTTTCAGAATATATTTAAATATCAAATGCATGCTAATTTTTCTAAGTTTGAAGTTCCTAGGTTCACAGTCTACAACATAACGATTGTTAAACATTAATCATGTAGTTAGAAGATAAATGCGCTCAAAATCAAGACACTAAACTTCACTAAACATCAACTGTCAAGATGAAACAGGTTTTCAAGAAAGTCACTATACAGAGAAAATGTTAAAGATACACACTTGTTGTCTATACTCAGACTGTTTCGACCTTCAAACAAATTTATCTATGACATTGGCAGAAAATTTAAATTTAATCATTAGGAACTTATCCAAAAATATCAACTTACCCTTCTTTCCTTAAATGCTTGGCAGGACATAAAATGAAATGTCAACAAATGTAATGCCCACTCAGTGTTCGCTTTGTTGCACACCTGTGACCAGAATGAAATTAACCGCTAACTCATCCAAACCTTTATGGATTTACCCAGCTAGCAACTATCCCAACCAAAAAAGTAACTGAGGCACAGATGTTAAGTAACAGGTTAACAGCTAAGAAACGGTAGAGCCAGGGCTTGAACATTTTGTGGACATTAAGAAACATTTTTTAAAGGTAGTATGAAAAAAGTATCCTTTTTTAAGAAGCAAGAGTTGCGAATGCAAAAACCTTGTATTACAAATGTATGCAGATGAGAATGCAGATTATCCAAACTTTATCCCTAAACCCGTAGGTTGTTTCTATATTTGCTTATAGCTAAATAAAAACTACATTCAATCCTAAAAGCAGTCGGCAGAATAAAGGAAATAATTTATTGTCATTTTTTCTGATACTGAATTTAACAGACTAACCAAAAACGTGTAATTTAAATGCTGGGGGAGGGGTGGTGTAACGAGGGCAATAGTTTCAGGAAAACGACTTTCTCTGTCTTCAGTCAATTAGGAAACGGTGTGTTTGTCAGAGAAGGGGGTCAAAAAGGGGAAAGATGACAATCACTCCAATAACGTCCCACACGAAAAACACCCCCCCCCCAACACACACACCTTGTGGGGGAGGGGAGTAGCTAACGGTGGGTCAGTGCCAAAGCCAACGGAAAAACTGGTCCAGAGGGACCTAGTGAGGGAATGACAGAAGACCCTTGCAGAGGGGGAAGGGTGGCGATGACAGGAGGGCAGGCAGTGGGGTGATAGCATGCTTGGCGTCTCTGAAAAAGAATGCGGGGGACCTGGATCTTAGAGAAAGACAGGAGAGCTCAGCAGAAGTGAGAGGAACCGGGTAGTGAACTTGAGAAAGGCGGGACCCTCGGGCACGAAGAGGATCTCCGTGAGGCACAGGCATGTCAGGACGGGGTTCTTTGCAGTTGACCGTCCAGCTCCCAGTCCCCCCACCACGACAAACTCACTTTCTCCGCATCACGAAGTCCGCAAGTCACCCCCAACCAGCTCCCCGTCCCCATCGCCAAGCTTGGAAAGGTGCAGAGAGGGGACCGGGGCTTCCCAGACTCCCTCTCTGTCCCGCTGGAGGATCAGTCCCGGACACAGCCCAGATACCTGGGCCAGCAGGCCAGAAGCCACGCAGAGGCCCAGGAGCACGGTGACAAGTCGGAGCGGCCGACGGGCGCCTCACCTGACAGAAGCGTCGGCAGTAATCCCGGCTGCTGATCCCGACGACGCCGCCACAGCCGCTGCTGCCGGCTCCTCCTCTGCCGTCGCCCGCAGCTCTGAGCCCCACTGGGCCCGGAGGGGACTCCACAATGGCCACGAGCTCTTCTCCGAGGCGTTCGGCCTCTTGGTCGCTCTCTTCCTCCGCCATGAGGCTCTCGCCGCCCAGCGCGTACCCAGCCCCTGCGCCGCCGCCGCTGCCGCCGCCGCTGCCTCAGCTAACCTCCTCCTCCTCCTCTAGTTCCCTCCTCCTTTCCCTCCGCCCCAGCCGGACAGGGCCACTCGACTGGGCTCTACTTCCGGCTCCGCCCACCCACGCCCCCAATTTTCACTGGATGAAGAAAACCGCCAATCATAGGCATGCCCGCCCTACACTCCTATTGGTTAAATTAACCGTCTGTTTGACAGCCCTGCCATCTGTTGGTCAACACTACTCGGCGGTTGCAGAGGACCGCCTACGAGCTCTGCCATAGGGCGCGCCGGAGGACGGGGCGCGGCGGGGGACACGGCGGCCGCGGCGGGGTTCGCTCGGGCGGCGGTGGCGGCGGCGGAGGCGGCGGAGGCGGCGGTAGCAGCAGCGGCAGCGGCAGCGGCAGGAGTAGCAGCAGGAGCAGCGGCGGTGGCCGCAACGGGATCTCCTTCATCCCGTTGCTCTGCCTTTTCTTCCTCCTCTTTTCGTTCCCGGCGAAGTCTCGTGCACTTCCCCTAACGGCGGCCCGGTCCTACGGTCCCGAAGAGCTGGGAAGGCGGAAGGTGGGCTTGGCCGTTGGTGCGAGCGGCGGGCCGGGGCCTTCGGGCAATGCAAGGGAGCCGGGGGCGGGGCCGGTGGCCGGAGCAGGAGGGAGGAGACGGGCAGCCTGACAGCGATGGCCTCGGCCTGAGCCCGCCGCCCCCTCCCCAGGGACAGCCACCGAGTTCGCCGAGTGGCCGACTTCTCGGGCCCTCGGAGGGCAGCTGGGAGGCGGCCTCGGCCCCAGCCCTGGCCCCGGCCCGTAGGCCGGGTCGCGGCGCCAGGGCGCCACCTCGGCCGGCGCGGCGGGAGGAGGCTGTCTAGACGTCGGGCTGCTCGCGCCCGCCTTCCCCGCCCCCACCGGAGCCTCGGGCCTGTGGAGCGCGCGGGCCGCGGGGCACCCGCCCGGGGCGTGCGAGCGGAGCTGGCTTGAGGCTTGAGCTTAGGGATCGCGCACGGAAGGTAGAGACACCTGTGTACGGAGTGGCTGGAGCTCTGCCACGGGCCGGAGCTCTGCCTTTCCCGCCCCTCCACCATCTTTCCTTTCTGTTTGTTTTTGTGTTTTACAGTAAAGGCATGACTTCCCGGCGCCGCAGGGAAAATAGGGTGCAAGCCCAGAAACTGTTTCCCCACCACCACCTGTTGAAAAACTGAGTCGAAGGCGTCTGCGGGTCTGAACAAACGCAGAGTCGCTAGGATTGGATGCGTCTGTAGTTTTGCATCGGAAAACCGACACTACTTAATATCAAGGAAAAAACAAAAAACCAACTGGAAATTAACCCGGTAAATATTTCGCCTTGAAAACTCAGTTTAGTTTTGCTCTAGTAATTGGTTGCTTCGGTTTTGTTAGCTAGCTCTTTGCGCCTTAACTTAACTTCCTCATTTGTTTTAAATATTTCTGACTTCTGAAAATACTTTTACATGTAACTAACATCATCTCCTCTCTACGAGATGATCATTTGCATCGGCCGCATCAAGAACAGAGCTTTCAAATTACAAGATCTGAAAAGTTCAGGCTTCACATTAGCACAAGAATTGCAGATTCATTTTCTGTAAGTTTGCAGTCAAAGAAAAATTCTAACTGTACCCCCAGTTTTTCATAATAGCTTTGTTACTAGTATTTCTTCTGTACAGAGTACTTATGGAAATTGCAAACATTTGCAATGGTAATTTGCTGAGTATCAAGTGGGATTCGTCATGATGTCTGTCTTTTCTGCCATGAGAAACCTATATCCTAACAATATCTCACAAGTAACACTTGTGTGCCAAAGATGTAATGGGGTGGAAATCCACAAATAATAATTAAGCATGTGAAATTCTAGATGTTTTGTGCCTTACAGAATTTTTATGAATTGCTAAGTCCTACTTTGGGTCCATAGATTTTGCTCAGCATACTGACAAAAGTTGAAAGAATCTTGGTGTTGCTCAGCAAGTAGACTAATGCAGCCGGATACTCTGTGGTTTGTCATTTTACTTACAAAAACTAATTCTTCAGAACATACTTGGATTTCTTCAACATGTTTATAACATAAAATTATTCAGTGTAATAATCACTGAATAATTGATTATTATAAGTTATCAGGCATAGTTCCAAGAGAGTAAGTCTTGCTAATCATTTGTTATCAAAGTGTATTTATTATCTTGGGTTACCAGTGTTTGTAATTTTATAAAGCTGATAGTCCAGAAGTTTGTGGGACTAGTGAGGTGCCTCTGAGAATAAAGGTACTTGCTACCCACTGAATTAGTCCATAGAACCACATGGTGGAAAGGGAGATCCAACTCCCTCTGGTTATCCTCAGCTCCAAACATGTGCCCAAGTGCTTACATTTATATATACATAAATGTAAGAAGTAAAAAGCAGCCGGGTATGGTGCCACATGTCTGTAATCCCAGCCACTCAGGACACTGAAACAAGAAAATTTCACATTGAAAGCCTCACTGGGCGACTGGGTTGTTTTATTACTAGGCTAAATTTAGTATTAAGCTGCTTCTAAATTATATATTTTTGATAAATGGTTATTGGGGGGGTGATTATTTGAATTTGGCTTTAATTTAGTTTTGTTTATGATTTTGCATTGCTGAGGTCAAACCCAGAATTTAGTTCATGCTAGTTAGTTGTTCTGCCACTAGTGGACATGTAGCTGTTCGTTTACTTTTTATAAACATCAGATTTTGATTGGCTCCCCAGAACATATTAGGCACTGTGTTAAGGGAAATAAAAATTAGACTTCAATGGAAATAGGAAACCAAATTTTAAAGAACATACTGGCTTTTCTTGATTTTTACCTTATAAAAACTTAGAGATATACATGTATTAAAAATTGCATTTTTCCAGGCATGGCATCATACAGTTTCAGTCTCAGAATTCAGGAGATGGCAAAGATCGGTCCCTGTCTACATAATGAGACTCTGTATTTGTTTTGGGTTGGTTGGTTTTCTAGACTGGGTTTCTCTGTGTAACCCTGGCTGTCCTGGAACTCACTTCATAGAACAGGTCTGCCTCTGTCTCCCTGAGTGCTGAGATTAAAGACGTGCACCACCAGGCACTGAGATCTTTCCTGTCTTAAATAAGTAGTACTTCTTGTCAACTATGTGTAGACCTCAAGTTGTAATGTCATTGTAAATAGTTACACTTGCTTTGTTTTTTTGTTATTTGTTTTTGTAGTTTTTACTTGTTTTTCTCTTTGGGAATGTACACAGTTGAGTTCTCAAATCACTTTCCCAGCAAGAAGCTCTTTAACTTAAACACATGTTTAACTTGGGTGAGATTAGTGTTTTTAGTACTCTGAATATTGCTATGATTGTGATTTTCTAAAAGATAGAGACATTTAGAGTACTTTCTTCATGAGTCTAATTTATTTGTCATAAAAACCAAGGTATTGGGAAGTTGGATTAGTAGGTCATGTGCTTCCTGTGCAAGTATATGGACTTCAGTTCAGATTCCCAGCATCCACGGAAAAGGTGATCCCAGCAAGATGTATCTATAATCCCCGTTCTGGGTTCAGTTAGAGAAGCTATTCAAAAGAGAATAAGGTGTCCGCATAGGCATATGCCACATGCACACAGATGTCAAGACATGGACCGGCTGGATGCTGCTAATTTGCTTTAGCTTTGTTTTCCTTGAATATTTCAGATAAGGTTTAAAACACATATGGACTACAAATTGAACTAAGAGTATAAAGATCATTGAATTAAGTTTGGTGGAGTTTTAGTTTGTTTGTTTGTTTTTATCTCTACCTTTTAAAAAGCACTTATAACCCTACCTTTTATTGTTGGTCACCTCTGGAATGAGCTATTATCATAATACTAACATCTTTCTCTTGTCTTAGAAGTCCCTTATTCAGAGACAAAATGGAACGATTTGTTGTAACAGCACCACCTGCTCGAAATCGTTCTAAGACTGCTTTGTATGTAACCCCTCTGGATCGAGTCACTGAATTTGGAGGTGAGCTTCATGAAGATGGAGGAAAACTCTTCTGCACTTCTTGCAATGTGGTGCTGAATCATGTTCGCAAGTCTGCCATTAGTGACCACCTCAAGTCAAAGACTCATACAAAGAGGAAGGCAGAATTTGAAGAGCAAAATGTGAGGAAGAAGCAGAGGCCCCTGACTGCATCTCTTCAGTGCAACAGTACTGCGCAGACAGAGAAAGTCAGTGTCATCCAGGACTTTGTGAAAATGTGCCTGGAAGCCAACATCCCCCTAGAGAAGGCTGATCATCCGGCAGTCCGAGCATTCCTGTCTCGGCATGTGAAGAACGGAGGATCCATACCTAAGTCAGAGCAGCTGAGGCGAGCATATCTGCCTGATGGATACGAGAATGAAAATCAGCTCCTCAACTCTCAAGATTGTTGACAAGGCAGTTCTGACCATTGTGATCAAGATAAATAATGTAGAGGATTAAAGTTAATGTGTTGATTGTGTGGTTCATTTTTATATTTATTTCATTTTAAATCATGTGATACAGAATAGTTTTGCAATGTGTATATAGTTGGAGGCAAAAGAAAGAAACCTCACTGCAAAACTTCCTGCTAATTTTAGTCACCAATGGTATAAAGTAAAACTTAGCTGTAGAGTGGATTAGGCTATCTGAAACCTGCTGGTTATCTTTAAAAACTGATGGATGTTCTCCTGAAATGTTTGAGCATGGAAGAACTTACCTGCATTGTAGCCCTGTTGCCATGTATGATTTTTTTTTTTCTTTTTTTTCTTGTGAGGTGATGTCATTATTTGGATTGAGAACTAGCCTAGAAAATTGAAGCTGCTGCCAGGCTATACCTCTCACAGGACCTTAAAGAAGTTCAAGTTCTTTTCAAAATAGAATAGAAGGCCGGAAATGTTCTTAGAGCTTGAGATCTCTAGGAGAAATTACTGTTCCAATTACATTCTACTTGTATGTGAAATAATGGCCTAACCTTCACTTCCTCATGGTCTCTTCTTTTTAAAGACTTGGATTTAGCAGCTTCAAGTGACCCAAAGACTAAAATCTCTCTTAATGTCTTTGCCAAAAGCCATGGGGGATTTTGCAATGATGAGATTTTAGTCTCGAACTATGAACAAAAATTTTCAAACCATAGTTTTCATGTAAAATACCATCCTGGATTTGCAAACTTTTTTATGTCTTGGTATTAAGACTACAGGACTGATCTTTTAATTTAAATACACTGTGGTTCTGTTTTCTCTTTTTACAGGGAATTGGTTACTTTTTGGCTGACAACAAGTAAGAAACTTGCTTTCTATATATTAATTTTCCCATAAGATTTTATAAGAGTTTATTTAGGTAAATAGACTAGGAATGAGTTTTAGTTTCTCTTTTACTGCTTTGCCTCTGGTGATGCAGGTTTTAAAACTTGGATGCTAAACAATCCAGAAAACGAGGCAAAAATTTTATACTAAAAATAGAGCAGGATGCTGAGTCAGGAAAATCAGTTCTGTTAAAGGTCAACCATGTTTAGGTTCTCTGAACCTCACTGTTCTGTAAGCTTGTTAGAAGTAATTTAGCTCAGATAAATCCTCTTCATCAGATCTGAATTATATTTTTTAAAAGTTTAGTAACTGAAGACTTAGATTAGAACTTTAATATTAAAAAAAAAATCAAATAGTTGAAAACATTCAAGTTATATTTCTATTTTAAATCAGTGGCAAGATGCCCTGTGTGACTTGGAGTTATCTTTGAGGTCATTGTGCCGCAAATTTCCATTAAACAAAAAGCCAAAGTTAATAGAAAATAATTTTGAGGGTTTGTGTTTTTTTGATTTTTTTTTTTTTTTTTTTTTTTTTTTCTGACACAGGGTCTTTCTATGTAGCCCTGGCTGTCCTGGAACTCACTGGAGGCTAGCCTCAAGACCCACTTGCCTCTTTCCCTCCTGAGTGCTGGGATTAATGGCGTGTACTCTCACGCCCAGCAATAATTTGTGTTTTTAAGAACAGCTTGTCTTGTGGGTCTTATAGATTTAACATTCCCAATTCAGGTTGTCAAAGTGACCACTTGCTTTGTTTTTATTTTAAAAGCCTGCTATGGAAGGAAAAAAAAATCAGTTCTCAAAAATTGCAGTTTCTATTTTCTCATGTTTGGTTTTATTCATGTAGCACATAAATGCCTAGACTAGTTGTTTACTAACTGCAGTTGGTAAAACAGAGACCAGCAGCAAAGTAAACAGTGGTTGCTTCCTCTTAAGGAATTTGCAGGCAACCATGTTTAAATTGCCTGAGATGGTAGGAAAACTAAAATAATTGAGTTTTGTACCACTATTTTCAGAAGGAAAACAATCATTTAATTTTTCAGGATTCTATGTGATTTGGACTATTCCCTATTGTCTGGGACTATGCACTGTCAGTAAACATGGCAGAACAGCTTCTAGTAGTCCAGTAACATATTTAATGTTGCACTAGGAAAATATTCACCTTTGCCTTTCTTACAGCTGTTACTGATTTCATAGTTACTTAGTTCCTATAGAACTGTTTTTCCAGGCTTGCAACTATTCCATTTTTGAATCTCTAGGGACATAGTTCATTCTCTTAGAGTTGTATCATGTCCTTAGAATGAGGTTTCCATCCCTTTGGGGGAAAGTTAGTATTAATGTTTGTTCACTGATTATGAACCTTTGTTTCTTGGAACTGGTTAAATTCGTCTGGTAAATAATAAAGGTTGTTATAGTAGCCTGCACAAACTGGTAAAGATTTGCAAAACTATGTTTGGCATGTTAGATAACAAATGAGAGTGTCTAAGGTGTATGCTACGTAAGAGACAAAGTGAACTTATGTACAGAAGCTTTCGATCTTCCTTATATAGTGGTAGTATGATGCTATACTATTGGACCAATAGCAGCTCTTATTAGTTGGATGCGTTATTACAAGCTTTGTAATGTTTCATTTATAAACTGCCTTCAGCACATGCTTACCTGTTAATGTTTTCCCAGAGTATCGTAGTATGTCTTCCAGACCCGCACTGTATCCTGACAGTAAATAGCTCTAGCTTGTTGAATATCCTGTTGGTTTCTTTTCCATTATCTGTGGCATATAGCAAGCCTGAAAGATATTGTAATCATTTTTTCTTTTACAAAGTGAGAAATTAGATTGTGTATGAGAGCCTATATATTTTATCCATTATCTTTGATTAAGGCTTTCTAATATTATTTAGTAAATGTTCCTTCCAGTTAATGCCTATGGCCCTACTGAATTTGTCTGATTAAGAATGTCCTGAAGTTGGACATGCAGTTGGCAAAATTCCCAAGCTAAAACTTTGGCCTGAAAGAACATGTACATGAATGTTAACAATTACATAAAAGCAAATTAAGTTTAAGGTGACCTAAAACAAAGGCTAGAAACAAGTTTTCATTTGATTCTTAGTCTTTGTAAGGGCTCTCTGACTTACCTCAACTGCCATTAAGTGAGGGTAAATCACCTTAAAATAACAGATTTACATGGAAGGTTAGTTGTACTCTATCCTAGCTGGCTTTGGCTTTGGTCAACACTGATGAAATGTGAAGTGACTATTCTAAACCTTGGTTGATCTCAACCCATACTCCCAGACTGCTGAGGTAACTACAGTCCGTTACCTAGTGCTATTCTACTTGTATCCAGAATACTGTATTAAAATTTTACTATGTTAATTTTCGTACTCCTGTGCTTATTTTTTACTTTTGCTCATGCACGTATTTTAGTATGAATGTGTTGCTTTTTAAAAAGTTTGTGATATTTAGAAATAAATTTCAAAAAAGTTTCTAAAGTTTTTGAAATCATATTTTGTTTTGTGAGCCAGAAATGTCATGAACATCAGTTGACCACAAGCAGGACTGGTCATTCTAAATATGTATGTGTGTGTGTGTGTGTGTGTGTGTAAAGGGGGCCTTGTTTACCTCTTTTCAAAACTCTTCAACTAAGACAATAAGATTGTCTTTTAAATTATTACATGGCTTGGTATGCCCCTGCCTCCATTTACATCTGTGCAAGAGAACAATGACCTAATTGTGGTTTATTTTCTGAAACCAAAATGTTAGAAAAGCTCTTAGGAATCAACGCACACTGTTCAGTTTTATGTTAGAGGACTATCTTCAGGTTTTCTAAAGAACTTCAGTTTATTAAGACTAAAGTGATTAGTAAGCAATGAGCCTCTCCAATATATGCTATATATGACATAGAGAAATGTCTCCCCTCAGGATTCAAGTGCAGTGGCATACTGCAAGAAGATAGGTCTTTGTTTCTAGGCAACTATAAGCATTTCTCATGAGACTTGCTACCAGCCAAGTTCTTGTCCAGAGCCTCAAAGACTGTTTTTTTAAAAGCCACAAAAAACCTGAATATCTTCAGAAATGTATCTTTTAGAAATCTGGTAGTCTATGTAACCTATAGAATGCTGATTGCAGATTAAAATCTATCAAGCAGTGAAATTGAAACCCTTGCAAAGAACCTGCCATAAGAATTTTAACAAATTGTGCACCAAAAAGCCAAACACTTGACTGTTCAGTGTGAAAGTGTATGTAAACAAATATTAATGATTATCATAACCCAAGCCCCTGTGTTTATATGTATATCATAATAAATGCTCAAAATTTTTCCATGTAAGCATGAAAGCAGTGATTCACTCTGCTCTTTGTCTTGCTTCCTCCTCTCCACCCCCTTTAACCATGCTTTTTAATGCCTATTTAATAGAAATAATGACAGGGTCTGAGAGATGGCTCAGTGGTTAAAAGCACTTGCTCCTGCAGAAGACCAGAGTTTAATTACTAGCACCCAAATTAGGTATAACTCCAGTTCCTGGAGCTCATAGCACTCTTGACCATCACAGGCTTTGCATGCACAGGGTGCACATACAGAAAAGCTGTCATATGCATAAGAACAAAATATTGAAAATAAAGCATGATAATGTTATATATTCCTTTTAATCTAGTAATACCCCCTTTGGGGGTGTCCTCTATGAATGCAAATAGCAAGTGTAAAATATATGTAAAAGGAGGCATTTGGGGGAGGGGGAAGGGTGAGACTGTGCTGCCAAGTCTAGCATCAACTTGACTACAAACTAGAGTTACCTGAATGGAGGTAGCCTCAATTGAGAAAATGCCTTCATAAGATCCAGCTGTAAAGAATTGTCTTAATTAGTGGTTGATAGGGGAAGGTCCAGTCCATTGTAGGTGGTTCCATCTCCAGGTTATGGGCCTGGGTTCTATAAGAAAGCAGACTGCCTCCTGGTCCACCTGGAGCAGCAGATGAGTGCCGCAAGCTACACCTTGACCTCCATCATCTGGCCCAAAGCCTTGTCTGCCTTCCCAAAAAGGCCTGTAGGGCCCATGGCTCTCCCTGCCTCCCTCAGGAATCCTACCAGCATTAGAAACATCCAGTCAACAACAGGGATAACCAGATGGTTTAAGGACAGTAATCAACCAGAGCCAGGGCAATAAGGGACCACCACAGCCCAGCTATCCTACTATAGCAAGCAAGCCCTGGATATCCTAACACAGCTGAAGCACAAGAGGATGACTTTAAATCAAAGATGATACCAGCCTTTAAAGTCTGTTGAAAAATAAATTAATAAATCCCTTGGTGAAGGAAATAAAGCTGTTTAAGAACTAAAAAATGGAAATAGAAGTAATAAAGAAAACACAATCTGAAGGAACCCTGGGTATCAAAAAATCTAGGGAAGAGAACAGGAACTACAGATGCAAGCATCACCAATAAAATATAAAAGATGGAAGAGAATCTCAGGAGTGGAATATATGATTGAAGATATATCTGTCAAAGAAAAGTTAAATCTAAAAAGTTTGTGACACAAAACATCCAAGAAATCTGGGACAATATGAAAAGACAAAACTTGAGGATAATAGGAATAGAAAAAAGAGAAGATTCCCAGCTGCAAGACCCAGAAAATACTTCCAACAAAATCACAGAAGAAAATTTTCCCAACATAAAGGAAGATATGCCTATAAATATACAAGAAGCTTTCATGCACCAAATAGATTTGACCAGAAAAGAAAATCCTCCCTCCACATAATAATCAGAATACTAATTCTACACAACAAAGAAAGAATATTAAAAATGGCAAGTAAAAATAGCCAGGTAACATATAAAAGCAGACCTGTCAGAATTATACCTAACTTCCTAACAGAGACTCTAAAAGACAAATGGGCCTGGGCAGATGTCTTGCAGAACCTAAGAGACCACAGATGTCAGTCCTGACTACTCTTCCTAGCACAACTTTCATTCATCACAGATGGAAAAACAAGATATTCCATAACAAAACCAAATTTAAACAATATTTATCTACAAATCCAGCCCTACATAAGAAATTCCAACCCAAGGAGGCTAACTACATCCAAGAAAACATAGGAAATAAATCACCTCACACCAGCAAAACAAAAGAAGGAAAACACACACACACACACACACACACACACACACACACGACTGCTACCCACATCAAAAGAACAGGAATTAACAGTCATTGGTCATTAATATCTCTTAACATCAATGGACTCAATTCCCCAATAAAAAGACACAGGCTAACAGAACGGATGAGAAAAATAGGATCCATCATTCTGCTGCATTCAAGAAACACGCCTCAGAAACAAAGATAGATATTAACTCAGATAAAAGGGCTGGAAAAAGATTTTCTAAGCAAATGGACTCAAGCAGCAAGTTGGAGTAGCCATTCTAATATCTAATAAAATAGACTTTCCACTAAAATTAATCAAAAGATAAAGGGAAGGATGCTTCATACTCATCAAAGAAAATATGTCTTAATTCTGAACATCTATGCCCAAAATACACCCACATTTGTAAAAGGTAAATTACTAAAGCTTAAATCACGTATTGAACCCCACATATTAATAGTGGGAGACTTGAACACCCCATTCTCATCAATGGACCCATAATCAAGACAAAGTGCTGTGGAAGCTTAAGCCAAATAAACCCTTTCCTCCCCAATGTGCTTTTGGTGTTTTGTCACAACACTAAGACACTCTCTACATAGCCCTGGCTGTCCTAGAACTCACTATGTAAACCAGGCTGTCCTCGAACTCACAGAGATCCATCTACCTTTACTAAATGTATATCCTAGCTAGATTATAAACTACTGAAGTTATCTAAACATTTGAACCAGATTTGTCTATGCTAATTGCTGAGTTTAAAATATACAGAGTGTGTTTTCTCACCTTTGAAAAGAACAATGCTAAGTGTAATATGCTTATATGAAATCAAACTTGATATTCATCAAATGTAAAAATAACTGGAAAATGTAGACATCGAATAAGACCAGATAATTAAAAATAAAAAACAAAAAACTATACCCCTGTATGATTAACTTGTTTACAAAAGCATATGATATCATTACCATATGCATATAACGTGAAGTAACTTATTAAAGCCAGTTTACATGACCAACATATCCAAATGTAAAGAACAAGTTGCAAAATTCATCCTCTTTATTATGGAAATAATGAACACTGTAAATATTTAGTTTTTTAACTTGTAGTACAAATCTTTTAAAAAGATTTATTTATTTATTTATTTATTTATTATATGAGTACACTATAGCTGTCTTCAGACACACCAGAAGAGGGCGTCAGATCCCGTTACAGATGGTTGTGAACCACCATATGGTTGCTGGGAATTGAACTCAGGACCTCTGGAAAAGTGGTCAGTGCAAACTGCTGAGCCATTTCTCCAGCCCATATTACAAAATCTTAATTGACAAAAATATTTATAAATACTTTGTGGGACTGTGAAAGGCAGCCTGGTTTCTGGTCAAGCTAAAGTTTAAAACCCTGGGACCCAATAGGGAGTCTCCAACAGGGGATAACCCTACTAGGGACGGTAGGCATTTTGCGATGCTCCTGGGCCCCAGACTCTTGACACAAGGCCACAGCTCTCCAAAGGTCTATGATTATCAGTCACATAGCCCCAAGCCCCTCCACAGGTAGAGGTGTGGTCATGTAGCCGCAAGACATTCCCATTTTAATGAGGTACCTAGAGGCTTAGCCAATAAACTCCTCTTCCTCTTCCCAGCCACTCCTCCCTGCAAAAAAGTATTTTAATCTCAGGCCCACCCTGAGTTTGTGGGGTATGGATTCACTCATCACCACTCTCCTCCATGACAATAAATGCCCTAAAACCATGCACTGCCTCTCGTCATCAGGATCCACCATAGGGAGCAGTGGAACAGGCCTTTGTCTAAAGAGCCATATCCAGTCTCCCGCAGAAGGCCTCTCGGTGCTCCCAGCCACTGCTGCTACCAAACCAACCCAGCTAGACAGCGACAAGCCAAGGGCTCGGTCCCCTGAAGAACCCAGGCGGGATCCTCTCTGACTTTCCCCCTCAGCCCCGGACTAGCTCCAACCTGAGGGCCCCTACTCCGTTCTCAGCTCTTCCGCAGCATCCAGCAGCGCCCGGGATACCCAAGAGCCTGAGAAATAGATGGATCCAGCTCTGTGAAGTCCCCAGGACCCCCAGGCCACTCTCCCCCATCCCCCAGTGGTGTCCTGTGGCTTCTTTCAGCAGGACACCCACCTGGCTTGGCCATGGGGTGAGCTCGGTCAAACTTCCTATGTTGCGCTTCTCCCAGAGGCCGAGTCCTGGGGGCAGACTCGGGACCCTCACACCACTTTAACCCAACAATACTTCTATATAAATTAGTTACACATTTGTAAAGCTAAGCCTTATTTTGCTCAAGTTATAATTAAATAGGTAAAGGTGAGTCAATTTCAGATATATCTTTAGACTTGTTATTTTATTCATAACTTAGAACTTCTCATTGTTTACAGTACTTGTATACATTAGTCCACAATAATTCTGTGATGCTTGTAACCAACAGAAGTTGAACTACTGCTAAAGCCCTGTAGACACATTTAAAAATCTGAAAATTAATAGAAATAAGATGAATGTTACACAATACCATTGAATAATTCTTTATAACTTGTAATAATTTCTATATAGTAGTTTAAATTTTCTACTTTAGAAAAATACCACCAGACCAGAATAAAAAATCAATATTGGTATTCATCTGAACCTATTTTTCTCCACAGAGGTTGTCCTCCAAGAACGTAAATCTTTTGAATATTCTTTTTCTGCTTAAAAGTTGCTTAGAGTATGCAACTTTTACTCATTAGTGAAATGCTAAACATTCAAAGAGCAGTTCTTCCATCCTTGCTGGCCATCTGTTGTGAATTTCTTCCTAGACAATTCCTTCTCCTTTAAGGCCTCTGTAAATTCCTGATGTGAATGCTTTGGATAACAAGATATTATTAATTCAGCGTGAGATCCCCCCCCAAATTATTCTTGTCCAGAAATCTGTACTTATCAGTCTGCATGTTTAAAAGCATCAAGCAAAAAGTTTCAATTCAGTCGTCATATACTAACAGAATGTGCAGCTAGAGTCCTGACTAATTTCCCAATAAACATAACATCAGGTTCTACATTTCCAGAGAAAGGAGACTGGCAATAAAATCCCCTATGAAGTTATAAGGAATTTAGCCTTGAACTCATTAGGTAAGAATTAATGTGCCTGTCACACTGGCTTTTTGTGTGTTAACCAGTATTGATGACACTAATATTATAAATATCTGATCAACATAATTGCTGTCTCCAGAAGCCTGTGTAGAGTATCAATCATCATGCTACATTTAAGAAATAACATGTCTAGATGTGTTTTGAAATTATATCCAAAATAATTGGCTTTAACTTTTTGCTTTGGATTCTTTTAAAACAAAGTTGTTGTTGTCAGAACAACACCTGCACATGATTTATGGAATCAGATGATGCAAAGTGACCATACTAAGCAGTCTGGGTCTCACCTTCTCCTTTTCTTTGTTCTTTCAGGATTCCTCAAAAATCTTCCCTTTGAAACTCCTTTAGATGTTTGTTCTGATAGTCACTGTCCCATTTATTTTGTTGGTTGGTTGGTTTTATTCTAAGTTAATCATATTTCTTTCTTTTTCTATTCATTTGTTTAGTTAGGACAAGGTTCTCTCTACATAACTCTGGAAATCACTAACACTTTCCTGTTTCTTTCTTTCTTTTTTTTTAAGATTTATTTATTTTATTTAGATGAGTACACTTTAGCTGTCTTCAGACACCCCAGAAGAGGGCATCAGATCCCATTACAGATGGTTGTGAGCCACCATGTGGTTGCTGGGAATTGAACTCAGGACCTCTGGAAGAGCAGACAGTGCTCTTAACCACTGAGCCATCTCTCCCGCCCACTTTCTTATTTCTTAATATATTGTTTATGCTATCGTTTTGGTTCATCAGTTTAGAAAAGAAGGTTAAAAAATCATTCTACCTGTTCCATCATGAGCCCACATTTTCCTTAACCATAGGATTTTCATGGGGCTGAAGTTAATAGATAATGCTTCCGTTATTATGATCATGTAATTACTGTTCACCATTGAAATATGGACATTTACCTCTTCATATAATTTTCATATAACATTTCTTAAGGTCATTTGTTTAAAAAAAGATAACGCCTTTGAATTTGCTGTTTTATTTATTCCAAAGGCTATAGCCAGCACCTATAAAGGATTCCTCCTGATGCTTAGATATAGCAAATCACCTATCAGTTGCACACCTCTTCCTGACCAAGGCCCTTTCCAGCTTCCTTTTTTTCTCCAGTTCGAGTCTGAAAGTTTCCCCTCCAGGTTCAATAAAGTGATGATTCTAGGATATTTCCTCTCTTCATGTGAGACTTTTCTGGCTAAATCCTTCCCTCCCTGGGTCCCACATCCTATTCTTTTTTTAATCTATTCTTTGGTTTTGACCTGTGGAAAAGTTTCCTAGGAGGGCTGGGAGAATGGCTCAGTTGGTTAAGAGCCTGGCTTGCAAATGCAAGGATCTCAGTTTGCATCCTGGAACCTGCCTTTGTTCAAGGATCCTGAACAAAGCCAGGCATGGAAAAAAGAAAAAACAAAGGATGGTACCTGCAATGACACTGAAGAGTGTCTACACACCTTTAAATACATGATGCATGCTCACACACATGCATCATGAATGTGTACCTACAGATAATTGATCACTCACGTGTGCTAACACATTAAGTTTCTAGAAATGAGTGCAACGATGGTATAGTTCTTAATTCCTTGCAAGACTAACATCTACTTCATTAGTCCCTCACAATTAATTGAAAAGTTAACTAAGTTAGGTTAAAATAATTTCCTTTATTTTGGATGGGATGGGGTATACATTACTTTATAAACAGCACCGTTTGGTCCTTCCATATTCTATGTGTTAGAATAGAAAGATTGGTACTTTTCTCTGTTTCCTCAATATATAATACGGATTTATATCATCTTTATATACATTACAAATATTTACTGCTATATAACACAAAAATCAAAGACAACACAAAATGATTCAGAAAAACAAGTATTGATTAAAGTAAAAATAAAGAAGACAGGGAACGGAGATCACCATTAAAATGCACACATGTCCATTATCTTATATTGTAGGGTTTATAATTTATTTATTATTCCTATAGTTTTATTCTGCTTTAGATTTCCAAGACATATTTGCTGTTTTCTGAACATTTATTTTTATTAACATCCTATTTTAAGTTTATGATTGTAGTATATTATATTCCTGAGACTATTAATTTAAAAAAAAAAAACCACTATAGAAGGTCAAGGTCATCCTCAGCTACATAAGGTGGATGTGGGGTTAGCCTTGGATATTTGAGGCCCTAGCTCAAAAAAGGATATATTATAAAAACAAAGTAAATAAAATAAAAAGTGTTATCTTCTATGTTATCTTTGTTCCTCCAAGACCATCTAGTTGTAAATGTTTGTTTCAATTATTGAACTGTGCCTCAATTACTGGAAACATTTAAGGACATAGGGATTGTTGAATATTTGTTCATATATAAGATCTAAACACCTGGGACTGGAGAGATGGCTCAGCAGTTAAGAGCATCAGCTGCTCTTCCAGAGGACCTATATTCAATTCCCAGCACCCACATGCCAGCTTACAACTGTCTTTAACTCCAGTTCCAGGAGATCCAACACCCTCAAGTGAATATACACATGGGCAAAACACCAGTGCAAATGTACTAAAACTTTTTAACATATTTTTTTTTAAAGTTTAAATTCATCCTTGACAACATAGAGACAATCTTTACAGAATACCAAAGTCAGTTTTAAAAACAACTTTCCTAAAGGTTTTCCATTTCTGTAACATCAAAGAGAGTAGGGTGACCTTTTAAGAACAAGAACTGGGGGTCTGGAGAGATGGCTCAGGGGTTAAGAGCACTGGCTGCTCTTCCAGAGGTCCTGAGTTCAATTCCCAGCAACCACATGGTGGCTCACAACCATCTGTAATAGGATCTGGTGCCCTCTTCTGGTGTGTGTGAAGACAACAACAGTGTACTTACATATAATAAATAAATAATCTTTGGGCCAGAGTGAGTAGGGCCAATGAGAAGGGGGAAAGGCCATCCTGGTCTACAGAGTGAGTTCCAGGACAGCCAGGGCTACACAGAGAAACCGTGTCTCTGAAAACAAAACAATCAAACAAACAAACAAAAGAACAAGAACTGATTAAGTATTGACATGCTGAAATCTTAGTGGACAGAGCATGAACTTATATCTAAATGGGCCATACTGGTATAGAGTAGGCCCCTAACTTAATGTATGTGGCACCAATACAAACACAGCCTATCACAAGAACAGGAGGGTAGAGGTCAAAATGATCTAGCTGAGCCCAAGACTCTTCAAGCCTCAAACCACCTAAAGCTAGAAGAAAGACATGGAACATGTCCTACTGCAGAGACCTCAGAAGAAATCCACCTTGGATCCAAACAATAGCAAATTCCAACTATAACCACATAGGCAGTTACAGGAAAGATGATTGTAATTATGACATGCCTTTATTTTGTTATGAATAGGAGTTTGCATAAGGTATTCACAGAAACTTGAGTTTGTATATATACATGTATACGAGAAACAATTTTTCTTCTTTCCTTTTGAAAAGTAAAGATGTGTCAGCTTGATGGTGTAATTAAGTATTATTAATTTTATGTAACAGTATCTAAGTCACAAGAGATCAAGATGAGAAAGCTCATGGGTTGTTGTCTTCAGTTCTAGGAAGAGGGTGAGTATGTTTTCTGTTTGCATGGCATAGGTATTATGTGGCATGACATCCTTAATATGCCTTTGTTTAGATATCAAGCATGGTTTAAGTAGATAGAGGCATGCCACTACCAACTTAATGACAGGTAGATTTGTGATGGTTTTCTCAGTGGGCTGACTTAGCCAAGGGGCACATAGAAATCTGCTATTATTCTTGTGGTGACTATGAAGGTGCTTTTGAAGGAAATTCATACTTGAACTGTAGGCTGAGTAAAGATTGTTCTCCCAAATGTGAACAGGCCATGACAAAAGCCCATTCACTCAAGTGTGGCCTTTCTTCTGCAAGAAGGGGAAGGCTGGGAGGCATAGTTTAGGCCTTTGTCCCTCAACTCCTTGTAACTCAAGTATCACTTCACTTACTATGGTCTCCTTGCAAGTGAAACTGGTAGAAACAGGATTCACAGAGTTGACCTAAAAGCCAGGAAATGCATCTCTCTCCACTTCCCAGCATTGCTCATAGGCAGGCAACCACAAACTGGGTTCCTAAAAACAGCACAAATGCATTCTTCCACAATTCTGGAAACGACAAACTTAGAGTTGAGGTGTTGGCATGTGGCTGATTGATGAATCTTGCTGATAAGGCACTTGCCTGTCATACGTGAGCCCATGGGTTTCAGGGGGTACAGTCTGGGGACTTATAAAGGCTTCACTCTTGAAATCAGTGTGTGTAGGGGGGTCGTCCTTCCTGCCCCTTGCTGACTTTTGTGGATTGCCATCATTGATACTCCTTGACTGACAGCTGCAGCCTCCAGCCTCTGTCTCTGTTGTTCTATGACATTCTTTCTTTGTGTCTGTATTTAAATTTCCCTGTGCCTGTAAGAACACCATTCATGCTCAACTAGGAAGATTTTAATGCTTTCCAACTTAATTAAATCTGTGCTTTGTTCTAGAGATGCTTCTTAGGGGTGATGAATTATCTCTGGATTAACTCCATTGGAAATGGAAAATATCTATCATACATTTTTAAAAAATGCATCTAATATACTTAACTATTGAACCTCACAGCTTAGTAACACAGTGTGCTTAAAATATCCGATGTTTATCTTCATGTTCATGCAGCTGTTAACTATGTATTCCTACCCACTGTCACCCAGCATGACAAGAAAACACCACACTACAAAACCCAGGAAAAAAATGAAAATTGAAGTATTTTTTCCTATTGTATATGTATATGATGTATATGATGTAGATGTATATGATGTATATGATGTATATGATGTGTATGTATATGCTGTGTATGTACATGATATATATGTATATGATGCATATGTATATGATGTATATGTATATGATGCATATGTATATGATGTATATGTATATGATGTGCATGTACATGATGTATATGTATATGATGCATATGTATATGATGTGTATGTACATGATGTATATGTATATGATGCATATGTATATGATGTATATGTATATGATGTGTATGATGCATATGTATATATATTTTCACAATTATAAAGTTGAAAGCTGTGATACCATAAGGTATCTACTGAAAGCTTGGAATCATCTGTGTTTCAAAACTGAGTCCTAGTCACAGATTCTGGTATCTCTTTTGGGGGGAGGCAACACAATTCAATCCATCATAACAGTTTCACTCACTGATTAATAAAAAATAAATAAATAACAAGTTTCCCATAGATGCAGCAAGATGGCAAGGGAGATGGCCGAGCCCTATCTTGCTTGCTCAACTTAGTCAAGAATGTTTTGATGGTGTTTTAGAGACCAAGGTAATAAGAGCAGATCATAAATTATCAGCAGGCTTTAGATGTATCGTGAAGAACAAGCTGAAGACTTAGCAAATCAAGATGTACTGTGAGATGGAACAGAGGGAAAACTAAAGCCCATAGCCCTGCTTTTCAAAGAGGAAGGAAACTCTTGCTGGGGTATTAGGAAAGAATGTGTTTGCAGTGCCACAGATAGAGAGAATGCAGAAAAGACTGGCGAATTCAGGGTTCCTGTGGCGGTTTCAATGAGAATGACCCCCATGGGCTCAGATGTTTGGATGTTACTGGACTGTTTACTAGGGACTAGGAGGTGGGGTCTTCTTGGAGGAGGTGTGTCACTGGGGTGGGTTTTGAGGTTTCAAAAGCCATGCCAGACCTAGTCTGGCTCTCTCTACCTGATTCTTGGGGATGTAAATTCTTAGCTACTGTTCTGGTACTATGGCCTGCTTGACTAACGGTCATGGGCTCATCCTCTGAAACTGTAAGCCAAGCCCAATTAAATGCTTCCATGTATAAGTTGCCTTGGTCATGGTGCTTCTTCACAGTAATAGGAGAGCAACTAAGACAGTCCCTGTAAGCTTGAAGAGTAAAACAGCTGTAGTAGCTACATTTATACCCCCTTCAGTTCTTAAGAAAGGTCTGTCATTGGACACGGAGCCTATGGGCAACCTGGATGAGCTAGAAGAGCACAGAGATTTGCTTTAAATGTATCTCATTTCTCTAGAAAGTATAAAGACAATGAGAAGCTGAAAAAGAAAAGAAAAGAAAAGACGAGGGCCTGTATTTAGCACTTGGTAAATAGAAGGTTTGTTACAAGACTGAGGCAAGCCTGGGCTACATAGCAAGTTTCAGGACATCCTGGTAGTGAGACTGGATCTTAGTTACAATAAGAAAGTACAAAGTGATGTGGCTAATAATAATAATAATAATAATAATAATAATAATAATAATACCATGATACCATAGACATCTGTGAAGTTTCAGAACTCTTACGACTCAGAGGAATTCTTTAAACATCCAGAAAAGGAAAATACTATCTGTATAAAAGCTGACACATCACAAACACCATGAAGTATAATGTGCATGCTAGTCTCTAGGCTTTGCAACCTTAAGATACAAAGAGAATACCTCTCGTGAAGAGAGGTTTTATTGAATCATTGGCTAGCTCTGAGAAGTCAATAGATCAATTCCTCCCAAATTCTGAGGATGCCTTAGTTTGAGACTACACGGGTACACTTATTGAAGCTAGAGTAGATGTATACGATCATAATAGAAATTGTTCTGATTTGCAAAGTCTCCAGAATTATCACCTACAAAAATTTTCCAAGTAATTATGAAAACATGGCTCAGTGGATAAGAACACTCGGTGCTTTCTGGAGGACAGCCATCTGTGACACCTACTCCAGGTTATCCCACACCCTCTTCTGACCTCTTCTGACTCCACATTCATGTGCACAAAACCACAAAAACACATATCTAAAACATAATAAAATAAAATCTTTTGTAAAAGATTTTTTAGAGTCATTTCAGATACATAGAAAAAAAGAAGACACAGTATACAAGAAAGAACACCATATAAATGTGCATTTTAATCTTAATACTGAGAGTGTAGATTGATTAAAATTCATGATGGTACTATTATTTTACATATTGGGATGAGATAACAGGGGAAATTCAAAAGGAAGTAAAGCTTAAAAATGTACTCCAATTTTTGAAAAAATTATAACCCTATTATGCAGCTACAGTTTATTATTAAATATTTCTTTCTTTTTTTTTTTTTTGTTTTGGTTTTTTTGTGTGTTTTTTGTTTGTTTGTTTGTTTGTTTTTTCAAGACAGGGTTTCTCTGTATAGTCCTGGCTGTCCTGGAACTCACTCTGTAGACCAGGCTGGCCTGGAACTCAGAAATCTGCCTGCCTCTGCCTCCCAAGTGCTGGGATTAAAATCGTGCGCCACCACTACCCGCATTATTAAATATTTCTATAAAACAAATTTTCATATGAAAAGGAGCAACAAAACCCACCAATGCTACAAGACTCTAGGAAGTCTTTCTTACTGCTGATGCTTTCTGACACTTTATTTTGTCTGTAGTATTCCGGGAAGACACTTTCTGATCTGAGAAGGATTTGTTTGTTTGCTTGCTTGCTTGGTTTTTTTTTTTTGTTGTTTTCAGCTGTTGTTATCTATAAGACCAATGTAATTGTTACATCTTCTTGTTTTTTTTCTCTTTTTGGGGGAAGGGGTAATCTAGGCGCCAGTGAGAAAGTTTGAATTTCTTAGGTCTGTTGAATTGGGAACCCAACCCAGAGTAAGTGAGATCCAGACTTTTTATTCTAAAGAGGCAATTTCATCTCAGCATCTCAGTTATCCCCCTTCCGTGCTTGATACTATGTTGAGACTCAGCGGAATTATATGTATATTTTATGCTTGCTGAATTTAGATTAAAGATGGAGGGGAATCTGGAAGAGTCTGACGGAAGCTGCTCAAAACAGGTACTAAACTGACTTTAAAAACTACTCATGTTTATTTTTAAGGTTAATTAATATATACATAAAATGCATGTGCCACAAACTCAGTTGGTGATAACTGTGATACTTGGATGCCACAATTGTCTGTTAGAACAAATTTCTTCCTGGTTCTAGTCTCAGTCTGTTTTTCTTGCTGACCATATCTCGTTACTGGGTGCCCATCCTATTTCAGCCAGGCTGAAATTATGCTGGCTAAGTGACAGCTTCGGTCCTGTGGGGCTCAGAGTTCTCAAACCAGACGCTGAGGCATCATGCATACACCCTGTGAGAGACACACAGAACATAAGTCTAGGAAAGTTACTACACTTCATTTCAGCAGGCGAGTCCACACACAGGGTCCCCGTGAGACGCTGGTAACAAGGCCTGCATTGTTAATTACAGCATTGTTAATTACAGCTTGGTCCCTAGCCCAAGCAAGTAAACACTGGCTAGCGAGAGCCTTTGCTAGCTGGGTATGTTATAAGGGGCTTGGTGGAAAAGGCTAGTTCTTTGTTAAGGATGCATCAAAGGGAAAATTGTGTACTTGGGGCGAGACTTGGCCAAATGAGACCATTACGCAGAGAGGCTGAAAGTGAAACTAGTTTCAGTGACCTCTGCAGCAGCAGGAGGGGTAAACCCCACCCTCTCTGTGTGCATTTCCATCAGCTTTGCAATCTACAGTCTTGCTGCCCTAAAAGTCAGCGATCTCTACCCTCAAGGACTCATTTGACCTGGGAAGGAATACCGGACCAAAGGCTTCTAACAGCCAAGATGTAAACATTCCAGGAATGGGGAACACGGGAATCCAAGCTCTTGGTCCTATGTAGACTGTCCTCCAGGCACTGCCTCCTCTTTCTGAGCCATGCCGGTACTCTTCCGCGTTCACACACACAAAAGTTCAATGAAAGGCTTTTAAAATATCATACGCTGTGATCATGCATGCTGGCCTGTTGTTCATGCAAAAGTGTGAAGTAAGTACATGAAATTACACAAGTTACGTTGGTAACACAAATGATTTATTTCGCAGTTTTTTAAAAGACCACATAACTTTTTTTAAAAGATCACATATTATTTACCAGCACACACATTAATTTAATATACTGTACATTATAATAGGTCTTGTTGTGACTATTATAGCATGTACATCTATTATGTAATACATTATGATCATATTCACCCTTACATCCATCTCCTTTGTCCTCTCAACCAATCCCCCCTTCTACTTGACTTTTTTCTTTTCTTTCTTTCCTTCTTTGTTTTTTTCTTCTTTCTTTCTTTCTTTCTTTCTTTCTTTCTTTCTTTCTTTCTTTCTTT
>JADRCH010000150.1:5009776-5022153 GCA_019843965.1 Rhynchomys soricoides
TCCCTTCCCTTCCCTTCCCTTCCCTTCCCTTCCCTTCCCTTCCCTTCCCTTCCCCCAGCAAACTCAGCCATTTGAGCTATACTCTCTCTTGGGTCTTATGCTCCCCTTCGTCCTCTTGCCCATCTCCTCTCTTCCTTTCTTACTCCCTGGCCCCTGTGGAGAAGTTCAAAATGGAACCTTCTAGATGCCTCTGGCAGTTTTCCCCCTCATGTCCAATTCTCCTCAACCATACTTAGGAGCGGTCGTGTCCTCATTTTCATTAAAAGCTGGGATGAATTTCAAGATAGAGTAGCAATAGCACTCTGCCTCCTTGCCTGGTCACCAGTCTCAAAGGGGCAGAAAGTATGTGAATAACTAATTCAGTTATTGCATTCTATAAGCGTCAAAACACAGATAAGTGATATCATCACTAGAGATCGTTCTAGTTATGAGTTAAGTAAATATTTAGATACTAACCTAAGAATGTATGAATGTATCCCCACTCTCAAGATGATTAGAATATTTTAAAGCAAAAATGGAAATTGAAAGCTAGGCTTTAGTTCAGCTACAAAAATTCAATATGTTGTTGTCCATGTATGTGAGTTTCCATGATGTCCAGATTTCTATCTATTTATTTATTCACTTAGGTATGATCCCATATATCCTAGGCTAACCTTGAGTTCAGTATGTAGCTGAGGATGACTGTGAACTTTCTCTTTTCTTGCCTCTATTGCACCAGGAAGTGTTGGTGAACCCCAAAACCACCAAGGAGCCGTTTCTGATGAAATAGCATTAGGGTCTCTTTATTACGATCTTGGGCTTGGGCTCTCCTCCAACCCAACCCTGACACAGCAGGATAAGAATGGAAAGCAGCCTCGAACCCTCAGCAAGACAAGTTTTGTAAGAAAATAGAAGCAAGTGAAGGGGTGAGGGAAGAGGTGTCCAATCTACCAAGCATCTAAGAGAATGATTACAAGCCAACAGGTGAGTGCTCTGAAGCAAGACCGTATACAATCACAAAGGGTCTGAAAGTGCTCTGAAACAATCAGACTAATCTTTGATTAACTGTTGCTAGGAAGTAGCTAGGGAATAACCCTGGCCAAGGACAAGTCGTGGGGTCCTTCCTGGTACCGAAGTGAAGCTTGGGTTCTGCCACAGGGTAAGTTCTCAGACTTTTTTCTTTTTTTTAAGATGGAGGCCGGTCCCAAGATGGAGTAGGTTTGGCCTCTCACCTCCACCTCCTGAGTCCTGGGATTGCAAGTGTGTGCCACTATGGTCACTTCAGGTGGTCCTGGGACTGAGCCCAGGCCTTCTTATATGCTAGACAAACATTTCACCAGCTGATGCTATCCCCAGACCCCAACTTCCCTGCTTAGATATGAAATGAAAAGTGATTTTAAAATAATGACATTGATTCTGATGGAACGTGGGAGATATTGTACTTTGCTGAGTAACCCCTTTATGTTTTTGTTTTGATGTTTATATAAATACTTATATTTGATTATTTGAGAATAATGTAGATAATTAGGAAATCTAAGAAAACCAGTAGAAAAGACAAAATGTAAGGACAGAGCTGGGCATGGTGGCACATTATGGTGGCACATGCCTTCAGTCTCAGCTCTCAGAGGCATAGGCAAGAAAGAGTAGCTCTGTGAGTGGGTGGCTAACCTGGTCTACCTAGTGAGATTCTCTACAGCTAGGACCATGTAGAGACCCTGTCCCAAAAACCAAAACCAAACTAAACCAAACCAAACAAAATCAAACAAAAAGCAAAGCCAAAACCAAAACATAAAGACTTGGTTGTTGGTCTTTTAACATTGTTTTTTCATTACTTAAACTCATCCAAAATAATAATATTCTATAATGTTCTAAGATGGATAAATAAATTCCTAAGAACATTATGTTTCTTTCAATGAAAGTAAAATAAAATGCAAGGAAAAATTTTTTTTTCAAAAGAAAAATTTTTTTTTAATCTTTTCAAGGGAGATATCCATGACGTTCTATGAAAGAACATGGTATTTATTTACCAGAAATACAGTTTCATGTCATGTAATTAGTCATGATTAGTGATGTAGTACTTTAAATAAAAATCTCAGGTGCAGAGAGATTTCATGTTTGGGCTGCCAGCATGCCATCATTATTAACAGAGCCTCTTGATTGAGTTTCACCTCAGTCAGTGTTAGTTTTTGGTTCTTCAGATCCTCTTCTCTCTTGCATTTGTTACATCTCCCCTACCTACAGTATGTCCTAGAACAATAAAAACTTCAGTGTTTCCTTGCTATCCTGTATTTTTAATTTACCCACACGATATTACATTAATTTTGTTTCTGAGCAGCAGGTTTGTAAGAGACACTGATTGTTTCTAGATCATGTTTTTTTTTTTTCCTACTTTACAATGTTCTATAATAAATGTCATCACATGTTACCCGTCTCTTTTCTGGATGATGAACAAGTGAGCTGTCTTCATGGCTTCACACTTTCATGAATAATGTTGAGATAAATTTGTATTGTTCCTTGGGTGACCCATGCAAAAGTGTCTCTGGCCTTGAACAAGGAAACAGCTTATGCATTTGCCTGTCTCTGTTATCGTTCCTAAGACTCCACTTTGTCCCCTGGTTTTACTTACCTTTCATTGCTTTTTTCTGTTTGGTTTATACTGCTTCCTTTTTTTCTTTAAACCATTCTCTCCACTTTTTTTTTCTCCTTTTTTTTTATCACATTTACTCTATGTTTGCTTTTCTAGCTTCTTGGATTAATCTAGACTCATTTTTAAAAGTTGTTCAAGCTTTCTGATAAATATATCCAAACTCAAATGTTTCCATTAAGCACTGGTTCAGTAGTATTCCAAAGACTTGATGTACTATACTAAGTGTTTAAAGTCTCCTGTACTTTGTCTTTTTCTGTTAGGCCAGTGAGGTGATTGCATACCTGCTAAAGTCCTCAAATGCACTGGAGTTCTAAGGTTTCTAAGGTTTCCTCTATGCCTGATTGTAAAGATAAACTGACGAAATATGCTAGACAGAGCTACACAACAACCTGCTGCTACACTGAGCCTATTCAGATGTAGTCCTGAAGGAGCGTGCGTGTAAAAGGGAGCCTCCCAGAGGCTCCGAGCAGAATAAGGCTTTATTATAGAAAAATCTGAACTAAGGCTACAGATAAGCTTTGAGAGGTCAGTGAACGACTCCAGGCCTGCCACCAAGTTTTTGATGTGCAGGGTCTCTGCTGCTGGTAGATCTTGAGTTCAGCAGCAGCAGCCAGCTGCAGTTTGTCAGGTTGTTTTCCTATTGTGAGAACCCTTTCTCATTCTATTTCACTGCAATTACGAATAACAACTAGGAAAAGGATTTTAATGGAGCATGTGTTTTGCAAGAGTTGAGGCCATCTTGCAGCTATTTTGGCCACATTCCCTATGCAATCACATGTCACCTATGCTGTAGATTGGGTATGGTTTGAGTGTTTGTCTCTAATGCACATGTCCTATAGGCTTGGTCCAAGCATGATAATGTTTAAGAGGGAGAGTGGAGTGGAGGTGGTCATGAACGCATTCTTAGAAGGAGTCATGTAGTCCCATTGGGACCCTGGTTGGTTCTTGAGAGAAATTTTTTTGAGACAAGATCTTACTGTGTAGCCCTAGCTGGCCTGGAACTTACTTTATAGACCAGACTGGCCTTGAGCTCACAGATCTGTCTTCCTTTGCCCCCCTAGTGCTGATACTTGGCTGAGGATTTCCCTTTTCTCAGGAGGTTGTGTGTTGTAAGTGGGGCTTAATTAGATTTCCACAGAGTAACTGTCCGTGGAAGAAGCTCTTGATCAATGAGAAATATATGGCCATTATTACCCCCACCTAGAACAAATCTGAGATATGCTCCGTGTCTCCCACAGGGTCCCAGGGAGAGTTATTCCCAAGTGATAACTTGCTCACAGTTATAGTTTGATATGAATGTCCCCTAAAGGCCTCATATGTTAAAAGTGAGATGATACCCAGGTGTCTAGAAGATGAAGGCTCTAACCCAATCAGTGGATTACCTTTATTGAGAGAATCATGATTTGATGGTATACTTAGGAGGAAGGAGTCGAGGCCACGATGAAGGCAGTAGGTCCTGGAAAGCATGTCCTAATAGCAGCTTTATCTTCAGCCTAGACTGCTGTCTCTCTCCTTCCCAGCTGCCACGAAATGAACAGGTCTGCTGCATTATAATGTTCTGCCTCCGTAAGTGCAAAGCAAACAGGGACTGAAACTCTGTAAATAGTGAGTGCAAACAGATTGTACCCCTTTAAGGTGGTGATGGGAGGTACTTTGTCACAGTGACTAATGAACTTGTTGGACCCCGAAGGTGGTCGCAACTACCAGTAGTTCCCCCTCACAAAGACAAGGAGATCGAGAGCGATGAAATCAGCAAGAGGTTTATTATTTCCAATGCATTGGGGCCGTCCTGCACATGAGGCAAAGACGACTCCATAGAGCTCGTTCGGGGACCTTATATAGGATTTTAGAGCAGCGGCCATTAGGTACAATGTGATTGGCAGAACAGTGTGACTTTTAAAATGATTGGTCTTTAGGGAATGAGGTAGCAGGGGCTTAATCAGCCCCTCCCTCCAAACCTACCTGTGTGCTTTCTAATCTGTTTCTCGGGTGTGCTTGGGGGGGGGGGGGGGTAGGGGACATCTGCTAGCTAGGTGACCTTACTCTGGAGATGGGAGGAGAGGAACGCCCATCCCACAGGAAATATCTGCTAGCTAGGTGACCTTATCTCCGGAGAGGGGAGGAGGGGAGGGAAAGCATTTCTTTCAAACTCATTAATGTACCCTGAGTCTGTGTTCTTCCTTTCCACATGTCTCACTTCTGCATTTTCTCGGCTGATGTTTTTCCGATCATCAACAAATTAAAATGTGTGTGTTCAGATTTTAGGTTCAGAATGTGATTCTGGGAAAATCCAGGCTAACACCGAGTATGATCCCTTCACAGCCCTCTTTCAGCTCCCACAATCTGTCCATTCTTTTCCAGCAGGGTAGACATTGTAGTTAGTCTGCCTTGGAAACTTTACTGTCACTATTTCAACAGTTTATTGCCCTTCCTGAAGGTACTCTTGCCAGTCCCAGCACCACAAACTTGGCTCTGTCAGGCCTTGCCCTTTTTCCCAACTACCTCCCCACCCCCACCCTCTGCCTTGCTAAAATCCATTGGATTACATTCCTAAAGCTAAGCACCAAGGTCTGTTCCCTTATTTGGCCACTTCCTCTTCTTGGGGCTGAATACCAAGGTCCAGCTATCAAAATATTAAAGTCCAGCAGTCAAAAGTCCCAGTTGGCTCACCCAATTAACATTCCCAATTAAAATTAAACACCTCCTCCTAACACTGGGGTTCTGCTTTGCAAACCAACTTTTTCTATGGGCTACATCCATCTCTTCTCTATCCAGAGGCAGTCCTTGTCACCTGCTTCCTCTTCCTTGTCCCCTTCCCCGTCTCCTTTGTCTTTTATCCCCTAACCTTGTCCCTCTGGAAAAAATTAAATCTCCTTTGTGCCAATAACTTGGTCTTGGGGGTCCTGAGGTGATACCATTCCTTTATACTTCCACCTTTGATATTGTCCGTATAAAATGGTAAATATTACTTATTTCCTTCTTTGTGGAATGAAAAAAATGAAATAGGAGGAAATGACTATAGAGATTTTTACTGTAGATCTAAGGGAGAAAGCAGACAGAGGGAAGAGTCCAGGCTGAATGTCGTGACAGGCGGCAGACTAAACCAGATCTTGAGAGGAGAGAGGGGGAGGGAGAGCAAAAGAGGAGCCACTGACCAAGAGAAGCAGCCTGGCCCAAGAGACTAAGAGAGCTCCCAAATGGCTGAGTTATATAGGATCTGCCTAGGGGAAGGGAAGATGAAGTCCAGCCCTTGGGAGGGAGACGTTCGGGTAGGGGGCAGGGTGGAGGAGACACAAGTACAGATTATCCCGGAAGACCCAGCCCTGCCTACTTTGATATGCTAATAGCACCTCATTAAGCCCTTTGTCCCAGGCTTCTGTGACCTCTCAGAATTTTACACAAGTCTTTTTAAATAATAGTAGTATGTGATAAAACTTTTCAGACTTTATGTGATGGAGAACAGTTAAATGATTACTTCAACTTAAAATTCTAATCTGAAGTTCTTTGAGCAGTTTAAAACATATGACTCTTTTGTCAAGCAAACAGACATATCTGGGTTTCAAACAGCAAGACTTTTCTGATGCCAGGTTTTCCTCAGGTGTATTTTGAAGTCTGCAATAGGTACATTCTGTACCATACATGCTATTCGATGCACTTGTACATACAATGTTTGTGATAACCAACACTTTCTGAATCAGTAGGGGGTGGACACTCCTTTAATCCCAGCACTTGGGAGGCAGAGACAGGCGGATTTCTGAGTTTGAGGCCAGCCTGGGATATACAGAGAAACCTTGTCTCAAAAAAAAAAAAAAAAAAAATTTCTTTTTGATTGTCAATGCTATAGACTACTAAACCAAAGAGAATCAATTTTGTTTTAGAAGTAGAAACCAAATGAATACATAGTAGAAATCTGCATAGTTCTATGTAATGGGATTAATTGTTTCTGGCTCTTATATGTATAGATGTCACTTATGCTGGGATAAACCTGAGCCTTGTTAGGCATTAGATCTTGGATAACCACATATTGACTGCTACCTAATAACTGTATTTTTGTGAACCCAAAACAGTCTGTTAACATCTTACAGAAGTGCCACCTTTGAGAAAGGGACATGAACATACTTTTGCAATGCTAAGACTTTACTCACAGAACAAGCAGAATGGACTTCAGGCATGCGAGACCCAGAAGTCACCCCTTCTATACCTCTCGACTTGCTTTAGGTTGGGCCTAAAGCAGTGGTTCTAAACCTTCCTAATGCTGGGGCCTTTTAATACAGTTCCTCATGCTGTGTGACCTCCAACCGTAAAATTATTTGCTGCAACCTTTTTTTTTTCTTTTTGTTTTTTCCTTCTTTTTTTCCTGCAACCTTTTAAGTGTAATTTTGTGACTGTTATGAGTTGCACAGTAAATATCTGATATGCAGGATACCTGGTATGAGAATCACTGGTTGAGAACCCCTGGATTAAAGGGTTTATTGGCATTAACTCCTTGTTATGTGTCTCTTAACCACCTAGTGAGATCGTATCAGACCAGCCGGGACTGATGTTGTCCTGGCTATAAAGGACAGTAAAGAACCAGAACAAAAAACTTTCATAAACCAAGAGGAGTTATCAGAATTTAGAGGAAGTCATGTGGGACATGCAAGTGCTTGCCTGTAATCCTACTATTTGGGAAGCTGAAGCAGGGGGATCCTAAGTCTGAGGCCAGTCTAGGCTTCATGGAGAGACCCTGTCTTAAAACAAGAAAGTGCTTATGTCATCACTCCCAAAAGTAATTACGATCGATAGTTCCTAAGCAAGTTAACCTCTCACTAACAGACTGTATTCTTACCTAGGTTCCTACTGGTATTTGGCTTATACACGGGCTGGCCTCAAGCTCACAGAAATTAAAGGCATGATCTGTTGCTGCCATCATCAGCTGGCCAAGGAATGACTCTGTTCTAAAGACATAAAGTTCGAACTTTGACTATCAGACTGTTGCAAAAATAGACTCTAAGGAATTAGAATTTCCCCAGTGTAGTGGCTATTTCTGATTGTCAACTTGACTATATCTGGAGTGAATTACAATCCAGAATTAGAAAGCTCACCAGTGATCTAGATCTTGAGTCTGGAAGACACAAGTTTCTGGTGTAGTGGTATGTACACCTCTAATCTGGGCCACACCTGCTGTTGGAGATCTACATAAAGACATTGGAAGTAGAAAGATTCAATCTTCTTCACCTTCGAGCCTTGTGGGACTAATCGACTGCTAGATCCTCGGTTTTCATTCACAGCTACTGCTGACCATTGTTGAGGAGTTTGACTACAGACTGTAAGTCATCAACAAACTCCCTTACTATGTAGAGACCACCTGTAAGTTCTGTGACTCTAGCAAACCCTGACTAAAACACCCAGGAATCTTCTGCTAGGAGAGAAAATGGTTGAAGCCTTAGGGGGCATCCAAGAGGTAAACCTTAACTTTTTGGAGAAATACTTAGAGCCAGTCAGCTCTTGCAGCTGCAGAATGTCCTTGAATGAGAAAACTGGACCCTACTCGGTTGTGGGCAGGGTATGGCATGGATCTGTACTGTCTATAGTTGTGTATATTTCTTGCATTCTATTTAAATCCTACCCACACAGGAACCCTGCCAATGACCTTGGGGAATTGTTTGTTTGTTTTTTTTCATACGTTATTTACATTTCAGATGTTTCCCCCTTTCCAGATCTCCCATTTGGAACCTCCCCATTCCCTCCCCTCTCCCCCTGCCTCTATGGGGGTATTGCCCCACCCACTCTTCCCTCCTTGGCATTCTCCTATATTGGGGGATCTAACACCCTCAGGCCCAAGGGCCTCTCTTCCTCCTGATGGCTAACAAGACCCTACTCTGCTACATATGTGGTCAGCACCATGGGTCCCTCCTTGAGTATTCTTTGGTTGGTGGATCAGTCTCCGGGAGTATGGAGGGGTCAGGCCAGTTGCCACTGCTGCTCCCTCCCTGGGGTTGCAAACTCTCTCAGCTCCTTCAGTCCCTTCTCCAAGTCCTCCATCTGGGACCTCACACTCAGCCCTACTGTTGCTGTGAAGTGACTCTTGGGTATTTCAAACTTTTGGGCTAATAACCACTTATCAGTGAGTATGAAAGAAATGCTTTTCCCCCTCTCCTCCCCTCTCCAGAGATAAGGCCACCTAGATAGCAGATATTCCCTGTGGGATGGGCATTCCTCCCCTCCCCCCCTCCAAGCACATGGAAGAAACAGGTTAGAAAGCACATAGGCAGGGAGGGAGGGGCTGATTAAGCCCCTGCTACCTCATTCCCCAAAGACCAATCATTTTAAAAGTCACACTGTTCTGCCAATCACATTGTACCTAATGGCCACTGCTCTAAAATCCTACAT
Source organism: Rhynchomys soricoides (assembly GCA_019843965.1). Taxonomy (NCBI): domain Eukaryota; kingdom Metazoa; phylum Chordata; class Mammalia; order Rodentia; family Muridae; genus Rhynchomys; species Rhynchomys soricoides. The sequence goes on from JADRCH010000150.1 coordinate 5,018,775, forward strand.
AAGGTCCCTGACCAGGCTCCACGGGGTCATCTCTTACCTGAAGCCAGAGAACATAGAGAAATGCTCTTTATTAACTTACTTCCTATAACTTGCTTGGCTAACTTTTTAAAACATTCCAGGACTCCCTGCCTAATTATGGTACTACTTTCAGTGGGCTGGGCCCTCCTGCATCAATTAGAAATCAAGAAAATGCTCCCCCACCCCATACTCATAGGCCAACATGATATAGCCATTCTTCATTTAAGGCTGATTCGTCCCATGTGTGTTAGTTTGTTTCAAGTTGCTAAAACCTAAACAGTACACATGCAGATTAGTATTAACTTCTGTACCAGAAGTTTAGAGAAGAAGAAAATGAAAAGATCTATAAGAGAGCTGTGTGGGAAGGAAACACAGGGCATAGAAGGAGAGAGCATCCAGAGGAAGCCGGAAAGAAGTTATACAGTGTGTCTCACTTCAGCAGAGTCCAAGATGACAACAAAAATTGATCAGGGATTTTTGAAAACTTAACTGACTGGAATATTAAGTGTAGGAATTTATGTCGATTCAGGACATGAAGTTGGAGAGCAAAGCAGGCCTAGCATACCTTTCCTAACAGTGTGGATGTCTCCCAGGCATGGGAAGCCAGTAAGTGATCTAAGCCAGAGAGAGACTGGGTACATATTTAAGTTTAAAAGGAACAGCAGTTGTGGAGGACAGAAAGAGCAAACCAGAGAAGAGGAGATTTTAGACTTGGGAGACGATAGGATATTGGGTGCCATTGTCATAACTGTAGAGGGATGGTTGTCCTCTTTTTAACACAGCCTGTTCTTCATATGGGAGTCATTTATCTATCAGTCTACAATTGCAGGCATAGCTGTCGACAGGGAATGAAAACTTTATTTCTTCTTTTACCAGTTGCTTGGGTGCCTATCATTATATCAGTTTAGTAGATTGGTATGTCCGTTTTATCCTTTTGTCCTGTAGGTTTTGTGGGATTACTATATGTATTATTACTCAATGTCTAATTAAGAAAATTGTGCTTTGTTTTCAAACGATGTTCCACTTATTTAGTCTTCTCTTTGCTATTTGCATGAACTAGAACTTTTGCCACAGTGGCCAATAGAAGTTTTTTTTGTTTTATCTTCTTATCCTAGATGGTTGCCATTCAACCATTCACCTTGAAGTGTTCTGCTAACTGTAGGTTTTTCATAAAAAAATAGAGATTGTTGGCTGAAGATTTCCCATCTCCGTTTTACCAAAAGCTTTTGCTTTTTGTTTTGAATTGAGAGTGGGTGTTGGATTTTGTTAGTTTTTCTATGTCTGTTGAGAAAATACCACTTTTCTTTTTAGTTTAACAAAATGGCTATTGATTAATGTTTGAATGTTAGGAAGCCTAGCATACCTGACATATGTATTCATAAGGGAAATAAGATACACATTCAGCAAAAGAAAATTGTTGACTTTTCTTTGGGCTTCATTGATTCATGAATTATTCAGAATTAGTTTATAAGTGTTTGGGGATCTTTAAAATAACCTTTGACATGGATTTTTTTATTTTACAGTGTAATTCACTGTATGTAAATATTAATAGATTCGGATCAACTGTGACTCATTTACTGTTTGGAATATGCCTAAGTCTTCCATGTGTGCTTAGTAGATATGAATTGTGCTAGTGTTGAAGATCAAGTTCTCCATTTGTGCTTCAAACTGGTTATACCACTCTGACCTGTATCATGTATCAGCAAACTTGAAACAGAAAAACTGCATGCTTTATGGGGCCTCAGCATCTGTGTAATAATTACACAACTCATAAGGCAGAAGCACTTGAGATTTTGTTCTCTTCAATTTTCTGTTAAGTACTGCTTCAGGAGTGTTTCACATTTGATGCCTTTGCTCTTGTCTTCATTCAGTAAAAACTGGTTCATAGCATTGTCAGTTTCTCCCCTGAGCTCTTCTGCAGCAGCGTGCAAGCACTCAGATGTTACCTAAGTGGACCTGCTTCTCTCTGCTTCAATAAAATATTTACAAAGACAGGTGGGGAATAGGGAAGGATAGATTTAGCTTTCTGCCTGTGGTTGGTTGATTTCTGCTCTAATTCCTTACTGACTTTCCATCTACCTGTTCATCTTTGACTGGGAGAGCAGTGTTAGCAATGACACTGAGTTATATGAATATACCGTGGGGAATCTTCCTGTGGTCCTGTGAATTTGGCCTCATATATTTGGAAGTTTTGTCATTCGATAATTATGTCGAAGTATATTTACTGACTTGGATATAGTGACCATTGTGAGATGCCATTCTTTAATGTGGAAGATATCCTTGATGTAGTGACCATTGTGAGATGTCATTCTTTAATGTGGAAGATATCCTTGATGTAGTGACCATTGTGAGATGTCATTTTTTAATGTTGAAGATATCCTTGATATAGTGACCACTGTGAGGTGTCATTTTTTATTGTAGAAGATTTGTTTGGAAGGCTAACAGATGTTAGGGCAACCATCTCAACTGTCTTTTGATGCTGAGTGATAACAAGACAGTCCTCGTGATTAGTTACTTCCCTTGTTGCTATGAACAAATGTCTTACAGAAGGCATATTGAAGCAAGAAAGACTTACTGTATGTTACAATCTAAGGGCACAGCATGTCCTGGCAGGGAAGTCCTGGCAACAGGAGTGTGAATGGTAGGTGGCTAGTCACAGTGAGTTCATAAGCAGAGGTTGGACAGACATTGGGATCAAGTTATCAAATGCCAAGTCCTGTTCTCAGTGACTCACCTGCTTCAGCAAGGCTCTGCTTCCCAAAGGACCCACAGACTTCCAAAACAGTGACACCAATGGAAAACAATTTGTGCCTATGGGAGATACCTCACATTCAAACTACAATGTTTCCCTATTCCTGATATTTATTTATTTATTTATTAAGCAAGATATCACTATGTAGCTTTGGTTAGCCTGGAGCTTGTTGAGTAGACCAGGCTGGCCACAAAACATAGAAATCCACTTTTCCCTGCCTCCCAACATCAGGGATTAAAGGTGTGAGCCATAATACCTGGTCATCCTTTAACACGTAATCTATTTATATTTAAAGTTTTTTTTACATGGCAACATAGATTTAGGTCTTGATTTTTATTTTATTTTTTTATTCTGGGATTTTTTTTTAATTGTTCAAGACAGGGTTTCTCTGTAGCTCTGGCTATTCTGTAACTTACTCTGTAGACCAGGCTAGCCTTAATCTCAGGGATCTGCCTGCCTCTGGAGTACTGGAATTAAAGGTATGTGTGTGCACACACACACACACATACACACACACACGGAGATTATTCTGCTCAAAAATGTAATCTTATTAATATTTATTTCTATCTAACCTTTGTGACTTCTATTTGGTTTTGTTTTCCTTGTTTT
>JADRCH010000150.1:5022163-5065349 GCA_019843965.1 Rhynchomys soricoides
TGTCATGTCTACCTTCTGCGTCCTTACATTGTCATGTCTACCTTCTGTGTCCTTACATGGTCATGTCTACCTTCTGTGTCCTTACACTGTCATGTCTACCTTCTGTGTCCTTACATTGTCATGTCTACCTTTAAACAACATGCTATTTCAAGCACAGCATAAACCCTCATGGTTTTAAGCCTTCTAGCATCTTTTCTTGACCTTATATTGCTGTGAAATTTAACTTTCTTCATACATAACTACCTTTACACTATGCTGTGACTACTGTTGTTTAAAACCCATTTAGCTTTAAAACTTTAAATGTTAGAACAACACATGCATTCACTAACACACTTGTTATTGCCTGGGCTCTTTGGGTCTTGGTGCAGAGCTTACTGCCATATTTCTGTCTACCTGAAAGGTTTTCTTTAATATCTCTGACAGTTATGTTAACAGCTTCCAGCTTTCATATATTTAAAGATACCTTTAACCTTATTTTAATAACAATTTTATTTAGCAAGAATTACTTTTTTTGTTCCTTCAAAGCTTTAAAATTATTGCTCTTTTGTCTTCCAGTTTGTCTTGTTCCTGCCATTATGAAATTTCTACCTTTGTAAATATATTTATATATTTATTTGGGAGACAAGTCTCTCTGTGTAGCCTGGGTTGTCCTGAAGTTTTCCGTGGACTAGGCTGGCATTCAACCTGTCACAGGCATGTGTCAGCATATCCAGCTGTTACTGTGTCTTTTTTGTCAGCTCACTCTAAGATTTTCTGGCCAGGAGCACTTTGATAGTGATGTGTCCTGGTATAAATTTCATTCTGTTTCTTGTATTTGAGTCTGTTGAGTTTCCTAGATTCAGGACTTTATAGTTGTGTCCAGTCTGGTAAACAAAATCAGCAATATTTCTCTAAACAAATTTTCTTCCCCCTTCCTCTTCCTTCAAAGGATGTGCAGATTAACCTGTGTTCCATGAGCAACAATTTGGAAATTTGTTCATTTAAAAAGTTTTCTGGTGCTGGAGAAGTGGTTTAGTAGTTAGGAGCACTCACTGCCGCCATGCCTGGCTATGTCCCAGCTGCCTCTAGGCCCAGGGGATCCACTGCCCTCTTCTGACTTCTGTGATACTACTACTACTATTGTTATTGCCATTACTATTACTACACACACACACACACACACACACACCCCTAGAAAGCTCACTTTCCTCTATGTCTATCTTCTAATTTCTTGTTTAGAATATTAACCATTCCTTCTATAATTTTACTCAATACGTTCATTTCATACCCTAGTTTTAAGCTCTCAAATCTTCAGGGATCTCTTCTAAGTCATCTTCATGGCTCTGCTGATGCTTTTGAATGTACGGAGCACACTTTTATTTTGAAAACGGATCTTGCTTATCAATTCGACCTTGTTTGCTCTTTAACGTTTTTGGCTGAGTGGATGCCTTTTCCATACCAAGCTACACTTTCTGCTTCGTCCGGCGGCCGCTCATTTGGGTTGGTCTGTTTTACTCTGTTGGGTGTTGGGTACTTCTACAATCCTATAACATTTTCTGTACTTGATTCTGAATTTTATGTTTTTTTTTTTTTTAAATTGGATATTTTCTTTATTTACATTTCAAATGTTATCCCCTTTCCTGATTTCCCCTTTTCCTGGAAACTTCCTATCCCATCCTCCCTCCCCCTGCTTCTATGAGTGTGTTCCTCCACCCACCCGCCCACTCTTGCCTCCCTCGATTCCCTTACACTGAGGCATCTATCGAGCCTTCATAGGACCAAGGGCCTCTCCTCCCATTGATGCCAGACAAGGCCATCCTCTGCTATATTTGCAACTGGATTCATGTGTACTCCTTGGTTGGTGGCTTAGTCCTTGCGAGCTCTGGGGGGTCTGGTTGGTTGATATTGTTGTTCTTCCTATGGGATTGCAAACCCCTTCAGCTCCTTCAGTCCCTTCTCCAACTCCTCCCCTGGGAATCCTGTGCTCAGTCCAATGGTTGGCTACAAGCATCTGCCTCTGTATTTGTCAGTTTCTGGCAGAGCCTCTCAGAAGACAGCTATATTAGGCTCCTTTCAGCAAGCACTTCTTGACATCCACAATAGTGTCGGAGTTTGGTGTCTGTATATGGGATGAATCTCCAGGTGGGGCAGTCTCTGCACTACACTTTTTCTCTGTATTTGCTCCTGTGAGTGTTTTGTTCCCCCTTCTAAGAAGGACCGAAGCACCCACACTTTGGTCTTCCTTCTTCTTGAACTTCATGTAGTCTGTGAATTGTATAGTGGGTATTCTGAGCCTTTCTGCTTCGTCTGGTGGCCGCTCATTTGTGTTGGTCTGTTTTACTCTGTTGGGTGTTGGGTACTTCTGCAATCCTATAAACATTCTCTGAACTTGGTTCTGAGTTTTACGGTTTTTAAAAAAGAATTTGTTCCTTATGTTCTTAAATATAAGCGTTCAGAGGATTTCATAGCAGCTGAGTGCCTTTGTGAGTGTTGGATAATCCCTGTGGTGGAAACAAGAACCTTGCTTGTAGTGCTCCTGGTTTTTGTTGTGTTATCTGTTTTCTAGTATGGCTTCTGGGGACAACACTATTTCTGAGTTTGTGTGAGTGTGGGTGGGAGCACTGCTGGCTCTGTAATAGAAACCCCAAAGAGATAATGTTGGAAAGTGGCAGAATGACAGTGAATGCTTCAGTTAGTGAGCTCTTAGGGCTTTTGAGGAAAAAGACAAGTCTCAGTGGGAACAGAGTAGCAGCATGAGGCTTCAATTAATTAAATTTATGACATTTTTCATCTAGAAAGCCACTGATGACCTTTTCTACTGACAGTGGGGTATAGTAGATGAAGTAGGAGAATATATAATATATATATATACATATATATATATATATCACATATATTCTATCTATCTATCTATATCTATCCATCCATCCATCCATTGCCTAATTTTCTCAAGAGAGGGTTTCTTTGTGTAACAACCCTGGTTATCCTGGAACTCACTGTATAGTCTAGGCTGGCCTTGAACTTACAGAGATCTACTTTCCTCTGTCTCCTGCAACCAGTGCTGAGATTAAAAGCATGTGTCACCATCACTGGGCTGAGGTTATATATTTTCAGTAATTTTTTTGTGAAGGGACAAGGAGTGGTAGGAGCTCCTCTGGGCACTTAGGCAACAAAGGATGCTGTACAATGCTAAAACTGAGGGACTAGCAATGCACCTGCCTGGAGCTGCTGCTGAGCTGTAGCTCCCTTCCTAGAGCCTCTACCACCCTTTTTGATTCTGTTGGTTGTAGGGTGTGTGTGTGGGGGGGGGTAGAGGGAAGGAGGGAGGAAGAGAGAGAGAGCGTGCTTCAAAGCATCCTGTCCTGGGTGGAAATTTTCACACATACAGGGTTTCCTCCATTGTTTGTCTTACCTGCTCTGTGCTCTCCCTGGTTTTTATTTCATAGCTCATTTCCATTTCAATCTTGTCTTGCTTTCTAGATTTTCACCATTAAAAAAAAAATGTCTGTAATCATCTCCGCTTTTTAAGTAAAAATTGGGTCCTTTATACTACCTCAGGGTGTTTCTCTTAAGGAAAAGCCCTAGGATGTGCCTTGTTCACTGACCCAAACACCAAAGCAAATTATCCAGTGTTTACCCACAGTTCTGCATCACTTTCTGGGTAAAACTGTGGCCATTTCATGCCCAAATTCATGCCTTCCATTGCTAGGTAACCTGGGAGAGAGGAAGAGAATCAGCACTTGCTAGCCAGAATTCCCAGACCCAGAGACCACGGAAGGCGTTCTAGTCCCCACTTTGCAACCAACCCAAATCTGTGGAACCTTCCCCAGAAGCAGCATGGTTATCCGCACGCTCTGCTACGCCCTTTGCTTGTGACTGTCCCATTCCTTTCTGTTGCTTTGGACTATGAAAAGCGGGTATAAAGCTCCTTTGCTGAATACTAGATAGCTTGGTGGTTATCTTTACAAAATCACTTGGCCTCGTGTTTGAATTGCAACAACCTGCTTCTCGTCGTCTTACATCGCAGTTTAATACCTGACAGTGTGACTGGAAGCCACACCACGATTCCTCAGATGAGTGTATCTTGCAGGCAGTAGCTCGAAGATGAATAAAGCAAGCGGGCCATGTCAAGAAGTGTAATTGACAACGTTTATTGCCAATACCAAGTTCTAGTCTTTTGAAGAAGGGCCAGGAGCCCTGCATGGGACTTGCTTTTTAGGACTTTTCTAAAGTAAATTTTCTGTAAGAGGCCCTGGAAGTTCAGGACCTCTCCTGAGGGACCCTTCCTACAAGGCGTTCAATGATCTTTTATGGCATTGAGATGATCTTTTATTTGTTTGTTTTTGTTTTTCGAGACAGGGTTTCTCTGTATAGCCCTGGCTGTTCTGGAACTCACTCTGTAGACCAGGCTGGCCTCGAACTCAGAAATCCTCCTGCCTCTGCCTCCCGAGTGCTGGGATTAAAATCGTGCGCCACCACTGCCCGGCGAGATGATCTTTTATGATTCTCATAGTGGTAAATGATCTATTTCCTTTAACGTGGGATTTTAGTACTACGAACTAGACTTTGAATGTTTGATTTAGCAATTTTATTATTTTACCAGCAAGGGGCAGCAAATAACAGTGTTTGCCTGAAGAATAAAAGTACTTCTTTAAGTAATACTTAAATACTTCTTTCCCTGGTTCCCCTTCCCCATCCTCCTCCCTTTGTCCCCCCCTCCCCCACTTCTTCCTCTTTTTTTTTTTAACTTCATTTCCTCAATGTGCCTCTGATTTTCCTGCTGATTTTGGTTTGGCTTTCCTATTCTTCTTGGTGATGTTAAAGCCAGAACTATTGAGAAAGACAACACTTGTCCAAGGGAGGAAAAGAATATATGAAAATACTTAAAAAAATGCCCCACTAAATGCGGCAAGACCTACTGAAAAGAGCTGTGTGTTGACAAATGATGACTTAGAATTTCTAAGTCGGGTCTTAGTAGGTGCCACATAGTGAGTATCATTAAAGTCAGCTAGAGTCTTATAACAGTAAAGAACAGTTGACAAATGCACTTGGCCCCCAGACCACATTTCTTTTAAAACACGGTTTCCCGTGTGAACATTAGCTGTCTCGCATTCATTTTGTTTCATGTTGATGAGTATGTATAGACCGTCTATAGTAAGTGGGGGACTACTACAGTGCCGGACCAGGGTGAACCCAAATCAATACAACACTGTTTGCCTGCTGCTAGTTTATAGTGGGGAAAGCGTACAACGAACAAGGTTATGTGTTAGAGGAAAGGAGACAAGATGTTATGACACTAAGAATGAGCACAGAGTAAGTTCAGTGAGCTGATGATGGGTGAGGTAGATGAGGTCTAGCTCTGGCAAGATGTCGCCAGAAACTTCTGAATTGCTGGGCAGTGGTGGCGCATGCCTTTAATCCCAGCACTTGGGAGGCAGAGACAGGCGGATTTCGGAGTTCGAGGCTAGCCTGGTCTACAGGGTGAGTGCCAGGAGTGCCAGGACAGCTAGGGCTACACAGAGAAAAACCAAAAACCTGTCTTGAAACCCCCCCCCCCCAAAAAACCAAACAAACAAATCCCAGAAACCCCTTTTTCTTGCCGCCAGCGATACTGTGGAAAATATAACTGTAAGGGCTGGAAAATTGAAGGTAGACCCCAAACTCAGATAGAATGCAGAAGCAAAGAGTGTTTATTAGGCAGAAACAGCCAGCATGTGGGGGTGGTGGGTAGTCAACCACTCTTTCAAAGGGTGACCCCAGACAAAGGCATGCCGATGTCTTAGAGCGAACCAAGGGAACTCTCTAGAAGGATTAAATAATCTAAAATTCCATTGGTGAGTGCTAGGGGGATCACAGGTGGTCAGTAATCTGCATTCCTATGTCATGAACATTTAACTGTAGGATGAAATAGGGCTATCCAGAGCAGATGGCCCTTTCTGAGATAAGGTATTTCCCCATTTTTGTGGTTATCTCCAGGCTGTTCTTTGGGAGGGGTTTTTATAATCTTTTCTGAATTTTATGTTCTGTCCCTGGAGCTGGTGTCTTTATGGCCTAGTTTCTGGGACTTTTAGTCTGTTCCTGGGCTAATGCCTTACGGCCTTTTTTCAAAATCTGGCCTGGTCCTTACATGGAGATAAACGGGGTCCTTAAGTGGAGACAAATGAGGTTTATGCTGTCCTTACAGTAACATGTTTTTCTTGTATCTGGGTGACATTTTTATTTCTGTCCGAAGGCAAAAGTTACTATTATTTTTGTTTTAGATAAACTTTACTCTTCTAGGATTTCTGAACTCCACATGTTGGACCAGAAGGTCTCAACTACAGGTAGTTCCCCCTCGCAAAGACACGGAGATCGAGAGCGGTGCAATCAGCGAGAGGTTTATTATTTCCAATGCATTGGGGTCATCCTGCACATGAGGCAGAGGCTAGGTTGTGGAGCCCGTTCAGGGACCTTATATAGGATTTTAGAGCAGCCGCCATTAGGTACAATGTGATTGGCAGAACAGTGTGACTTTTAAACTGATTGGTCTTTAGGGAATGAGGTAGCAGGGGCTTAATCAGCCCCTCCCTTCCAGACTACTTGCTTTCTAACCTGTTTCTCCCTTGTGCTTGGAGTAGGGTTGGGGGGGGAACCCTGGTGGAATATCTGCTAGCTAGGTGGCCTTATCTCCGGAGAGGGGAGGAGGGGAGGAAAAACATTTCTTTCACACACACTGACAATTTACTTTCCCTAAAGCTTTTTCATTCTAGATGTAGGAAAGGGCTCACTTTTTTATTATTTGATCTGCTGCAGTATAGGGTAATCTTTGAAAGGTAGTTCATTTCATATGGTGCCCAGGGATTCTCTTTTCATCCTGACATCAGTATCAAGGCATAGTCGCAGCCAGGTTGTAACCTACTGTAGTGACTTTTCCTTGTGTCTTGAATGGCAGCAGCTGTGTGTGCCCCTCCCCGCTCAATCTGGCTCCTGCTCTGACCTCTGTGCCCTTGCATGCCGTTAGAGACTAGAAGATTCACTGGGGCTCCATCAGATTTTGTTTGCTTTTAATACATCACACAGCTATATGGCAGCCTTCACATTCTTCCTAAATAGAAAATTCAGTACAGTTAGGTGCTCAGGGTCTCAGGAAAACAAAAAACAAAACAAAACAAAACAAAAAACAAAACAAAACAACAAAAAAACCCCAAAAAACCAAAACCAGGCTCAGAAACTCCATTTCCATTCTTTTCAATCCCTTCTAGAAATTTCTATCTACACTTCAATCTTGACTGCCCAGTTGTCGAAGAATTTGAATGAGATAAATATTCCTTTGCACTACTTCTGTGTTATTCAGGCATTACGATTTAAAACAAAAAACAAAAAACAACTTGAAAAGACGATGTTTGCATCAGTGTTTGCATTTATTCTGGGGAAATTCTCTTGAGGGAAAGATGGCTAGCTAACGAAAACGGAATGAGGTGGGGATGACGGGAAGAATTAGATCCTACATCGTATCAAATTGTTATTTAAAAATTACAACCAGGGCTGGAGAGATGGCTCAGTGGTTTACAGCACTGACTGTTCTTCTGGAGGTCTTGGGTTCGATTCCCAGCAACCACATGGTGGCTCACAACCATCTGTAATGGGATCTGATGCCCTCTTCTGGTGTGTCTGAAGACATCGACAATGTACTTGCATAAAACAAAGAAATACAACTTTAAAAAAAAACTACACAAACTAATCAATTTTAAACTTGTATCTCCACTACAGTATTACATTCCTGTTATTTCTAAACTACTAAAAGGAGGGAGTTCTTCATTTCTCAATCATCTAACACGCCATATTGAGTCACAGGACATCAATTTAGCAGAAATAGAAAATTTGCAGTTTTGTGACTATTTCTGCTTCAAAGTTCACAAATCCACATCTGGATTTTACCATGATCTCATGTGAGCCATGAGCCACACTTTCAAAGGTGTCTCCATAGTAATTCAATTGAAACATTCTTAGTCTCCAGTGAATGGACTGTATTTTTGTTTTTCCTTTTCTGTGTTTAGACATGCTTAGAAGGCAACTTATTGTGTTACAGTTGCCTATAGTTCTCACACTGTGCATGCTTTGTAGTTTAAAAGCCATAGGTTGTACCACACAGCCCGAGTGTGCAGTGGGATATACCACTGACGTGTGTGTGTGTGTGTGTGTGTGTGTGTGTGTGTGTGTGTGTACATGCATTCTGATAGCTTTGTGATGAAACTGTTCATATCTTTTTTTGTTTGTTTTTCGAGAGACAGTTTCTCTGTGTAGCCCTAGCTGTCCTGGAACTCACTCTGTAGACCAGACTGGACTTGAACTCAGAAATCATTGCCTTTGCCTCCCGAGTGCTGGGATTAAAGGCGGGTGCCACCCGTGCCCGCCTTGTTCATATCTTACTTAGAACATTTCCTCTCTGTTAAACAAACAGTACATATCTTCATAGGAGGAATTTGTTTTCTGAATCTCATTGTTTTACATTCGTCTGTAGAGGGCAGCAAACAGCAGCTTATTTCCCCACTAAATGTCTACACCTTAAAGTATTAATGTCCCCATTATGTTAAATCAACAAGAAAGAGTTCCTTAATATAAAGACGTTCTTTTTTCTTTTTCTTCTTAGTGTGGCTGCTTTTTGTTACAGATTAAAAATAAGCGTGAGACTGACAGGGAAAATAAAGTAGCTAAACTTAGTTTTGTAGCTCTTATTCCCTGAACCTTCTAGAGCTTTCTTCCAGAGAAATAGAACTTGCTGCCTCTGAGTATGAGGCAATCTGGTTCTCTTCGTCACATTAGTTCAACACTCACAATTTTATTCTCCCCCTGGGGAAAACAATTACTCAGCCTTCCAAGTTCCCACTTCTGGTCTCTTCCTCAGATTGTGATCATTTAAACAATAGCTGCATTTGCCATGGTTACTTTACGCTCCACAAATAGAATAACTGGGTCATAATTACCTAAAATCAAGCTGCCTGGGAAAAAGAGGAATCTCTGCAGTAGGGTAGTTCATTTTGTTCCCTTGGTTTTGATTTTGAGAGTCAGATTCTGGTTGTGCAGGCCAGGAAGGTCTTGAACTCTCTATGCAGCCCAGGTTAGCCTTGACCTGTCTCAAACTCCTAGGATTAAGGCGTGTCTCACCACACTTGGAGGCAGGATGACAACTCTTTATTGCCTCACTAAAATGTAAAAACATAATGATTTTAGAATACTCACATTTGTGCAACCTTAGATTATGTCCTTCCTTTCAGAAAGAAACCTCTACCTGTAAGCAATCCAATTTCATTCTTGCTCAACCTTATTATTCAACCCATGTCTACTTTATTTCTATATGAATGCTTTTCTTTACATGGATTTCTTTTAAAAATTAAATTATGCAAAAAATGAACACTTGAGATTGGTTTTTTCTATCTTCGACAATAAGAAAACATTCATGTGAAAGCATTTATCACTTCCATTTTATTAATTTAATTCTTAGGCAGTACACAGTTTCATATACACATGCAGCACATCCTGATTGCTTTTCCTTCCAGTTCTTTTCCATTTCCCTTCCACCCATATGAACCTCTGCTTGTCGCTTTCCCAGAATCATGGCTTCTGATTCTGTGGTGTGGCCCATTTAATTAAATCATCGATATCTGTTAACCTCTGGATTGGAGATATCTGTTGGAGCCTGGTGGGGTCACCAATGGGATTTCACTAAAACAATGGCTCCTCCTTTTCCTCAATCCATCCATAAAAAACAGTTGATCAGTGAGAGAGAGAGATCCCTAAGTCTGTGTTGTCTCTGCCCAGCCGTTGTAAATCCTGTGTAGTAAGATGGTATTTATTTTTTAGAACAAATTTTATTTAAGCAAAGATTGTGCTTTCGATGATCAGTCTTGGCTGTCAGCTTGACTACGTTTGGACTCAACTAAAACCCAAGCAGCTGGGTATACCTGTTTTTTTTTTTTTTTTTCTGGATTGGGTCTTTTGCAGTGGGAAGACCTAGTCTAAGTCTGGGCCACACCTTTTGGTGGCAACTTACTCTAAAAAGACTTGGAAGAAGGAAGCAGTTGCTTTTTGCCTGCTTGCCCTAACTCACTGGTAAGCTCATCTATTCTGCTGTGGAGGAATTCCTTCTCCGGTATTAAAGCCTACTTCTTTGTTATTCCCACATACACTGAAGACTAGGTGAGGCATCCAGCTGCATGGTCTGAATGGCTATTGGATTCTTGGACATTATATCAGGAGACAAGCATTATTGGACTACATGAACCACGGCATAACTCCAGTAAATCTACTTTTAATATACTTAGTGTCATGTTATCACTTATGTTTCTCTAGAGAACCATAACTAACATGGTGCAATAATACAACATTCTTCAATACTGAAACGAATGACTGCTAGTTATAAAAACTGACAAAGAGAGAAATGATGAAACACAGCTGCAGACAAAGTTCACAAAGTAGTACCATCAATAGAAGAAATGACATCAAATAAGCAGCAAATGATATCTTCACACTGGATTGTACTTCCGGCCCCCACCTGCACTCTTCTTTTTCCTCTCCCTCCCTCCCCTCCTCCTTCCCCCCTTCCCTCCTCTTTCTCTCTCTCTCTCTTTATTTTTTCTTAGTTTCTTTTCTTTTTTTTTTTCTTTTTTGGTAGACGGTATTTATTCTTGTCATCTGGTTTAGAATCTTGTAAATTGTGAAATAAAGAGTCCAAAGCAAAACAGAACAAGACTTGCAGAAGCACACCCGGAACTGCACCTTTGAATTCATTGGAAACAAAGCAGATGCCCAAGCTTTGACAGAACTTTGCAGTGCTGCATTGGCAATCAATTTAATCTTATGAGTGCATCTCAGAACTCAGGGGTGAGGTCTCCAGCTAAGCTAACACTCCACCACTGGAGGACATTAGCATCTGAAAGAAATATCAGCCAGCTATAAATAAGATAGGAAGGGAGTCAATGAAAAGTTTGCTTTACCATATTGGGAAATACTACCTTGGCTGGTTTTGTGTGTCAACTTGACACAAGCTGGAGGTTTCACAGAGAAAAGAACCTCCCTTGAGGAAATGCCTCAGTGAGATCCAGCTGTAAGACATTTTCTCAATTAGTGACCAAGCATGGGAGGACCCATTGTGGGTAGGGCATCCCTGGGCTGGTAGCCTTGGGTTCTGTAAGAAAGCAAGCTGAGCAAGCCAGGGGAAAGCAAGCCAGTAAGAAACATCCCTCCATGGCCTCTGCATCAGCTCCTGCTTCCTAACCTGCTTGAGTTCCAGTCCTGACTTCCTTTGGTGATGAACATCAATGTGGAAGTATAAGCTGAATAAACCCTTTCCTCCCCAACGTGCTTCTTGGTCATGATGGTTTGTGCAGGAATAGAAACCATGAATAAGACCCTACCTGACCATAAAAGCTGCCCAGAAAAAGTAAATGAAGTCATTTATAGAGGTATAGTCAAATGAAGAAGCAACAGCAGAGGAAAGAGGAAAGAAAAGAATGTACGATGGAGTAAAGGAAAGAATTAGAAGAAAAAAAATGAGAAGAGAAAGAAGAAAACACAGCAGGGAGAAAGAATTTTCAAAATAAGTATTATTCAATGTCTAGAAAAGGAGTCCTTGTGAATTCTGTTATGAAATAATACAACAAACTCAATTTTAAAAAACCCTAAAAATCATGATGGTTAAAATAAATTCGAATTGACATGTTAAAGGGATATTTTAAAAATCAGAAAACAATTCAAGAACATAGAGCTGTAGAAGTGACATCCAAAACAACAAGAGACAAAATACGTTATAATAAAATGGCCAAGGCTGGGGGATGAACATCATGAACGCAGAAGGAAGAGCGAACTTTGGTGATTTTATTTCTGCTGCAGGGTCTGATTGCTGAAAAAGCCTATGATTCTGAGTCAAAGCTTTGTTTTTGTCTTTGTTTTCTTTTTGGGTTTGAGATTGGGTCTCACTATGTAGCTCTGGTTGTCCTGAAACTCACCATGTAGGCCAGGTTGGCTTCCAGCTTACAGAGATCCTCCTGTTTCTGTCTCTAAAGTGCTGGGATGAAAGGTGTGCACCATGACACCTGGCTTAAGCAAAAGTATTTTTAAAGTGTTTCACCATAATTTCTTAGAGCACATGAAACATACCAAGAACTGGCCCAGATGCTCTAGGGGCTGGGTACTGAGGCCAGGTTTCCCTGCATGCTATTTGAGTACTCTACCAACTGAGCTATATCTAAAACCAAGGACAATAAAAAAATTCCACATTTAAGATCCACTATACTTAAATTGCAAATAATTAAAAAAAATAAAGCATTCTTGAAGGTTAGATGGTATTTATTTTTAGAGAAAAAAATTATCCAAATCTCATTTCCTTTTTGTTTGTTTTTGTTTTGTTTTGAGACCAGATTTCTCTGTGTAGCTTTGGCTCTCCTGGATCTTTTTTAAAAAAAGATTTATTATTTATATGAGTACAGTGTAGTTGTCTTCAGAGACACCAGAAGAGGGCATCAGATGGTTGTGAGCCACCATGTGGTTGCTGAGAATTGAACTCAGGACCTCTAAAAGAGCAGTCAGTGCTCTTAACTGTTGAGCCATCTCTCCAGCCCCTCCCCTGGATCTTAAATCCCATTTCTAGCTTTGCTGGTGAGAAATACTCCCCCTCCCAATATTTGGAAAAGCACAAGAAACATCCACCCTGTATATCCTATTCCTGAATAAAATTTCGTGGGAGTGGGTTCAGTTGGAAAAGATCTACTTTGGTTGACATCTGTGCTGGATACTTTCATGTCAACTTAACATAAGCTAAAAAGTCATCAGAAAAGAGGGAACGTCTGTTAAGGGGGGGAGGGGAAGCCTCCATAAGATCTGGCTGTAAGCCAGACTGTAGGGCTTTTTCTTAAATAGTGATTGATAAAGGATGTCAGCTCATGGTGAGTGGGACCCACCTGCTAAGAAAGCAAGCTTAGCAAGCACTGGGAGGAAAAGCCAGGACATAGCACACGTCCATGGCCTCTGTATCAGTTCAAGCTCACTTTGAGTGCCTCGACTGACTTCCTTGATAATGATAAACAGTGATATAGAAATGTTAAGACAAACAAACCTTTTCTTCCTCGAGCTGCTTTTGTCATGGTGTTTCTTAACAATACTAACCCTAAGACAACACCTGGAAGGCTTTATCTATTTATTTTTATTTCTTCTATCAAACATGGTAAGGCTACTTGTACAGATGTTTAGTTAGGGTTTCCATTGGTGTGAACAGACACCATGACCAAGGCAACTCTTATAAGGACAACATTCAGTTGGGACTGGCTTACAGCTTCAGAGGTGCAGTCCAGTATCAAGATGGGACGATGGCAGCATCCAGACAGGCAGGGCGCTGGAGGAGCTATTAGAATCTTTAAGGCTTTTCAATTTTATATACTAATGTTTACTGTGTGCATGGGCATAGATGATGGTGATGATGATGATGATGATGGTGTGTGTGTGTGTATGGGAGGTACATGTTACACCAGACACATGTGGAGTTTGTTGTCTTCAGCATTATCATTGGTTCAGAGGTGAAAGTCACATCAGCAAGCCTACAGCATTGAACATCACATCCTTTTGCCTCCTGAGCCATCTTGCTAGTCTACACTTCTTTTAAAAACATATATCTACTTGTGTGTGTATGTGTGTATGTACAGGATCACATGTACGTGTGTACCTCAACATGTATGTATGTATGTATGTATGTATGTGTATGTATGTCAGAGGTCACTTTGGATCTGTTCACTTTGATTTTCGAGATGGAATCTCTCACCAGAACCTGGGATTCATAGGCTTGTCTAGGCTGTTTTTACAGAAAACCCCAGAGCCTCATTTCAACCTCCCTGGCACGAGCATTACAAATGGGTGTTGCCATGCCTGACTACATGGGTACTAAGAATTGCACTGGTCTTGAGGCTTTTGCAGCAAGCACTTGACTGAGCGGTCTACCTCCTCACTTTAGATTTCATAGTAGAATGCTATAGGATATTTTGAAATCATTAAGTAAAACCCAGCACAAAATTTTTTTAAAGAATATTATTTATTTTACAAGCTTTTTTTGTTTAGGCTAAGCAGCAGCAAACAGAGCATGTATTTATTTACCATTATTTTCAATGGCAGCAGCATAACAGGCGCATTTTAGTATTTAGAATGCTGTTACAAATTAATGTTTGAACATTTTATATAGTATTATCAGTTGATATTAAAATTATTATAATAATGTAAGATTTTCATGTTTTTTAATTTTTTTTTTTTTTTTTTTTTAGTTTTTCAAGACAGGGTTTCTCTGTGTAGCCCTGGCTGTACTGGAACTCACTCTGTAGACCAGGCTGGCCTCGAACTCAGAAATCCGCCTGCCTCTGCCTCCCAAGTGCTGGGATTAAAGGCATGCACCACAACTGCCCGGCTTTAAAATATAAATGTAACCATTGCATATTACTTTCATCAGTACGAAGATTTTATTTATTATTTATTTATTTATTTATTTATTTATTTATTTATATACTTTCTTTACATTTCAAATGCTTCCCCCTTTCCAGATCTCCCCTTTGGAACCTCCCTATTCCCTCTTCCATCCTCCTCCCTCAATGGGGAATTCCACCACCCACCTTCCCAATGGCATTCTCCTCTACTGGGGGATCTAACACCCTCAGGCCCAAGGGCCTCTCCTCCCCCTGATGGCTAACAAGGCCCTCCTCTGCCACATATGTGGCCAGCACCATGGGTCCCTCCATGTGTATTCTTTGGTTGGTGGATCAGTCTCCAGGAGCATTGGGAGGTCAGGCCAGTTGACACTGTTGCTCCCTCCATGGGGCTGAAACTCCCTCAGCTCCTTTAGTCCCTTTTCCACCTCCTCCATCTGGCACCTCACGCTCTGCCCAATGGTTGCTATTAAGTGAATCTTGGATATTCCAAACTTTTGGACTAATAACCACTTATCAGTGAGTACATACTGTGTTCATTCTTTTGTGACTGGGTTACCTTGCTCAGGATGATATTTTCAAGTTCCACCCATTTGCCTAAGAATTTCATGAAGTCCTTGTTTTTAATAGCTGAGTAGTATTCCATTGTGTAAATGTACCACATTTTCTGTATCCATTTCTCTGTTAAAGGACATCTGGGTTGTTTCCAGCTTCTGGCTATTATAAATATGGCTGCTATGAACATAGTGGAGCATGTGTCTTTATTACATGTTGGAGCATCTTCTGGGTATTTGCCCAAGAGTGGAATAGCTGGGTCCTAAGGTAGTCCACCAAACTGATTTCCAGAGTGGTTGTATTATCTTGCAATCCCTACAGCAATGGAGGAGTGTTCCTCTTTCTCCACATCCTCACGAACATCTACTGTCACCTGAGTTTTTGATCTTAGCCATTCTGACTGGTGTGAGGTAAAATCTCAGGGTTGTTTTGATTTGCATTTCCCTGATGGCTAAGGATGTTGAACATTTCTTTAGGTACTTCTCAGCCCTATGAGTTTCCTCAGTTGAGAATTCTCTGATTAGCTCTGTTTCCCATTTTTTGATAGGGTTATTTGTATCTCTGGTGTCTAACTCCTTGAGTTCTTTGTATATATTGGATATTAGCTCTCTATCAGACCTAGGATTGGTAAAGATTTTTTCCCAAACTGTTGGTTGCCATTTTGTCCTATTTACACTGTCCTTTGCCTTTGCCTTGTAATTTCATGAGGTAACATTTAGAGCAAAAGACATTGGTGTTCTGTTCAGGAACTTTCCCCCTGTGCCCATATGTTCGAGTCTTTTCCCCACTTTCTCTTCTATTAGATTCAGTGCATCTGGTTTTATGTGGAGGTCCTTTAGCTTTGTACAAGGAGATAGGAATGGATCAATTTGAATTTTTCTACATGTTGACCACCAGTTGAACCAGCACCATTTGTTGAAAATGTTGTCTTTTTTCCACTGGATGGTTTTAGCTCCTTTGTCAAAGATCAAATGACCATAAGTGTGTGGGTTCATTTCTGGGTCTTCAATTCTATTCCACTGATCTACCTGGCTGTCGCTGTACCAATACCATGCAGTTTTTATCACTTCTGCTCTGTAGTACAGCTTGAGGTCAGGGATGCTGATTTTCCCAGAAGTCCTTTTATTGGTGAAAATAGTTTTTGCTATCCTAGGTATTTTGTTATTCCATAGGAATTGGAGAATTGCT
Source organism: Rhynchomys soricoides (assembly GCA_019843965.1). Classification (NCBI taxonomy): domain Eukaryota; kingdom Metazoa; phylum Chordata; class Mammalia; order Rodentia; family Muridae; genus Rhynchomys; species Rhynchomys soricoides. The sequence goes on from JADRCH010000150.1 coordinate 5,038,324, forward strand.
TTTTCTAAGTCTATGAAGAATTGAGTTGGAATTTTGATGGAGATTGCATTGAATCTGTAGGTTGCTTTTGGCAGGGTGGCCATTTTAACTATATTGATCCTGCAAATCCATGAGCATGGGAGATCTTCCCATCTTCTGAGGTCTTCAATTTCTTTCTTCAGAGACTTGAAGTTCTTGTTATAAAGATCTTTCACTTGTTTGGTTAGAGTCACACCAAGATACTTTATATTGTTTGTGACTATTGTGAAGGGTGTCATTTCCCTAATTTCATTCTCAGTCTGTTTATCCTTTGAGAATAGGAAGGCTTCTGATTTGCTTGAGTTAATTTTGTATCCAGCCACTTTGCTGAAGGTGTTTATCAGCTGTAGCAGTTCTCTGGTCGAGTTTTTCAGGTCACTAAAGTATACCATCGTTTCATCTGCAAATAGTGATATTTTGATTTCTTCCTTTTCAATTTGTACCCCTTTGACCTCATTTTGTTGTCTAATTGCTCTAGCTAGAATTTCAAGTACTATATTGAATAGATAGGGAGAGAGAGAGAGGGCAGCCTTGTCTAGTCCCTGATTTTAATGGGATTGCTTCAAGTTTCTCTTCATTTAGTTTAATGTTGGCCACTGGTTTACTATATATTGCTTTTACTATGTTTAGGTATGGTCCTAGAATTCCTGATCTTTCCAAGACTTCTATCATGCAAAGATGTCGAATTTTGTCAAATGCTTTTTCAGGATCTAATGAAATGACCATATGGTTTCTTTCTTTGAGTTTTTTTATGTAGTGGATTACATTGATGGATTTCCCGGTATTGAACCATCTCTGCATCCATGGGAAGAAGCCTACTTGATCATGGTGAATGATCATTTTGATGTGTTCTTGGATTCGGTTTGCTAGAATTTTGTTGAGTATTTTTGCATTGATATTCATAAGGGAAATTGGTCTGAAGTTTTCTTTTATTGTTGGGTCTTTGTGAGGTTTTGGTATCAGTGTAACTGTGGCCTCATAGAATGAACTGGGTAGTGTTCCTTCTGTTTCTATTTTATGGAATAGATTGAAGAGTACTGGTATTAGGTCTTCTTTGAAGGTCTGATAGAATTCTGCACTGAACCCATCTGGTCCTGGGCTTTTTTTGGTTGGGATACTTTTAATGACTGCTTTTTATTTCTTTAGGGGTTATGGGACTGTTTAGATGGTTTATCTGATCCTGACTTAGCTTTGGTATTTTGTATCTTCTAGAAACTTGTCCATTTCCTCCAGATTTTCCAGTTTGTTGAGTATAGGCTTTTGTAGTAGGATCTGATGATTTTTTGAATTTCCTCAGAATCTGTTGTTATATCTCCTTTTTCATTTCTAATTTTGTTAATTTGGATACTGTCTCTGTGCCCTCTGGTTAGTCTGGCTAAGGGTTTATCTATCTTGTTGATTTTCTCAAAGAACCAACTCCTGGTTTTGTTGATTCTTTGTATAGTTCTTTTAGTTTCTACTTGGTTGATTTCAGCTCTTAATTTGATTATTTCCTGCCTTCTACTCCTTTTGGGTGTATTAGCTTCCTTTTGTTCTAGAGTTTTCACGTGTGCTGTTAAGCTGCTAGTATATGCTCTCTCCAGTTTCTTTTTGGAGGCATTCAGAGCTATGAGTTTTCCTCTTAACACTGCTTATTGTTTCCCATAGGTTTGGGTATGTTGTACTTTTATTTTCATTAAATTCTAGGAAGTCTTTAATTTCTTTCTTTATTTCTTCCTTGACCAAGTTATCATTGAGTAGAGCCTTGTTTAGCTTCCATGTGTATGCAGGCTTTCAGTTGTTGTTGTTGCCATCGAAGACCAACTGTAATCTGTAGTGATCTGATAGGAGGCATGGGATTATTTCATTCTTATATCTGTTGAGATTTGTTTTGTGACCAATTATATGATCAATTTTGGAGAAGGTACCATGAGGTGCTGAGAAGAAGGTATATTCTTTTGATTTAGGGAGAAATGTTCTATAGATATCTGTTAAATCCATTTGGTTCATTACATCTATTAGTTTCACTCTGTCTTTGTTTAGTTTGTGTTTCCAAGATCTGTCCGTTGATGATAGTGGGATGTTGAAGTCTCCCACTATTATTGTGTGAGGTGCAATGTGTGCTTTGAGCTTTAGTAAAGTTTCTTTTTTGAATGTGGGTGCCCTTGCATTCAGGGCATAGACGTTCAGAATTGAGAGTTGTTCTTGGTCAATTTTTCCTTTGATGAGTATGAAGTGTCTCCTTCTTTACCTTTTTTGATGACTTTTGTTTGAAAGTTTATTTTATCCGATATTAGAATGGCTACTCCGTCCTGTTTCTTGGGACCGTTTGCCTGGAAATTTGTTTTCCAGCCCTTTACTCTGAGGTAATGTTTGTCTTTCACACAGAGGTGCATTTCCTGGATGCAGCAAAATGCTGAGTCCTGCTTATGAATCTAGTCTGTCAGTCTATGTCTTTTTATTGGGGAATTGAGTCCATTGATGTTAAGAGATATTAAGGAATAGTGATTGTTGCTTCCTGCTTTTTTCAATGTTATTTTTATGTTTGTGTGGCTATCTTCTTTTCAGTTTGTTGAAAGATTACTTTCTTGCTTTTTCTAGGGTGTAGTTTCTCTCCTTGAGCTTGTGTTTTACATCTATTATCCTTTGTAGGGCTGGGTTTGTGTAAACATACTGTGTAAATTTGGATTTGTCATAGAATATTTTGGTTTCACCATCTATGATAATTGAGAGTTTTGCTGGGTATAGCAGGCTGGGCTGGCATTTGTGTTCTCTTAGGGTGTGTATGAGATCTGCCCAGCATCTTCTAGCTTTCATAGTCTCTGGTGAGAAGTCTGGTGTAATTCTGATAGGTCTGCCTTTATATGTTACTTGACCTTTTTCCCTTACAGCTTTTAATATTCTTTCCTTATTTTGTGTATTTGGTGTTTTGGCTATAATGTGATGGGAGGAATTTCTTTTCTGGTCCAATCTCTTTGGCGTTCTGTAGGCTTCTTGTATATTTATGTTCCTCTCTTTCTTTAGGTTAGGGAAGTTTTCTTTTATAATTTTGTTGAAGATATTTACTGGTCCTTTAAGTTGGGAATCTTCACTGTCTTCTATACCTATTATCTTCAGGTTCTATCCTCTCATTTTATCCTGGATATCCTGGATGTTTTGGGTTAGGAGTTTTTTGCACTTTTCATTTTTCTTTGACTGTTGTGTCAATGTTTTCTATGATATCTTCTGCACCTGAGATTCTCTCTTCTATCTTTTGTATTCTGTTGGTGATGCTTACATCTATGAATCCTGATCACTTTTCTATGTTCTCTAACTCCAAGTTTGTCTTCTTTTGTGATTTCTTTATTGTTTCTATTTCTATTCTTAGTCCTGGATTGTTTTGTTCATTTCCTTTGTCTGTTTGATTGTGTCTTCCTGTAATTCCACCCATTTGATTGTTATTTCTTGTAATTTTAAAAGGGATTTTTGTGTTTCCTCTTTAAGGGCTTCTAGTTCTTTATTTGTGTTATCTTCTATTTCTTTATGGGAGTTATTAATTTCATTCTTAAAATCTTCTAGTTCTTTATTTGTGTTATCTTCTATTTCTTTACGGGAGTTATTAATTTCATTCTTAAAATCTTCTATCATCATCATGAGATGTGATTTTAAATCTGAGTCTTGGTTTACTGGTGTGTTGGGGTATCCAGGGCTTGCTGTGGTGGGAGAGCTGGGTTCTGATGATGCCAAATAGCCTTGGTTTCTGTTCCTTATGTTATTGCCCTTGTCTTTCGCCATCTGGTTATCTCTGGTGTTAGCTGGTCTTACTCTCTCTGACTGTGGCTTGTCCTTCCTGCAAGTGTAGGTGTCAATACTCCTTGAAGACCAGTTCTCTCTGAGAGGAATTTTGGTTTGGAGAACTGTGGTACAGGGTCAGCTCTGGGGTGCAGACAGAAACCAGAAGGATCTAGTCCCCAGCTGTCCCCTGTTTTCTGTGTCCTGATGGCTCTTCAAGGGTCCCTCTTGATCCAGTGAATTTGAACAGAAGTGATGGTCTTGCCTGTGCTTGAAGGTTTGTCAGCACTCCTGGGATACCAGCTCTCTCCTGGTACTATTTGAGTATGGAGCCTTGTGTCACAGGATCAGCTCCCTGGTCACCAAAAACAACCAGAAGACCACTTCTTAGTCCCTGTGTCCTGGGTATTCCAGGTGGGTCCCTCTGAGCAGACAGGCTTTCCCACACTCCTGGGAGTCTAGCTTTCTCCTGGCACTTTTTGCTATGGAGCAATGGTGGCCCAGGCAGAGGTCTCTAGCTACAGATTGAAACCAGAAGCCTCCTTCCTCTGGCTGTTACTCAGTCCCTGTGTCCCAAGGATTCTGGTCGAGTTCTACTGAGCAGTGTTGCTTGTCTTACCCCCACTCATGGGCTTTTCTGCATTCCTGGGAAGCTAGCTTTCTCTCAGGGCTATTTGGCTATGGAGCCCTGGTGTCCCAGGCAGAGGTCTCCTGCCACAGATGGAAACTGGAAGGCTCCTTCCCAGTAGAAAGATTTTCATAAAGAAAATGAACTTAAATTTTAACATGAGCTTAATGGCACACTTAGACCTGTATTTCAGAAATTACTCAGTAGAAAATACAGATAAGACAAGTCAATTATCCAACCTGAGCATTTAGATATTTTGCATATGACATACTAATGAAACTAGGGCCATGATATTCCTATGTTTGCATGCATTTATGACCATGGGTTTTTAAAATATAAGTATGATAATAGAATAGATATGCTTTAAGCCTTTAAACATATAAAGCAGATAAAGAAAAGAAAATCAAGCTTAATACAAAATGCTATAGTTGAGTTCAGTATCATATCTCTAAAGATACGTAAAATTAGAAATATAGTAGATTGTTAACTTGTAATTAATATTTTTCTCATTGTTTTAGGGGCACACAATTGAAACTTGAGTTTGAGGGCTAATGGACAGCTAAGGCATTTGTAGAACAAGAAGAAAGTGGCTTGGTAACCATTGTTAAAACATATTTTCCCCAAGATTGGACAGCTGTTTCTGGAGGAGAAGGGCTGTTTTTATGTTTGAGCCAATGTTTATCACTTGAACCATAATCAGGTAGTTCAGGGAAATGGCTATGGACCTCATGTATTTTCTCTGTTTTGATGGTTGAGCTAAATAAAACTGAGGAAGCTCTTCCTCCCCAAGCTTTAAAACCAGAGATGTCAATTCTAGAATTCCCCACGATAGAATTGTTCCCTTTGGAACTGAAGAACTCATGGTGTCTTCTCCTCTACTGCAGAGATACCATTGCCATATCATCTGAACATGAATCAAGGAAGAGAAGGGGCCCAGGCACAGTAAGGAAGCATGAGGAGGAGGACTTTCATATTAGTGGGGTTGGATGTCAAAAACTTAATTTTGAGATAACCAGATGTATTTAGTTTTTCTTTTTACATCCATTTCAGAATAAGAATAAAAAATTACCTTTAGGAACAGGCAATTTGTATTTACAGATTGTTGCATATATAATTAACAATGAATCATAGTGATGAATAGTAAATAACATTGACATTCATCATCATGTACGGACATTTCTGGAAAATTACTGTCCTTTGAATTTCACATTTGTCATTGTCAGTGAGCTATCCCCTTGTAACTGAAAAAGAAAGACTCCTGTTTGAATGTTAGTCAACTTTTAGCCTCCTCCTGTAGTAACATTTGTCCATTTCTTTATTAAACAGATGTAAAGTGAAACCAGCAATCTAAGACAATTCCTAGAATACCGCACAGTGGGCCAGGCTTACTTAGAAGGGAGGTTGGCATTAAAGTGGGCTTGGGACCACATGGACATAGACAACACCTACACTCCCAACATATAGGAAGTCCAGGCAGGAGGATCTTCAACTTGAGTCTGACTGGGTTTTTATAGTGAGACCATGTTCCAAACAAAACCACAAGCTAAGTGTAATGGCTCAAGTGTGGTTGTACACACCTTTTTTGTTAGTCCTGAGAAGGCAGAGGCAGGCAGATCTCTGTGTGTTTGAGACCAAGTTGGTCTACACAGCAAATCTAGAACATCTAGGGCTACATAGAGAGTTTGGGTCTCAAAGAGCAAACAGACAGCAGAAAGGTGGCTGTGCACGTCTTTAATCCCAGCACTCAGGTGGCAGAGCCCGGAGAAGGCAGAGGAAGGAGGATCTAAATGGGCAAGGCCTAAGTGGGCAAACAAACCAAGTTCACATTTCCCCAAAACCTACACACAATTCAACAAAACAAAATCTCTTAAGTAAATTAAAATTACCATTTTAGTTATTATGAAAACCAAATGCTCATGAAGAAAATTGGAGAATTCAAAGCAGATTAGGAATAAATGAAAATAATGTTTTGTGTCACTGACTCCAAGTACAGTAGGAAGTAGGTTTTGAACACTGGAAATTGATTTGTGCTTTGAAAGGCCCATTGTTTAACACTTGCAAGGAAGTGGAAGGTATCTGATGACAAAAGCAAAGGCTGAAAAGCAATGTTCACAATGGAAGGGCATGGGAGAGAGGAATCTGACCAGGGCAGACAGCATCCATTGGGACCATGGAGGATAGTAAGAGATGAGACTTTGTAAGTGTTCTTTTCTTATTAATACCAAGACCAGAAGTCACAGCAGAGTATATATGTACTGGAAGGAGCGATGAAAAGACAATACTACATTCTTCAAAAATTAATATACTTATATAATTTACTAGTATTTTAACCTTTGCAAAACTAAAACCTAGGGCTCTTGTTTTTGCTTTACTCATCAGAATTCTCATTTCGAATGAAACTTGCTTTTAACCATTTAATGGATAAAACCGATACTATAATCCTGGAGCATAGGGGAACTCATCTCTGAATTCATCGGCAGTGAGACTTAATGCTGGGGTACATGTGGTTATGTGGATACGTAAGTTAGATGATGCCAAGATTGTAATGTGGGTGGCAGAAGGTTGCAAGGAGGAAGGCTGGCGAGAGCCCACAGGGGTGGCCTTCCTGTGGCTTGGTAAAGCTGCTGGGCCTTTGTGCTTTGCTGGGCATGGCACTTCCCGGAGAGGGAGTAGCCCCGTGCAGTTGACTTGCGTCTCTCCAGACTCCCAGGCTCGCACTGAGGGTCCGCATGTTCAAAGTTCTCGCTCATTCCAGATTTACCGTACTAAGGAGTAAGAACTGTGACCCATGCTTTATAGCCCTTTGGTCTCTGAGTGAGTCTGTCTTCTCTCACTATCTCCGTATTCTTTCAACTCTACTCCAAGGGAAGGAAGGCTGCCTAGTATTAAGTTAGTGGTTATCAGAAGAATTGGGACTCCAATGTAGCCTTTCTAGATTTCAGTTGTAGATTGTCCTATGTTAAAAAAAGCTCTTTCCTGTGTCATAAAGAATTTGTGCTGTGTTCTAGAGAATTTAAACAACATCCTCACTGAGAATAGAGTATATTTTATTTTACTTACTTTTAATTAAATGTATTGTCATTTACAATGTTTTTGGTTTTGATCTCAACTTCTGAAGTTTTGCATTTGTGATAGTGATAAGGTCACTTTCTAGATGCTGAATCAGCCTTTTACTAAAATGGTGGACTAATTTCTTTTTCTGTTCCTAAAGCCACAGTCCCACAGTTAACTAGCTGGGATCTTTTAAAGCTCTGCTGTCTAGAACTGAAGCGCCAGTCTCCACCTTCAGTGGAGTAATCTAAGTCCTGATGCATGGGATCAGGCCTGACTTCACAGACTGATGTGTCCGTTTTTGTAACAAGCACCAAAAAATGACTTTTATTGACACAGGTTTTAAAAACCTGAAATCATCATTTGCTGGAAAGAAATTCTCTTCCTACTTCATCTTCAAACTCAATGGTGCATTTAGTTGATTCTTTCCCCTAGTTCATGTATTTTTAGCATCACCTTACTTTGCAAAAAGATAAGCTGATACATATTTGCACATTCCTGTCTTCTCTATTAGGGTTAGAGTTGACTCATAGCCAAACCCAACAGTTGTCATTAAATAGGTATTATATATAACAGGTTATTATGTAACAATGTGATAGTTATTATGTCAGTGTGAGGAGGGAGGGGAAGAGAGGATGGGCACTATGTGTACATACGGAGGGAAAGACTACAGTTTTCTTTCATTAATTGTGTGAACATGGTAGAACCTCAAGGTAGCAGCCTCGGCCACAGAGTGTAACTATGTAATTGATGTAACACACCACATCAATTGTGAGTATGATTTTTGGCATACATATTAAATGTCTGCATTTTAGGAATATTAACCCGACATGAAGATACTGGGGACAAATAACCCAGAAGGATAATCTTAATGTTCCTGCAGAAGTGGGACTCCCCATGGGAAAAACTAGGACTGACATTAAACACAAACTTTGGTGGAAAACTACTTGGATATGAAGTGTTGTCCCTCTTGATAAAAATAATAATGTATTTATTTTTTCAAATTTATTTTATGTATACACGTGCTCTGCTTTCATGCACACCAGAAGAGAGGATCAAATTCTATTACAGATGGTTATGAGTCACCATGTCCTTGCTGGGAATTGAACTCAGGACCTCGGGAAGAACAGTCAGTGCTCTTAACTCCCAAGTCATCTCTCCAGCCCCTATATATGTTTTTAAAGAGGAATTTTTATGATTTCTATCTCAGCCAAAGGTTCTGTAATTATTATTATTTTAATGCCACCCTTTCTAGGTGGATTTTAAATACCTCTATGCTTTGGAGAAGGTCTTCCACATCAACAGCCAGACATTATTAAGTTAGCTGATTTTTCTCTCAGTAATAAGTTCCTTATTAAATAATTGAAGAAAGTCAACTGATTCAAAAGACCAAGACAAGTCATTATAAAATACTTTATTCATTCCTTTATTCATGATAAAAATATTAATTTGGTTTTAGAGATATTTTGTAGCAAGTTAAAGGTCTAAGCGCAATGGATTCTGGTCCTGGGAAGATATGAGAACCACATATTGGAACAAGTTACTTTAATTGTACTGCATTTTAAAGTTAGTAGAATTACTTTTGAAGGACCGTGGGAATTATTAAAAAAAAAAATCTTTCGTGTTTCGATTGCACAGTTTAAGAAACCTGATTCTCTGACCTAGAAATCAGAACTAGTTTATAAATTCATGAGAAAACAGTTATACTCTTGAAGCAGAGACAAATCTGTCAGCAGTGAGTTTATGACATCATCTGCCTTCATGATATTTGGAAGCTCAAATCAATTGATTTAAACTGCTTTCCTCCTTATTTCTATTAAAAAAATCTAGGTAAAAGGCACAAAATTACAATAGAGGGTGTGGCTATGGGTTTAGGCTACGAAAATGAGGTGAGCTTGTTACTGGCAAAGTGATGGAGCCAGGAAGATGGAAACCCTAGTTGGGTCAGGTTCAGACAGCTGGGGAATTAAACTCATCAGTGAAACAAAAATAAGAACCGTCGTCTAAATTTGTAAGGTAGTTTGTTCTTAAAGATGGGTTCATCATTTTCCACTAACTGGATATTTGTGACAAGTCTTGTAAACCAAAATAAAAGAACAAAACCCAATCAAACCAAAACACAGCGACCAAGCAGTTCATATTCTTAAACTAAACTAAAACAAGAACAACAGCAACAAACCAACTGCATGTTTTATAAGCATGTGACATTTAAACAGTCTGTATGCAGATATGTGCACTGACATATTGGACTAATTTTGATACCCAATCATTTCACTTTCTGATTTCTTTGGTGTCATGTTTTTGCTTTTAATACGTCTTTCATTTTCAGAGATTTAGAACATCACTTAATAAAATAAAGTCTTTGATGAATTTGATGGTGTCAGTAAGATTCTCGTAGGAAGTAAACTTTTATCTTATATTTAATAACCTTTGATGATATTTATGTTTTCATCTGCTGTCTTTATTTGTTTATAAAGGAGTTATTATATTGCTTTTTTTTTCTTTTTGACAGCTTTTAGCTACTTAGAAAATTCTCATTCAAAGGATAAAGTGTTTATATTCTGAGAAGTCCATCATGATAACTGGACTTGTCAACTGCACATATTTCAAAGAAAGTACAAATTAGAGATTTTGAGCCCCCTACATTACCAGCACTTAAAGATGTTGAAGAGATATCGCTGATACTTATTCATTAGTGCATACCTATTCATTAGCCTGCAACCTCAGCTTATGAGGTAAATGCAAATGAACTGATACTGCTGTCAGTTGCAGCCTCTTTGAATCAAATGATGACTCTACAATGTAGAAAATAAATTGGATCTTCTCCTGAGCTCTCAAGGGAGATAAATGCAACTTCTTCATTACTTAGGACACTATTTTCTCAATCTGAGACTTGCTCCAATTTAGATCTAAGGGCAGTATTTATACTTGGGTTTGTTTTGCTTGAAATGGTTAGTGATTCGTGTCTCTTTAGAGTTTTTCCTGCCGTGCAGTGGTGGCGGAGGCAGGCGGTGGAAATAGATCATAGACAGAATTCAATGTTGGCAAGAGAGAGGGTAAAGAGGAGGAAGAGAATGTGAGGGAAGACACAGGCATGCGAGTGGAGGCAGAGTGCCGTGGGGACAAAGCACGGGGCTGGGGACCTCATTTGTTCATCAGTTCTGAGGTCAGAACTCATCCAACAGTTCTGCTTAGTCCGGAAGTGGTCAGTAGTGCCTGTGAGCTGGGCTTTCTTTATCTCTCAGAAAGTCATCATTTACTAAGAGATCCTGTAGTTAATATCGTTTCAGGCACAGATTGTAGGAGCTCAGCCTGTCCTACCGTCTTTCTGACGTACAGGCTGTAATGTACGGATCCTCCTTTACCTCACCTCTTCCCATCTCTTTTCCTTTATTTCCATTGCCAGAATCAAGCTTAGCACTTCATCACCTTGACTATTGGTTTGGTTTCTAGCAGGAAGACAATAACTCCACTACTCTCTCTGCTTCGCAGATCTACTCAGAGAAGCTTTTCCTTCCTGCCACCTTTATTTCAGATTTGCCGTATGCTTGTAATTTTTGAAAATCATCATTGATAACTCAAGGGTAGTAGCAAGGTTGACAGTACAGTTCTTTTCTTGACATTAACGCCAGTCACAATGTTCAGGTTTACCTTTAATCGACTTCCTTTGTTGCCTTAAATGGCTAGCAACTTTTGGCATATCCTACAATCCTTGCATGATGAAGCCTGAACTCTTCAGTTGTCACCTCCTGGACTATGCCCTTTGATCTGCACATGCCCAAAAGCTGCTTTATTTGACACACATTTTAGATATAATGGTTATGAAAATGACTCAATGTTCTTCAACTAGATGTGATCAGTTTGTCTCTAGACCATCACAACTATGCAAATAACTCACTTGTTAGATCCTTGTTTATTTTCTTCTAGTGTTCTGCATTTTTTCCCTTTTTAGATTATAGATACATTGATGGAAGATTTTGTATTTTATTAATTCCTGTATTTTCTATCTAGTACATGTCTCATTGCTTTATACAAAAATCACATCTTTAGGTATCTGTTAAACCAAAAGTAATGTCTCCTAGATATATAAAAGTAATGTAATGAACTCTTTCCACAAGGAAAGATTATTTTATAATGCACACAGTGTAGCAACTTAAAGAGGTGTGTTGTTTTTCAAGTGTGTTGTTTTTCAAATGGTCTTGATTTATGTCAGGTGTCTTAATGATAATATGAAAAACAGATTTTTTTGTAAAGTCAAAGCAAAGTTTTAATTTTTTATTATATTCTCTATAATAAAAAGGAAGTGATGTTCAGATCTTAAGATATGGAGATGGATTATAAAAACCGGACTTAATAACATTAGTGGGGAGGAAATAAATTTTGTACTAGAAGTTATGTTATGTTAGTTATGGTGAGTTAGTTAAGGTACCTAGAGTTTAAAACTTGATTCCTAAACAAGGGGTAATGTATATAACAATTATACAATAATTGCATAATAAACCTTTCCCCTAACCTTGGGGCTTTGATTTCAAATACTGGCATATGGTTAAGATAATATTATTCTAGAGCTTGATATTAAACAAAGATTGCGAATGTGCAGAAAGTTCAGGATATTGACATAGTTTTCCATACTTTGCTCACTGGAGGATTATTTTTACTGTCCAAATATGAGAGTACTATCAAAGCCACTGTGCTTCATATCTGCCTTACTAAGGATAAGAGCATAAGAGCAGCTGTTGGCTGTTGCTGTATCTTCACCTTTGGAGGGGATAAGATGGAGAAGGGGGTAATAGTAGTATTGTAGTGAATATTTCTTCTATAAATTAATGGCTAAGCCATGAGCTGGTATAGAAGTTACCAATGGAAAGATGCTAGTTAAAAATTTCTCTAGTAGTTGTAACATATAGACCTGGAAGGCATTGTAATTGATAGTAGGTGTATATATATATATATATATGTATTTCCAGTTAGCTTCTTAGGTATATTGCATAGACAAAATATTATGAGCTGAGCTGCATAAATTATTTTCTAATTTTGAGAATGTTAAAATGATGGCCAAATTAATATATCTTATTTTCTTGGTGCTATTAAAAATAAATTTTACTCTTATAATATTAGCAGTCTTAATATATTTCTCTAAAAATTTAAATGTTTTATTACTTTACATTCATTTAGTTTATCCCCCCCCCCAACAAACAAAGCCTCCACCCTTTAAAAATAGGCTTCTTTTATCTTAATATCGGCATCGTACAAGTTTTTGGAAGGCTTTCTTGAAGTCGTCATTAAAGATGGTATAAATCAGTGGATTTATAAGGGAATTCAGGTAACCGAGCCATGCCAAAAAATTTGACATTTCTTCAGAAATTTTACATTTTTCACAGACATTAACAACTAATTCTTTTACAAAAAAGGGCAGCCAACATATTACAAATGCACCCAAGATCAATCCCAGGGTAGTGGCTGCTTTGCGTTCTCTAGTGCCTGAGATTTTCTGTCTTCTCCAAGATTTCTCATGTTTCAGCTCAGATCTGGGACTTTTCACTGTGCTATGAATTCTATCAAAGTCTGTTGATGGATCAGATAAGGATTTTTCCAGCATGTAGGATGTGGAGACCAGTTTAATGCTCTTCTCACCACTCTCCAAAAGTACTTGGCCATTCAGCTCCTCCTTCATCATCCGACTTGCTTGTCTCTTGTGGTATAGTGTCCTTGCTGCTCTGTATATTTTGTAGTAGAGGATCAATATCAATACAAGTGGGATGTAGAAAGCTCCAAACGTGGAGTAAATTGTGGAAACAATGTGGTCATGTTTGATGATACACTCATCATCACGGCTAGTTCCTTGGTGTCTCCAGAAGAGAGGAGGCATAGAGATGAACACAGATATAACCCACACTATTGTAATCATGATGCCAGCATGCCTGGGAGTCCTCTTTCTGGCATACTCAACTGCATCTGTAATTGCTCGGTACCTATCCAAGGCTATAGCCGACAGATGCAAGATGGAACACGTACAACAGATGATGTCAACACTCAGCCAAATGTCACAGAGTACTTGTCCCATAATCCAACTCTCTCTCACAATGTACACAATACTGAAGGGCATTACCAGGACAGCTACAAGAAAATCTGTAACTGCCAAGGAACAAATTAAATAGTTGGCTGGGTGGTGCAGCTTCCGAGTCACAATGATTGCAGCAATCACAAGGGAGTTGATGGTGGTTGTCATCAGTGCCAGCCCAGATAGAGTGAGGGATACCAGAATTTTGGATGGCATTCGGTTTAACAGTTCCTCGGAGGTCAAGTTTTGGTCTGATGAGTTTAAAAAATCCATTTTTTTTTTTTGGTTTAAAACGTTAATATAGCTGAAGAAATGAATACCTGTAACAAAGGAGGGGGAACATAGTTCAGAGAAGGTTTTAAATATTGTTCTCTTTAGAACACTTTCAAAAAAATATGAGCATTCTATGGATTAAAAATTGGAGTTCATATTTTTTGTTACTTAAGAAATCCAGTGAGAAAAGTAACAGAAACTTTCAAAACATTTATTAAAATTTTCTCACACAAAGCGATTTCTATGAGTAAACTAACCAATTATCCAATAAATTCCCTGTGACTATGAAATTATTTTAAATAGTATATTAGTTCTGGCTGTTTTTCTTTTTGTCTATAGCAGAAGCTATGTTGAAAAGTACATGTTAGTATTTTATACTTATGTATTTTGTAGTATAGCATGATAAGAACATTAAAGACAGCATTTAAAAATGGTAAGTATATTTTTATTTAATTAAAAGTTACATAATAACATTATAATGGATATTTGTAATGTATTTGAGGCCATAAAGTAGAGGCTACATAGAGAGAAAGATGACAAAATACTATTATGTGGCATTTTATAAAATTAGAAAAATGTTAGTAATCTTTGGGAACATAGTAGTTAATTTGATTTAAAATGACAAAATAAGATTAGTTGGAGTCATATAACCCTATATTATCCATTATAACAATAGTGTCCCTGACCAAACAGCCCTCTTACCAAGGGAACAGCCAGTTAGGAGAGCTCATAAAGGCAGTTACCCTGACAGTCATGTTTCCTTTGTAAATCACTGCTGCATTGATGACATTACATTGCTGCCTAAGAAGGACCCTACATCTATGGTTTATCGTTGTTGCTTTAGTCTGTTATTTAATTTAATTAGAGGTCAACTAAGGTCTGGGAATAGATGTAGCTCAGTGGTAGAACACTCGTCTAGCACGTGTCAGGCGCTGTGCTTGAGTCCCAGGACAGAAAGAGTCAAAGAACAGGAATCAGAGTATACACAACTCAAGTACGAGTAAGTTTCACAAGCTGTCTCCTCTTTTCCCATTCCTCCTATTTTGCTTTCACAATTTTTAGTGACTACATAGATCTCAATGATGGATGGACAGGAATTAGAATCTGATATTTCTATTCTTAGTTATAATTGTTACTTTAGAAGCATATCTTAGCACTATATTTACTTCACAATGGTAATATTTCTGGTACAATTGAACTGCTAACAACATTTAAAATCTTAATATTTATATGTTCAGTATTTCATAAGGATACAAACAATCATGTATTTGTCATGCAATTTTCTATCTGCCTGTGTTTGGGTACAAGTACAAAATTTAATTTCGATTTCCAGGTGTTCACAAAGCCAACTGCTGCTAAGCAGAATGCCAGAAAAACATGAATACCCACCATCTACATAAGTGATTGTTCATTGTATAGTTGAGAAATTGCCTCATATCTACATAATGCCCATCTGTAAAGAGCAACTAAGATGTCCCGCATCTACATAACTCCTGTACAGGGCAACTGAGACACATCAAGGGAAACAGTGGAATATAAGTGCTCCCCCCCCCCCCGCCTAGAAATTCTAAACTAGTAGTTATTAAACTCAGTGGCTCTCAGAATCACACTGAAGTCTTGTTAAGCCATATTCCAGGGCCCAAACTTTGAAGTTTATGATTCAGTAAGTCTGGAGTGAGGCTCTAAAATACACATTTCTGACACATTTTCAGGTGATACTGATGCTAGCATATCAGAGAGTCTGTCCTCTGGGTTTAATCATCCTGGCTGCTTCCAATAATTCTTTATTTTTCCCCTCAGTGCTATAGCATCTATAATTTTCTCTCAAATGATAGCATCCACAGTACTGCAAACTTTCTTCAACATGATTCTGTCTGACATTCTTATTGGAGACTCTCAAATAAATTACCTCTCACTAATTTTTCATTGGATGTATCTCTATTTTCATTGCTGGCTCAGTGCATTTCTTCCTGTTTAAGGATGTAAGTCTTCTGCCCTCACATATTTCCCATGATTTCCATTGTTTTCTGAGAGAATATTGGGTCAGATGATCTGAGATGTAGAGAACTCACAGGAATCATCAGAACAGTCACAAAGGCCTTATATATGTTTTTAAAAGATCTATTAATTTACTTATTTTATGTATATGACTGCTCTATCTACATGTACACCTGAATGCCAGAAGAAGGCGTCGGATACCATTCTAGATGGTTGTGAGCCACCATTTGTTTGCTGGGAATTGAACTCAGAACCTCTGGAAGAGCAGCCAGTGCACTCTTAACCACTGAGTCATCTCTCCAGCCTCTTGTATGTGGTTTTTTTTTTAAAATAACACAAGGCCTTCTACTCTTACCCACCCTTCTTTGCTCCCTCCCTTTCTCCCTCCCTCCTTTTCCTTCCTTCCCCTCTTCCTCCCTTCCTTCCTTCCTTCTTTCCTTTCTTTCTTTCTTTCCTTCTTCCTTGTAAATGCCATTTTTAAAAACTGTTCAAACATTTTAACCTTTCCATTTGTTTGCTGTGTGTGTGTTTCTGTATGTGATCACATATGGATCACATATGGTCAACGTTGAAGGGTCAGTTCTCTCTTCTCCCACTACAAGAGTTTCAGAGATCAAACTTGAGTTCACAGGCTTGTGGGCAAGAGCCTTTACTTGCCAAGCCATCTCACTGGCTCTCCCTGTCAGTTCTTATGTATTCTCCCTGCAAACAATTTTAGAAAGGTCAGTGATCTTTTATGAAAAGCTTACTCGAAATCCAGTGGTGCATTTGAGAAATATGACAAATTAATTAATTTCTGTTTTCTCTCCAATTCCCGACATTTTCTCTTCACATATTTTGTATCATAGATTCAATTAAAAACTCTTTTTCTCCTCCATCTGTCTTTCTGTCTGTCTCTCTGTCTCTTCCTGTCTGTTTGTTTCTGTCTCTGTCTCTCCCTTGTGTGTGTGTGTGCGTGCGTGTGTGTCTGTCTGTCTGTCTGTCTGTCTATATGCATGATAATCTCACAGTGTGCTCAGAGACCAGAGAAGGTATCCTGTTGTATCATTCTCTGCCTTATTTCTTTATCTTTCATCAAACCTGGATCCTCCTGCTTGGCTAGTGGCCAGCAAAGCCCAAGTATCTTCTGTTTTTGCCTCCCACAGTGTTAGAGTTATAGGTATGTTCTGCCATATCAGACTTTTTGCAAAACTGCTGAGACTTGAATTCAGGTCTTCATTCTTATGTAGGAAGTGATCTTACCCACTGACCATCTCTTCAGGCCTCTGAATAGCTTTTAAATTAATTTCTTGTGTATTTATTTATTTATTGGTTTTACAAGACAAAATTAATTTCTTTGCAATGCTGTTTACTTATTATGAGAATCGAATCAAAGGTATTTACATTTACTGTATTACAATCAAAAATAACTTTCCATTTTAGTTTGCCTGATATACAATTTTTGCATAAGAAATTATTCTGCAATTTTATTTTGAGAAGAAAATAAAATGAGACAAGCTGTCTGGAAATAGTTACATAGGCTTTCATAAACGAATGCCATAGGAAAGAGGACCAGCTAAAAACTAGGAGAGTTATTGGATAAGTCAAATGATTTCTATCAGTGTCACCCTGTAACATTTACACGACCCATAACAAAATGGCACAGAAACTCCTCTTAAACTTTAGTCATATTTTATAATTATATGACATATAAATATGAATTATAAGCATGTCAAGCAAATTATATTGCATTTTACCAGAACCCCAGCTAATATTAAACCCAGAAAACTAATAAGTCTTCTACAATGATATTCATAGACAATAAAGAAGACAGGAAAACAAGTGGAGCCAATCACAGTTGGGTATTAATTTCTTTTATTCTTATTTTTTCCGCCACCTATAAACAGAAGTTCAACAAATCATTTTCTTTGTCCAATTTAGACACAGCCTTTCACTCTTCACCCTCACTCTTATTCTGGTTCCCACTGTATGTCATTGTATTGTTAGGGACATAGACTGGTTACCTGACATGGAGTGTACCACAGATGTCACTTCTGTCCCACAACACAGGCTTCTTTCTGTATTTCAAATATTTTTCCTGGAGCAAATTAGACTATGAAGATCTGCAGTCTCATGAGCTAAAGACCAAAAGCTTCTCACACTTCAGTCAGCATAAAAAGCTTGACAGCTTGATGATCTAGTCACAGGATGCATTAAAAACCTCCTAATTACACATAAGATTTTTAACCCAATGGTTATTTACATTCTAGAGTTTTCTTGGTCTTGTTTTCTAATGTTATTGTCCTCAGCCTAAACTATGAGCTCTTAGGGAAATAGATTAATTAATTTTCTTTTGTGAATAATTAATGAGGTCATACACAGTTTTCATAATAACATTACAAATTGTCAAGATTGTAAGTTCAATTCTAACAAGACCTTATGAAAACCTACATATTGGATATTTAAATTAGGTTAATAATAACAGTATTATTTCTGAGTCTTTGTTTTGTACGTGGTGTATTATTTTCCACATCTCAAGGCATTTATTTCTTAAGGTTGCTCCACAAGATGAAAACAGTCACTATGTTTCCTTATAGATAAGAAAACAGAGGCACAGAAATGTCACAAATATCCCTAAATTGAAAACACAGCTAACATTTGATATGCATACTTGATTTGAATATCTGTATAATACAGAAATCTAGAATCATTGGTTTTGGGGAGGGGAGAGAAATTTTAAAGGAGGGGGAGAAAACACATGATCTTAACCACTCTTGTCCAAGAGACATGAATCCCTTCACAGATCCATGCCAGTTACAGGCTCTCTAAAGTAATTTTCTATGAAATAAAGATTTTGTTATGTATCAGATGTGATTTCAAATGGAAGAAAGTATTTCACAGGATAAATGTTTAAGATGTGGTTGTGGCCAGGTCTACATGAGTACAGCGTATGGCTATGTGTAATAGTAGCAATTACACATGCTGCTTTCTAAAGTCTTTTCCTGGCAATACAACCCTGAGCCCATAGGTCTGTGCGTTAATTTGTCTGTTATTACTTATTCCTTTAAGAACCATTTGTTACAGGAACTGAAGAGCAGCCTGGGACAGGATCTTTCCAGTTTCCATCTGCGCCCAGAGCTGACCCTGTGCCACAGCTCTCCATACCAAAATCCCACCAGGAGAGTGCTAGTCTCCCAAGAGTGCTGACATACAGGTCTAATTACAGCAGGGACAAACCCCAGTCAGAGACAGCAAGTTAACACTACAGATAGCCAGATGGTGACAAGCAAGGACAAGAACATAAGCAACAGAAACCAAGGCTACTTGGCATCATCAGAACCTAGTCTTCCCACTACGGCAAGCACTGGATACCCCAACACATAAGAAAATCAAGACTCTGATTTAAAATCACATCTCATGATGATGATAGAGGACTTTAAGAAGGAAATAAATAACTCTCTTAAAAATATATAGGAGAACAAAGGTTACAGGTAGAAGCCCTTAAAGAGGAAACACGAAAATCCCTTAGAGAATTACAGGAAAACACAACCAAACAAGTGAAGGAATTGAACAAAACCATCCACGATCTAAAAATGGAAATAGAAACAATAAAGAAATCACAAAGGGAGACAACCCTGGAGATAGAAACCCTAGGAAAGAGATCAGGAGTCATAGATGCAAGCATCACCAACAGAATACAAGAGACAGAAGAGAGACTCTTAGGTGCAGAAGATACCATAGAAAACATTGACAAAACAGCCAAAGAAAACACAAAATGCAAAAAGCTCCTAACCCAAAACATCCAGGATATTCAGGATGCAATTAGAAGACAGAACCTGAGGATAATAGGTATAGAAGAGAGTGAAGATTCCCAACTTAAAGGTCCAGTAAATATCTTCAACAAAAGTATAAAAGAAAACTTCCCTAACCTAAAGAAAGAGATGAACATAAATATACAAGAAGCCTACAGAACGCCAAATAGACTGGACCAGAAAAGAAATTCTTCCCATCACATTATAGTCAAAACACCAAATACACAAAATAAGGAAAGAATATTAAAAGCAGTAAGGGAAAAAGGTCAAGTAACATATGAAGGCAGACCTATCAGAATTACACCAGACTTCTCACCACAGACTATGAAACCTAGAAGATTCTGGGCAGATGTCATATAGATGCAAAGGGAACACAAATGCCAGTCTAGCCTATTATACTCAGCAAGACTCTCAATGACCATAGATGGAGAAACTAAGATATTCTAGGACCAAATTACACAATATCTACAAATCCAGCCTTACAAAGGATAATAGATGGAAAACACCAACACAAGGAGGGAAACTACACCCTTGAAAAAGCAAGAGAGTAATCTTCTTTCAAAAACCCAAAAGAAGATAGCCACACAAACATAATTCCTCCTCCAGCAACAAAAATAACAGGAAGCAGCAATCACTATTCTTTAATATCTCTTAACATCAATGGACTCATTTCCCCATTCAGAAGACACAGACTAATAGACTGGATATGTAAACAAGACCCAGCATTTTGCTGCATAAAGGAAACACATCACAGTGATGAAGATAGACACTACCTCAGAGTAAAAGGCTGGAAAAAAATTTCCAAGCAAATGGTCCCAAGAAACAAGTGGGAGTAGCCATTCTAACATTGAATAAAATCGACTTTCAACCAAAAGTTATCAAAAAAAGATAAGGAATGACAGTTCATACTCATCAAAGTAAAAGAATACCAAGATGAACTCTCAATTCTGAACATCTATGCTCCAAATGCAAGAGCACCCACATTCATAAAAGAAACTTTACTAAAACTCAAAGCACACATTGCACCTCACACAATAATAGTGGGAGACTTCAACACCCCACTCTCATCAATGTACAGATCATGGAAACAGAAACTAAACAGACACAGTCAAAATAACAGAAGTTATGGACCAAATGGATTTAACAGATATCTATAGAATGTTTCATCCTAAAACAAAAGAATATACCTTCTTCTCAGCACCTCATGGTACCTTCTCCAAAATTGACCATATAGTCAGTCACAAAACAGGCCTCACCAGATACAAGAAGACTAAAATAATCCCATGCATCCTATCAAATCACCATGGACTAAGGCTGGCCTTCAATAACAACAAAAACAATACAAAACCCATATACACATGGAAGCTGGACAACGTTCAGTAGTAACTTGGTCAAGGAAGAAATAATGAAATTAAAGACTTTATAGAAGTTAATGAAAATGAAGGCACAATATATCCAAACTTACAGGGCACAATGAAAACAGAGCTAAGAGGAAAAGTCATAGTTCTGAGTGCTTCCAAAAAAGAAACTGGAGAGAGCATATACTAGGTGCTTAACAGCACACCTGAAAACTCTAGAACAAAAAGAAGCTAATACACCCAAGAGTAGTAGACAGCAGGAAATAATCAAACTCAGGGCTGAAATCAATCAAGTAGGAAG
Organism: Rhynchomys soricoides; assembly: GCA_019843965.1. Taxonomy (NCBI): domain Eukaryota; kingdom Metazoa; phylum Chordata; class Mammalia; order Rodentia; family Muridae; genus Rhynchomys; species Rhynchomys soricoides. The sequence goes on from JADRCH010000150.1 coordinate 5,059,553, forward strand.
AAAAAGAACTATACAAAGAATCAACAAAAACAGAAGCTGGTTCTTTGAGAAAATAAAAAAGGTAGATGAACTCTTAGCCAGACTAACCAGAGGGCACAGAGACAGTATCCAAATTAACAAAATCAGAAATGAAAAGGGAGACATAGCAGAAACTGAGGAAATTAAAAAAATCATCAGATCCTACTACAAAAGCCTATACTCAACAAAACTGAAAAAATCTGGATGAAATGAACAATTTTCTAGACAGATACCACGTACCAAGGTTACATCAGGATTAGATAAACCATCTAAACAGTCCCATAACCCCTAAAGAAATAGAAGCAGTCTTTAAAAGTCTCCAACCAAAAATAGCCCAGGACCAGATGGTTTTAGTGCAAAATTCTATCAGACCTACCAGGAAGACTTAATACCAACACTCTTCAAACTATTCCACAAAATAGAAACAGAAGGAACATGACCCAATTCGTTCTATGAAGGCACAGATAGGCTGATACCAAAACCTCACAAAGACCTAACAAAGAAAGAGAACTTCAGACCAATTTTTTAAATGAATATCGATGCAAAAATACTCAATAAAATTTTACAAAACTGAATCCAAGAACACATCAAAACTCTCAATCACCAAGGTCACGTAGCCTTTATCCCAGGGACACAGGGGTGGTTCAATATACAGAAATCCATCAATATAATCCACTACATAAACAAATTCAAGGAAAAAAAACCACATGATCATTTCTTTGGATGCTGAAAAAGCATTTGACAAAATTCAACATCTCTTCATGTTAAAAGTAATGGAAAGATCAGGAATTCAAGGCCCATACCTACACAGAGTAAAAGCAATATACAGCTAACCAGTAGCCAACATCAAACTAAATGGAAAGAATCTTGAAGAAATCTTGGTGTGACTCTAACAAAACAAGTGAACAATCTGTACGACAATAATTTCAAGTCTCTGAAGAAAAAAATTGAAAAGACCTCAGAAGATGGAAAGATCTCCCACGCTCATGAATTGGCAGGATTAATTTAGTAAAAATGGCCATCTTGCTGAAAGCAATCTACAGATTAAATGCAATCCCCATCAAAATTCCAACTCAGTTCCTCTTAGAGTTAGAATGAGCAACTCTCAAATTCATTTGGAATAACAAAAAACCCTAGATAGCAAAAATTATTCTCAATAATAGAAGAACATTTGGGGGAATCAGCATCCTTGACCTCAAGCTCTACTACAAATCAATAGTGATAAAAACTGCATGGTATTGGTACAGTGACAGGCAGGTAGATCAGTGGAATAGAATTGAAGACCCAGAAATGAACCCAACCACTTATGGTCACTTTATCTTTGACAAAGAAGCTAAAACCATCCAGTGGAAACAAGACAGCATTTTCAACAAATGGTGGTGGTTCAACTGGTGGTCAGCATGTAAAAGCTGGAATGGAAATTGATCCATTCCTATCTCCTTGTACAAAGCTCAAGTCCAAGTGGTTCAAGGAATTCCTCATAAAACCAGATACACTGAATCCAATAGAAGAGAAAGTGGGGGAAATGCCGTGACCACATTGACACAGGGGAAAAGCTCCCAAACAGAACACCAATGGTTTATGCTCCAAGATGAAGAATCTACAAATGGGATATCATAAAATTGCGAAGCTTCTGTAAGGTAAAGGACACTCTCAATAGGACAAAATGGCAACCAACAAATTGGGAAAAGATCTTTACCAATCCTACATCTGATAGCAGACTAATATCCAATATATACAAAGAACTCGAGAAGTTAGACTCCAGAGATCCAAATAACCCTATCAAAAAATGGGGAACAGAGGTAAACAGAAAATTCTCAACTGAAGAAACTGGAATGCTGAGAAGCACCTAAAGAAATGTTCAGCATCTTTAGTCATCAGGGAAATGCAAATCAAAACAACTCTGAGATTCTACCTCACACCAGTCAAAATGGCTAAGATCAAAATCTCAGGTGACAGCAGGTATTGGAGAGGATGTGGAGAAAGAACACTTCTTTATTGCTGGTGGGATTGCAAGCTGGTACAACAACTCTGGAAATCAGTCTGGCAGTTCCTCAGAAAACTGGACATAGCACTACCTGAGGACCCAGCTATACCACTCCTGGGCATATACCCAAAAGATGCTCCAACATGTAATAAGGAGATCTGCTCCACTATGCTTATAGCAGTCATATTTATAATAGCCAGAAGCTGGAAACAACCCAGTTGTCCCTCAGTGGAGGAATGGATACAGAAAATGTGGTACATTTACATAATGGAGTACTACTCAGCTATTAAAAACAATTACTTCATGAAACTTGTAGGCAAGTGGATAGATCTAGAAAATATTATGCTGAGTGAGGTAGCTCAGTCACAAAAGAACACACATGGTATGTACTCATTGATAAGTGGGTATTAGGCAAAGAGCATGGAATACCCACAATACAACTCATTTGGCACATGACGCTCAAGAAGAAGGAAGACCAAAGTGTGGATGCTTCAGTCCTTTGTAGAAGGGGGAACAAAATAATCAAGGGAAGTAGAGGGTAGGAGGAACTTGGGAGGAAGCAGACGGGGAGGTGAAAATGAGGGGAAAAATCAGGTATGGGAGGAGATGGATTTAATGGAGGAGATGTACAAAGCCTCAGGAAAATGAACAGAAGTATATAGTATTGGGGGGTGGGAAACTGGGAGTAGCAATCAGAAAGTCCCAGATGCCAGGAAAGAAATAGGCTCCCAGGACCCCATGGGGATGACATTAGCTGAAATACCCCTCAACAGGGAAGGAGAACCTGTTGAGACCATATCCAGGGATTAGGCATGGCCTCCCAGTTGAGGGATGGGGTCACCCACCCATCTCCATAATTTTATCTCAGAATTGCTCCTGTCTAAAAGAAATACAGGGACAAAGAGTGGAGTTGAGACTGAAAGGAAGGCCATCCAGAGACTGCCCCACCTGGGGATCCATCCCACATGCAGACACCAAACCCAGACACTATTGTGGATGCCAAGAAGTGCTTGCTGACAGGAGTCTAATACAGCTGCCTCCTGAGAGGCTCTGTCAGATCTTGACCAATACAGATGTGGATTACACAGTCAAATATTGGACTGAGCATGGGGACCCCAATGGGGGAAGTTAGGGCAAGGATTGTAGAAGCTGAAGGGGTTTGTAACCTCAAAGGAAGAACGACAATATCAAACAACCAGATCCCCCAAAGCTTCCAGGGACTGAACCCACCAACCAAAGAGTACACAGAGCATACCAATGGCTCCAGCTGGATATGTAGCAGAGGATTGCCTTATCTGACATCACTGGGAGGGGAGTCCCTTTGTCCAGTGGAGGTTTGATGACCCAGGGTAGGGGAATACTTGGACAGGGAGGCGGGAGTGGGTTGTCAGGTGGGAGAGCACCCTCATAGAGGCAGGGGGAGGGAGGACAGGATTGGGGCTTGTGGAAGGGAAACTGGGAAGGGGGTAACATTTGAAATGTAAATGAATTATGTAACCAATAAAAAAATGAAAAAAAATTTTTTTGGGTGCTTTTTTTACATGGTGATTATTCTGATTAGTCTAATAAATGTAAAAAATTCCAGATTAAACACATTATATACATATATACATATATGTATATATAATACACACACATATATGTATATGTATATACACATATATACACACATATACATTATATATGTATATACATATACACACACACATATATACGTATGTACATATACACACATACATACATATGTGTGTATGTATATACATATATACATATGTGTGTGTGTGTGTGTGTGTTTAATCTACATTCACCAATTTAGGGCATTTATAAAGTAGTAGTAGATTTCTATATGGGTTTTCCAAACATCTTCAACGTTACTTACCCCTCTCTCCACCACCTCTGTCCTGTGCTGCCATTCCTCTCTCCACTTAAGCCTCCCTCCCGTCATTCCTTCTTTTACCGCTATAGCTTCTGTGTTTTTCTATTTGCCCTCTGTTAAGATCTCTCTCCTCTCCTCCAAACCAATGACCCCTTTCTAGATTCCTGGATTCTATAGATATCCCAAATCAAATGTACATAACAAATGTACACATCAAATGTACATAGGTTTGACTCATCACAGGAGTGAGAACATTCAGTGTTTGTTTTTCTGGGTCTGGGTCATTTCACTCAGTACATTTTCTAGTTCCATCCATTTACCTTCAAAGTTCATGATTTCATTTTTCTTTGAGCTGAATAAACTTCCAGTGTCCATTGGTACCACACCATATGCTTCATATATGCATACGTATATGAAGTATATAAGCAGGTGCATTGAAATATGTGTGTATATGCTTGCTTTTTTCCAATGTTCTCCTGCTACCTGCTCTTCCAAGCCAATGGATGAGGTCCAAAACCCTGTAATGTACAAGACTGAAAGACTGAAGAGAGGTGGACCTAGCAGAGCTGCATTCGGATATGCAGCTTAGCAGTGTGAGAACCACAGAGTCTTTCCAGCCCACCCTCTGGAGACGACCTACTGGGGGTGTGGGGAAAAGTCTTCTGAGTGTGCTTTCTTGTCTTCAGGTAGCAAATTAAGGCTAAGATTTAACTTCCCTGTTCTTTAAGTTTTAGCTTAGAAATTGATGTTAACTCTAACATCTTAATTAAACTGCTTTAATACAATGGTATTCTGAGTGATTCATCTAACCAGTCCCTGATTCAAGTGAGCATGTTTGGAATGCTTATTTGAAATGAATTCTTCATCCTTATTTTCTCATTGTGCCTTATTATTAGAAAAAAGATGGTGATGTTTGAGGAGAATTTATGTAACCAACTGCAGCAATGGCTTTGCTCCACGTGGAAAAGTTTTCTCTACCTGTCAAGAGGCAAATGAGTCATGGTTAGTCATAACAATGACTCTCCACCTGATAAATATGCCAGCACAAAAGACTGTGCCTTGAGATCACTGCTATTCTCTGTTGGTCATTGACACCAATTTGTTGATTCATCAGACAGATTTAGCCAGATTTTAAAAAAAACATTTATTTATTTATTTGTGTGTATGTATATGTATGTGCATGTATGTGTATGTATATGTATGGGAGCACACGTGCCAGGCTGTGTAGGTAGGTGCTAGGTAGACAACTTGTGAGAGTAGGTTCTCTACTTCTACCTCATGGGTCTCAAGTTGTGTGTTCAGGTCACCAGGCTTCATGGCAGGTGCTTTGAACCACTGAGCCATTTTACCATCCCTAAATTTTAAAAATATTTAAATTCAAGATACTCTTTGTGATTTTAAGAGGCATTTACATATACGCACATTACATTGCTCAAATGTTCTGATTGTTATTTTCAAGGGACACTTGTTTAGTAGCTAGTTGACAGGGAGGGGAGATTAAATTGCGACTATGTTAGGGAAAACTTCAGTATGATTATTAGATATGGGACCTGTTTGCTGCAGGAAACGAGGCAAATAGGCATATCTCTGTACAGGACAATGTGTACTGCTTCTTTGACTCTTGCTGAGACTCAGATGAGGAAAATGCCAAGCATGTAGGAGGGTGGAGGAGGAGGAGAACAAAGTTATGGCAGAAGGGGTGTGAAGAATAATAGCCTATGTTTATATCTAAGACTGGGACTTCAAGGCAGTTGTAGTCTGTTTTGTACTCTTTTAACAGAATGCTGCAGACTAGGTTATTTTAAATGGATCTATGCCTATCTATGTCCGTATCCATCTTTCTACCTATTATCTATCTCCTTGTCTGTCTATCTATCTATCTATCTATCTATCTATCTATCTATCTATCTATCTAT
>JADRCH010000150.1:5065359-5194654 GCA_019843965.1 Rhynchomys soricoides
TATCTATCTATCTATCTATCTATCTATCTATCTATCTATCTATCTATGATAGATAGATTATCTATCAGTCAATCATCTGGGAAGTCTAAGATCAAGGATCTGTTATCTTCCAAGAGTCTTTCACTGTATCATCCTCCATGGCAGGAGATAGAAAGACAGAAAACGGGTGAGGGTGTAAGATTCTCTTCTATTATGAAATACCCCTGCAGTAGGAACATTGCTTCTTTCACGAGAGCATAGAAATGACAACCAACACACTTCTCTGTAGGCCCCAACTCCCAGCATTATTACACTGGGAATTAAGTTTCTGAAATAGAAACTGTTTGTGACATTCATTTAAACCATAGCAATATGAAGTACCACACCAGGAGGTGGACTCGTATCCACCAGAACATCCGTACACGTCTTACTTCCTCATTTATTAGTATGAACTCAGGAAAGTTACATCAGCTTTCAGAGACCACGTTTCAGAGTTTTAATGCAGAGATAACAAAAGTAATGCTGCCAGAAGTGTTGGTACAGTTTTATTGTAAATGTTTAGGTTTCACTCCCTTAGTAAACTTTATGTATAGACTATAGAGTATAAGGCTAGAAACCCTACCTTTAGAGTTGTGGTAGGCATTCTAGAGATGATGGCATGAGTCTTTTTTGTTTGTTTTTGTTTTTGTTTTTTTGTTTTTTTGTTTTTTTTCTCAAGACAGGGTTTCTCTGTGTAGCCCTGGCTGTCCTGGAACTCACTCTGTAGACCAAGCTGGCCTCGAACTCAGAAATCCGCCTGCCTCTGCCTCCCGAGTGCTGGGATTAAAATCGTGTGCCACCATGCCCGGCTGATGTCATGAGTCTTAACAAGGTAAGAAGTGTTATTTATTTTTACTTCGGCCCTCATTTTAATACTATCATTGCTTAATATTGTATGTAAGGGGGTGGACTACAATAATGTACAATTACAATGGATGAGAAGTGGTGTATTTTCCCAGTACCTGAGGACAAATGGAAATTACCGAATACTGGACAAGTCAGAGATGAAAATATTAGAAGAAGAGTGTCAGGGCCTCATCCCCTCCAAGTTTGGTTCCCTCTTGTTCACTGCTTGATGAGGCAGACAGTTCACCGAGTATGACAAAGGGATGAGGTGCACCTTGTGTATTCAGAGCCTGAAAGTGCCATACCTCTTCTAGACTGTTGGAAAGTTGTCATTGAACTAAATGAACATATGAAGACTGTTTTAAAAAATTCTAGGATCAATTATTAACAATCTAGTAATTATTTAATCTAGGGAAGAAAGAATTAGCTTGAACAAGGTCCACTTTTAAAATGAGTGTCAATAATTAATATTTTCCTTGAGTAAACATCATGGTAAAACATTTTTTTGCTGTAATGAACAGGCTTGAGAAATAAATAGTACGTTTGCTCGGGGACAGTCTCAGCATGTTTGAGAATGGATGTGGTAAGGGGCTTACGCATTATTGTTTATATCTTTGCTCCAGAAGTAAAACACAGATGGATCTTGACCTGCTCAGTAGAGAGAGAGGCCTTCTATTCTTTTTATGTGAGTATAAAGCTTCTTGTGTTTAATATAAAAATCATGGCAAATTATTTTGTAAGAATCGCATACATAGCATGTAGTAAATGGCGTTTCCTTTTCTTATGAAAGAGTAAAAAGATCTGTGATGGTCTGGTAAAAGAAGCAAGGGTGATATGGCACGAAGGCAGGAGTTCTCACATACTGGAAGTCTTAAAGAAGTCCATTGGAGCTGGGTGTGGTGGTGCATGCCTTTAATTCCAACACTCAGGAGGCAGAGGCAGCAGACCTCTGTGAGTTCAAGGCCAGCCTGGTCTTCAAAGGGTGTTCTAGCACAGCCAGGGCTGTTACATACAGAATTCTATCTCACCTCCAGCTCCCCAGAAATGTCCATTTTGTAGAGGTTGAGTGTAGAATGGTGAACACCATAAGCCTGTGAGAGTAGATAGGGGTGACAGGGTAAGAGAACATTGGCCTCTTACTGTTACAGTTAGATAAGAGCAACTTAGTTACTGTTACAGATAGATAAGAGCAACAAGCTCTACCACATTAGTTCAAAGCAGGGTGATAGGTAACACTAATGTACTTAATGTATTTAATTTTTGGCATTTTGTGTTAAATCTTGGCCTGTCCTGTGTCTTCAAAGTGCCTTGCAAAAGTGGCTACTCACAGGTGTGTTCTAAAATATCATTATTATCTGGTGGTCCTGGCATACACCAACTAAATTTATTTTAAGACATGCCATTTATTATCAAAATGCTTTTTTTTTGTATCTATGCAAGGACTAATATGAAATACACATATTCTCTCAAATTTTGCTGTGGTTTTATCTGACCTGCTTTAGTCTTATACTTTCCATTGTTTTATTTATAATTTGGTAATTTTTTTTGGGGGGGTAGAAGTTAACTGTATACACATACATATATATGTATATGTATACTTATATGTATATACACACATGTATATACATATATATATATATTTGTATATATGAATACATTTTGTGTGGTATATATATATATATATATATATATATATATACACACACACACACACACAAATAGGTAAAGGGGGCACAGGGAATGACTACCAAACAGATGTCAGAACATTTTTTTAAAGATCACATAACATATTTGCATTGAGATGTATTACTAGTCAGACCTCTGTAAGTTCAAGTTATTAACTGGATTAATGTGAGCTTATAAATGGCATAGCTGCTTATCAAAATCAAGATCCAATCAATCCAGTGTGAGACAAGGAAGACAAAACCAGATGACTCTATTGCAGAGAGGTAGGGGCATCCAGTTGGGTCATCAAGGTGCTGGAGAGGAGACTGGAAAGGCCGGTCATCCTATTGCAGTTTCCAGATATTAGTTGCCTCTGCCATGTACACTTCTCTTTGATCTTTTTTGTCTTTTTTAATTATCTCTGTTTGCATAACAATTCATTTGAAATCCTGGCCACAAAGCTGCACAATTCTGAGGTTTTTTTTTTTGTTTTTTTTTTTTGCTTTTGTTTTGGTGCTGGTGACTAAATTCTGGCTTCACACACACTAGAGAAGTTCTCTGCCACAGATGCTCCAAGAGAAGAATTTGGATGGATTTAGAGGAAGGTATCTTCAAATATCCTCAGAAAGATGGAATCAGAGCTATGGGGAGAGTATGATATGTGAGGGAATTAGATAGGAGAGGTAGAGGGCAGGTAATAGGAATTTCAGAGAAGGAGCAATTGCCTCCAATTATGTTTAACAAACACAAATATTTAGTATCAATACTACTGATTAATCCCCATTAATTATTTAAAAATATTTAAACAGTTTTCTTTATTTATGTTTGAGTGTGTATTGTTTGGGGAGGTATAATTATCAGAAAGGATGCTTTAAAAAGTTATATCCAAACCTATTGTTTTGTAAGCTTCCTAAGTATGTGTGTGTGTGTGTGTGTGTGTGTGTGTGTGTGTGAGAAGATTGCACTAGAAGTTGCCAAATAAAACCGCAGTGCCAGGTGTGTGATACTTGAGTTGCTGGTCATAATTATACTGGCGATCCTCCCAAAGCAATTGAGACTGTTGAAATTACTCTTGATTTCCCACCAGAAGTTGAAGATAAGACCCTAATGCTGAGGACACCACGTACTTCAGATATAGGACATGGAAAAACCAAATTGTTACTGGCTGGGGGTCTTCACTCCCACAGGCAATTTTTCATGTTCCAAAAGGTACTGTGTGGGCTGCTGGGAATAAGTAAAGAAATAATGTAAGAGTTTCTGTGCACCAAAGGCTATCATCATTGGGCAGCCTCTATATGTTAGTTCCAAATGGATAAAACAAATGAAAATGTTCCATCTTACTCACCTAATCATCTGCTGTGAGGAACAGATCTGGAAAACAAGGATGCTTTAGTGAGCATGGGCAATGACTCACACATGGGGACTCATCTGGATATCAAGGGCAGTTGTGTTTCTAACCCTTGCCTAAGAGAGTAATTTTCTCTTTATTGATAATTTAACTAACTATCATTATTAGAGTATAAAATAAGTGTTTCCAACCTCAGGCAAATGACAGAAGGTTAAATTACATAGAGTTATACAGAATATTAGGAATTTGCCAAGAAAGTACAAAAATAAAATATAAAGTAAAAAAGTCCTTTATAGAGCTGGAGCACTTCCTGCTCATCAGAGCAGAGGAGTTTTGTTCCTAGCACTAACATCAGGTGGCTCATGACTGCCTGTAATTCCAGCTTCAGCTGATATAATACCTTGTTCTGGACTCTGATGGCATCTGCACATATATGTATACTTATTTGTATAAAGATTTTCTACCTATCTATCTACCTATCTATTTACCTATCTATCTATCTACACTTACCTACCTACCTACCTACCTATCTTTAAAAAATGTAATATTATATATAATACAGTTTACATAGCTGTTGCATGTTAGGACCATTAGGTTAAATTATAGTTCCAAAGACATAATTTAAGAAGATGGCTGCCTGAATTTACTTAAGAGTTATTTGGTAACAATCGAAGTTTGATTATCTTTAAAATGACATTCCTTAGCCAAGCACATTTTCAGTTGTGTTCTCATTTTACTATTATTGATGGTGTTGCTGTTGTTGTCACTGTGTGTGTGTGTGTGTGTGTGTGTGTGTGAGAGAGAGAGAGAGAGAGAGAGAGAGAGATATGAATGCACATATAAATGTGTGGGCACACAGTGTGTATGGAAATTAGAGAACAGTTTTCATGGCTCCATTTTCTTTCTCACTTTGTTGAGGCAGGGTCTCTCTTGCTTCTGAGTCTGTGCTGTGTACTTCAGGCTAGCAGCAGCAGGGTTGATGTCTGTCTCACCAGGTCATTTTAGGAGTGTGGAGATTACACTCCTCTGCGTCCGGCTGCTTTTGTTTTAATGTGTGCTTCAGGGATCAGATTGCCAGGCTTGAATGGCAGATCCTTTACTCACTGACCTATTTCACTGGCATGGTGTGTGTTTGTGTGCGTGTATGTGTAGGTATGTGTGTGTATGTATCTATGTGTGTATGCATGCATGTATGTATGTATGCATGTATGTATGTATGTATGTATTTTTATTAGATACTTTAGAAATTCTCTGTGTATAAAACCAACAGACAAATACTGAAATAAGTTGCCAAGCTAAGCTACTGATAAAGCTTAGTTTCAGGAGCCTTTCTGTTTATCCTGATGTAAAAAGCAAACAATAAAACTATGCTTATAATGAATGAACTCATAGTACACATATGCTTTCAGTTTTCTTTCAGGTTCTGGAAATTGCCCCCTGACTATAATTTTGATATATTGATTAAATACAATACCATTTATATTTTCTTTTAGCTCATGAATTTTCATCTCGGATCATCATTAGTTTTATGGCAAAGAAAAGTTTTACATTTGTTCGAAACAAAGCTGTTTATGGGTTTTGTGGCTTGAAAACTCCCCTGCAGTTTAAAACACTGTGGAGGCTGCCTGCGCTCTACCCACTTCCCTCCCCTCAGTAGTTAATGCCAAGAATGGCGGGACCTCCTTATTAGATTTGCATCCTTGTTGAATTCGCAAGGTCGCCCTGAATGTCACTCTCCTAAGAAGATACCAACTATTATGAGTTCCCAGACAGGCTCTAATTTCTAGCTGTTTACCAAAACCCCAACAGGTTACAAGCAACAGGAAATATTTGAGAACAAACGAGAGGAAACACCTTCTGTTATTCCCCTTTCCCTTTTGTCCCCAATGGCATGTTACTATCTGAAATGAAAAAAAAAAAACGTTCATACTTATATTCAACGAATGGCTTTTCAAGATGCAATTTGTGTAGTCAGCATATTGAGTCTGCCATATTTAACAAGCTAAAATCCTTCAAAATGCTAACTTAAAACTGAATTTTAGGCAAACATTGAACAGAGTTGTAGTTTAGGGACACGATTGCATAGGCTGTGCTTATACTGTCAAAAATAAATCTTACTAATAAGAAATTAAAAGTTAACTTGGTATCTTTTTTAATCTGGCAGGCCTAATGTCTATTACCATAATTGGTAGGATTTGGGCAAATTTTACATTCTTTCTCTGACTTTATCTCCTTGTTATGCAATTTTCTTTATTCCTCATTTTTTTATTTAAAACCTGAACAATAGTGTATTTATTCTATGAAGTGCAGAGGACATTTTTTTTGTCTCATAAGAATGCTCTAGAGAATGTATTTACATTAAATTATGTAACAAAAATATTTCTAAGCATAAGCAGCCATAACTTTCTAATTTAACATTTCATCTCAGAATTTCTTTAAAATCTCTGTCATGACTTTTAGGTTCTCTCTATTGATGAGAGTTTGTCTGGCGACAGGCTTTCTTACAATATTAAAAAGGAACAAGTATTTTGTTGTTGCATATTTATTATATTTTATTTTGTTGAGACAAGGTTAACTCTGTAGCTCAAGCTGCTCTGGAACTTATAATGTAACTGAGCTGGCCTTGAACCTGTGGAGATAGGAAGAGCAAGTCAAATTTGGACTAGTTTGATCTTCTCAATACATTTTGGCTATTTTTTTTTTTCTCAAGACAGGATTTCTCTGTATAGCTATGTCTATGCTGGAATTCACTCTGTCAACCAGGACCAAGCTGGTCTCCAGCTCACACAGATCTGCCTGTCTCTGCCTCCCGAGTGCTGGGATTAAGGGCGTGTGCTGCCACCACCCAGCTAATTTTGGCTAGCTTTTGAGAACATAATTGTTAGGGTTTGAATCCTCAGGATCCCTTGTAGATTTATATTTTGAGTGCTTACTCTCCAGCTGGTGGATCTCCTTTGGGAGGCTGTGGGATTTTCAGGTGGGACCTTAATAGATGAGTAATGTTGCATATCCCAGCTGTGTCTAGTCTGGTTACATCTGCTTGCTTGGCTATGGAAAGCCTTCTCTATAGACTTGGTGTCGCGAATGAAGCTGCCCTCCATGGCTTCTTTGGAGTGGCAGACTGAAATCTTCTGAAACCAAGTGCCTCCAAAAGTCCTTTTTGAAGTTGTCTTTCTTAGTGACACTGCAGTCACTAATGATGTCATTTATCAGAATTTCTCTGATTCTCAGATTTGGACTATTTGAACTATTAGTTGGGACCCTTTTAGGTGAGTGGTATTCAAATACAGTGAGAAAAGCTGAATGGAAGCTATTCCTTAGTTGCAGAATTCCTCTTACTGAGGCACGGAATGGCCAGTAGGGTAAGACTCTTGCCCCAGGAATGCAAGACTACCTTGAACCATGCTAATGAGATAGGAAGAATGATTTAGTCTTTAGTGAGACAATATACTTTTCCTTCCCAGAATTCCTGCTCCCCCCCAGCACAATTAGTTTAGAGGGCCTCAGCCTAGCAGCTGCCTCATTTTGGGAATTACTCAAAAACAGTGCAGCTTTTCCGTTCCTTATTGATTTATCTGTTAATTTAAAAGTTTCCCCTTTAAGCATGCTTTTTGTAACACTTTGGTCTTCCTAACTCTTTTACTGATGCTTCCTTCCTTGCCAGGTGGCTGTTTTGTTCACTATGAGACTAACCCTCTTGTAAGCTAACTCAAAGGACATGGCTTTCTCTCTTCTTCCCTACCTCATCTCCCTCTTCTGGACAGCATGCTTAGATTTACTACAGCTTGTTGTTTTGCACTTTAAATTCTTAGTAAAATAGCCCTTGAACTTCCTTTAAAAAAACTTTAAAAATTTTCTCCTTTAGTTAGCAACATTGGATAGACATATTCACATCAAATCTCACTGTAAGGTGTGGATCCAGAAATGTTTAGCTTTCCTTTAACTTCTTAGAATGTAAAGCATATATTATAACAAGCTCCTAGACCTTAATAGGCATCCAGATCTTAGCACAACTGACGCCATGATAGAAGCACCAATTAGACATTGAAATCCAGTAAGCAGGCAAAATGCCAAAATGGGGACAAAGGCCAAGCTAAAGATTCCAGGATGTGGCTGGGAAAGTCCTGGAATAAAAAGTCCCTAAATGTACTAACCTTGCTTTTTGGCTTCTGTAGTTCTACTTCCTGCTAACTATTCTTCCTAGTCAAAGTGTGTCAACAAGGATGTGGTTTCTGTGTATAAAAAGCCAAGAACTGTAAAGCTTTGTGCTGTGGATTTGAGCTAGTTCCTCATGCAGCTATGGGCCAGCAAATGAAGACTTTCTATCTAGCTTTAAGAGTATCTATGTGGTAGTCTCTGGGGAGTTTACCATGGTGCAATAACATAACAATTAAATCAAGCCAGAACTACTTCAACATTGGCCAGAGCTAATCCCTGTGTTTATGTGGCTGTCACATTGACCGGAAAGAGGCTTCACTCCATCCTCCTGGGCAGTTCCAGGGCCTTTGTACCTTCCTCAAGTGTGAACATTCCTCTCTCCTGGCTCTGATGGTACTTTTCAGCTGTGGACTGAAGCATCCATTTGGTCCTAAGCTTATACAAATAGGAGACATAAATATAATTTTGGTGAAGTGTGAAGAATCTTTACTTTGAGTGAGCCTTGATTACTTGTTTGATGTGAGGGCCCAGAGAGCACTGTGGGACAGAGATTCCAGCAGCTGCGTCTAAACTTATAATTTCTCTGCATTTTTCAGGACTTCAGGAATTTTCACCCATGGTAGGATACCTTTACAGGTCTGGAGGAGTCCCATCTCAGTGCCTCCCTTCAACCAGTTCCAGCGGAAGACTAGGTCAGCCTTAACATTTGAGTTTCCATTTGAATCCATTCTTAAACTCGTTTACTAATGAGGCTACAGACTCCAAGATGGGTCTCCAATTTCCATGGTAACAGCTACAACGTATTTTTTCTCTTTTTTTCAGAGGGGTCATAGCCTACTGCCTTTCTATAATTGATGAAACTACACACATTTGTAGTACCAGTTCCTTTTGTGAGACACAGAGTTCTGGAAAATAAGTTTTGGGGGTGCTACAAAGGTTCCAGGTACTTCATATTTAGTATAAGCGCTCCCCCGGTAGTAATTAGGAATTGCTGACCCCAGTATCAGTCATGCTAGAGCAGGAGCACAGATTTCAAATGGTCCACTCTCTTTATGCATATGCTAATTAAATTTAATAAAACTCAGGAACAAGCAGAGAAGGGAACACTGGAAATAACCTGTCATGTGGTACATTAGAATGATGAGAGAAATCACACAGAGGTGTATTCATATGCCTTTTTCATAATCCCTATAATAAATGTTATTATATCCTTTTACAGCTGAGAAAAAGAGAGACTCAGAGGATCTTGAGATCCATATATTGTTCCATACCCAGTTAAAGTAGCACAACTGAGATTCAGTACTGGGAGGCTGTGCAGTCTTCTGACCCAACCCACATGCTTTATTCAGAAGAATCTGTTTAAAATCAGTTTCTTTACCTCTCTAAACCAGTAATGATTCTTTTCTTTATTTTCTACGGATTGCCTACTGTTTCTTGATACTTGAATGACTACTTTCTGTCATGCATCTAGGATGTTTTCCAAACTATCAATTGGTTACCACCCACAGAAGTAGAGGAGTTTCAGGAAGGGTGGACAGCAGCTGCTCTCAATTTGCTGCCTGACACTAGCACTCCCTGGGGGTCTTTTAAAATGTTGGTGTCTGCTTCCCAATTCTGGAAATTCTGCTCTAACTCATCTGGGGCATGGCAAGGACATTGAGAAATTTTTGGTTCTACCTTAAGCAATTTTTCATGCATAGCCATGCTGGGAACATGTAAAACGGACACATAAATATTTGCGTAGAGAACTAACACAGATGAATTATTTTGTGAAAATAGCTGCCGAATCAAGAATTTTTTCAGATGGAACCTGAGCAAGTTAAAACTTGCTCATGTCTCCTATTTAAAGGATGTTTGCAGTCAGTCAGGGTATTGTGTTGTAAACATGTACTTATTTCATTAGTTAGGTTACTGAGTATTTCCTATTTAATATGGAAAACTCATAATCCTTGTAGAAACTGTGGTGGTCTCACATCACATTCCTGAACAGATTTAATTATTCTACTAGAAAACCACATTATCAAAACAGCGTGAAATATCCTCAAATCAGTATCTTAAATCATTTTATGAATACTTGAAAAAAAACTTTTTATATTTGCTTCTCCTGTCTCTCTAACCTGGTTGAAGTCTCACAAAGTGAATCTCAGCAGCCTCTTAGTGATGCTACAATATTCTTTAATTTTAGAAATTAACTTTCTGAAGTATGAAAAGTAGAGGAAAAAAAGACTTTGTTAGATTTGTTCTAGAAACAATATATTATAATGTTGCTTCAAAAGAAAAAGTGACAGAGGAGAAAGTATCAGTGGACTATAGGATATAAACAGTACCACGTTGTTAGAGGTTGGCATAAAAGGGTGCAGGAAACCAAGATGCACTTAAATGTGGCCGAGCTCACAAAACTTAACAATGTACAGATAGCTTGACAGTGGCAGTCTTGTTGAGCCCTCCCAATACTAGAGTTTAGGCACTATTGCTCTTTCTACCCTACCCACTTGGATGGAAGAATTAGCAGATCTCAGGAATGAAAGGTTAGACCATATCAGAATGCAAAGCTCCACTAGTAACCATGCTATGCTGTTGCTTTCATTATAATGGTAATGTTTTCAGTTTGAGTCACTAAGAAAATAGTTATGTAAGAATACACATACACACATAGATAGATATACACATCCTACATATCTCAAGGCAATACTCAGGGTGAGGTATCAAGTTGATCAATTTGTGCTTAGGTAGCTTATTGGGCAAATTATGATTAGCTGGAAGAAATAGTCTTCAAGCAGAATATGAACCTGAGATTCCGGAGGAAGTTCCGAGCTGGAAAGATTTTGGTATCCAGTCCATGGAAGTGATGTAAAGTCATGATAGCTAAAATGAAGAAGGAAATAAAAAGCAATAAGCTTTAAAACTGTGTACTATGCATACACATATCTGTTTGTGAAGCAGATAGTGCACAAGCTGATTACACAGACAGAAAGGAATATAACAGAGAGAATGTGTCACTGAAACCCATGGAAGAAAAAGTGTTAAATCTTGATTAGCAGTACAGTTATAGCAGAGATGCAATAAACTATGGTAGTAGTGAAGAGATGGTGGGCTTGGCTACTAGGAAGTCACTAACAGTCTTCTTAGGAATGACTTCAATATTATCTTTGGGCTGAGATAAGTCTGTGGGAACTCATTTTGGAAAGAAAAGTGTTTAGAGGAAGTATTGTTTTTGAAATGCTTCCAATGGACCATTCGCTGTATTTTAAAATGAGAACGATCCTATTTGGGGACTCAGCATTCTCAAGGGTACACAGAGAAAAAGGAAACGAGAGTGCCTCCAACATAGTAAAAGCTTTCATTTGTTTCAGTGAATGATAGCACAATTAGACAAAACTAAAGAAAACCGACAAAGATGTTTCTTTAAAGAGATCAACACAAAGGATAAAATCCTAACAAGGTCAATTAAGAAAGTAAAGGATGAAACTAAATTAGCAGAATCATCAACAAATGGGTCTCCATACACATCATATGCACACCAAAAGGATGGATGACAAGAGAGTATTAGGAAGAGAAGTGAACAAATTAAGTAACATCTCTGGGAAAGTCTCAGCACTATTTTCCTAAGACTGGGAACAAGAAGAGATGCTTGTCCCTACGCATGCTGTAGATGTTGGGGAAACACACAATGAATAGACAAAGATAAAACTATCTGTATTCATGGATGACAAATGAACTTATATGGGAACTCTCTAAGAGTCAGAAAAATGACTTAGAATTGGTGAATTTTACCACATGTTAGGACCAATGGTTGAAAAGATCAAATTTACTGTCCTGTATTAGCATCTAATCACTGATACAATAAAGTCTTATCTGAGGACACTAACAACATAAAGTAGTTGGAAATTAATTTAAGAAAATATATGCAGACCATCTGCTTTGAAAATTATAGAACATGCTAGAGAGGAATTTAAAGAAGACCTGAAAAATGGAGAGGCATGTTTTTGAAGACTGAAAGATTAAGACGTCAGTTATTCCAAAATTTATTTCTAGTGTCAATACAGTCCCAGGCAAGATATAAGAGGGATTATTTTTAGAAATTGGCAAATTGGCTCTGAAACTTAAATGAAGAGACAAACCTATTTTTAAAAGAGCATAGTTTCATAATATATAGTTTGATTCTAAGACTTGCTCTGCAATGAAGGCAGTTTGGCATTAGTGAGAGCATAAATATGTGAACTATATTTTATAGCTATATTAGAGACATATACATGGTTATTTTAGAGAGTCTAGAAATACAGCCATGATTGGTTTTATTTTACTTTTTGGAGATATTAAGGTAACCTGCAAGGGACTAGAAAGTCTTTCAAATGCCTGGATTTCCATGTGAAAGCATGAGAATCTATCCTTCAGGTACATGGACACACATGTCATATGAGTGACGGGTGTGAAACTAAGTCCAAACTACAATGCGTCTTACATAAAATGGAGAAGAAAGTCCTAGTCACTTCAGGCAAAGCAGCAAAGAGCTTTCTCAGGCTAAAAATTATAAACCACAGAAGGGGAAAATGAGAAAATTGAATTTAATTTCACCAAATATTTCATCCTTTGATTTTAGAAAAAAAAAAAATTACTACTAAGAGAAGAGGCCAAGCTACAGAATGGGAGGAAATCCTTACATCATATTAATGATAGAGTAGTTTTAGCTATAGTAGGGACACACAAGTCAAAAATAAGGAGATGAACAACATTTTCTAAATGTAAAATTCAAGCTGATATTTTACAGAAGAAAATGCTTGACCAGCAGAATCTCAGAGAATCAAGGTTACCATGAAAATCTAACATAAAATGGTAAAAAGGCCATTTATACATTAAAATGGCTAATATTAAAAATATAAAATTACTGGTCTTCAGTGAGAATACAGAACAATTGTAATTCTCATGTGCCATTAATGGAGATATAAAATGTTAATTATATTGGAAAATGATTCAGCAGTGTAAAGTAAAAGATTAAGGTTGTGGATGTGGCTTAGAGCATTTGTGTAGCATATTCAAGGCCCTTGGTTTGATCAATACCTCAGAAGATCCAACATTTCAATTTCTATGCCTTTTCTAATGAGAAATAGAAATAACAGGGAGCCATACACACGTATGCAAAATCTATTTGACTCATGATAATCTCAGGTTACAAATAGCCAAGATATGTGTCCATATACAATTGGATAAACCTGATCTGTCACTCATAGAGTTGAATGCCGCTCATTAATATACAAACAACAAGAAGATACCAGCAACATGGATGAATCTCAGAAATCGTTATTGAATAAAAGACTCCAGGCATAATGTAGGTATTTTGTCTTATAATTTTAGTACAAAATGCCAACTCATTTAGGTGTCACAAAGCAGATTAGTTGCTGCCTATGGGGACAAAGGCAAAAATGACTGTAAAGAGACATGAGAAATCTTTTGAATTCATGTGTCTTTTGATGCTGATTGTGGTTTCAAGAGGGGACACCGCCATCAAAACCAAAGACTTTTGCATTTTTGATCACTATGCCCTATTCAATTTATTCCTCAATAAAACAGATGAAGGAAATCCTCCCTTAACACATACAAAGGCGTATGTTAATAACTGAGACAAAGCAGAGGCACCACAACCCAGTAGAGTCGTCCAGAAGAACAAAGAATAAACAAGAACTAGTTTCAACCTCTTGAGAGGTTGAAGATCTACAAGCACTGATGTAGTCTGGAATGGAGTCTAAAAACAAACTTTCATTGCTCTTGGGAACATAATCCTTGTATAATTAAAAAAAAATAGTTGTGTAACATGGAGAAAGGTGAAATCTAAGTTTGCCACCAGGTAGCTTTGATAACAGGTAGGCCTCAGAAGGTAGGATACCCAGCAGCTCAGATAAGATCGTACCCCAGGACAAGCCTTTGCTATGCTGGCTAACTAACCCGAAGCTGGTATTCATGAGGCTAGTAAACCAGTCCCCAGCTGTGAAGTCTGATAGGGTAACGATCATCCCAATGAAACTATTCAGAAATTGGAACTTTGAGAATGGGCTCCAGAATCTCACAGTCATGCTCCCAAAACATGGCCTCTCTTGCCTCTGTGTTGATACCCATCAGCATGTGGACTTGAGACTGCATGGCCCTGGCATCAGTGATTGTTGGACTTGCAGCACTGTTGCTGGGTTCACTGTCCCATTTCTCAGCGCTAGCTGATGGCCACTGTTGTCAAGGGCTTTCTGTACCTTCATCAGTGTCATCCTTCAAGCCTGTCACAGCTAAAGGGCTTCGCAGTGAACATGGATCAAGAATGGACGTTTCTAGAGCATCCTCATCAAGCATTCTCAATGAGGATTCTCTAATGGAACTCTACAGCAGCGTTTGTGCCAAACAACTATTTTCTGCTCGGTGAGATGTCTGTTTAACTTTTGTATTAGCATAGCATTATAAGGAATGTTTGTGTGATAAGTCGAGCATTTTTGAAAAACAAATCCTGTGGGCATCCTCATTGCCCAGGGCCTTACTGCTTACAGGCCGTGATCTATGCAACTGCTTCAAAAATCTGTTAATGATAGATGACTTAAGGTTGTACATTCTATTTTCTCAGTATCTAAGTTCAAGGTTCCCTACATATCCATATCACTATTTAAAATGTTCTTTAACGTCCCTTGGTTATTTTTATAATAGAATGTCAACATGATTAAAAATAAATGAATGTTGTTGATACCCTACTGTGGGAAAGAAGAACATTTTCAGCTCCAGAGCACTTAGATTTCTCTTGCCTTGTGCTTGTGAATTTCTACTTTCGTATTATTGAGCTTGATAACATTTTAACTCAGTTTCAAATTATTAATATCACTAGACTAAAGAGATTTTATTTTTTATTTAATTATCTATCTATCTATCTATCTATCTATCTCTACAGGATTTCCCTGTGTAGCCCTATCTGTGCTGGAACTAGCTCTAGCTCTGTAGACCAGTCTGCCCTCGAACTCAGAGTTCTGCCTTGCCTCTGCCTCCAGAGTGTTGGCATTAAAGGCATGCACACCATGCTAGGCAAAAGTAGGTTGATTTTAAAAAGCTGTAAATCAAACCAACAATTGTAGCTGTGAAAATATATTTTTCCATTACCAACTGACGGTGCATGCATGAATTTGTCCTCCTTTTCTTTCTTTTTCTCTTTAATTTCACTTTTTTCTTTTGAAACTGGATTACCTATGTTTTGCTTACAAAATTTATTATATGATAACTTTATGTTTTGGGACATCTATCTAACTAAATCTTTTTTCTTAGTCATTTTGTTCCTGCAATGTAAAAAACCTACAAATTCACATCCACTAGCTCCAGTTGGGAATATTTGTTCTTTAAATTTGCTGTAAATTGTTACTACGGGCCTTCCAGTAATGGCTTCTAAGGCTTGGTTATATGGTTTCTAAGAACCTGTATTTTCATATAAGTAACTACTGATTTGGGCGGAAAATATACTCAAATAATAAGGAAATACATTCGAGAGGCAATTTTTATGTATAACTAGAAATATCCTCTGTGGTGTTTGCAGGGGGTGGGTAGCAAATTTTGAGGAAGCTCAGGTCATGTACTTCAAATAAGTGCTTGCCAATAACCCAAGCACATTCTTCCATCAGCTTGAAAGCATTGTTAACTTAGTACAATATAATGCCATGGAATGGTTATTACATTGCATAGTTTCAGTAATAAAGATAAGAAGAAAAGAAAAGTCTGTATGTTGTTGGTACAGATTTGATTATTTTTTCTCTGTGGCTGATTGAATCCATGGGTATGGGATGTATAATGTCAAATTCTACAGTGCAAACACACACACACACACACACACACACACACACACACACACATACATACTGGACTGGTATGTCCTAGTTTCATTTCTGTTTCTGTGATGAAACATCATGACCAACAGTAATGTAGTGTAGAAATGGTTTATTTTAGTTGACAATTCCAGACTCTATGTGGAGACATCAAGGAGGCAGGAATTTGAGGGAACTGGTCATACCCATCCAGAGTCAATAGCAATTCTCAAATTCATTTGGAATAACAAAAAACCCAGGATAGGGGAAACTATTCTAAACAATAAAAGAACTTCTTGGGGAATCACCAACCCTGACCTCAAGCTGTACTACAGAGCAATAGTGATAAAAGCTGCATGGTATCGATACAGTGACAGGCAGGTGGATCAATGGAATAGAATCGAAGACCCAGAAATGAACCCACGGTCACTTGATCTTTGACAAAGAAGCTAAAACCATCCAGTGGAAAAAAGCACTTTTAACAAATGGTGCTGGTTCAAGTGGCGGTTAGCATGTAGAAGAATGCAAATTGACCCATTCTTATCTTCTTGTACAAAGTTCAAGTCCAAGTGGATCAAGGACCTCCACATAAAACCAGATACACTGAAACTTATAGAGGAGAAAGTGGGAAAGAGCCTCGAATACATGGGCATAGGGAAAAAGTTCCTGAACAGAACACCAATGGCTTATGCTCTAAAATCAAGAATCGATAAATGGTACCTCATAAAATTGCGAAGCTTTAGTAAGTCAAAGGACACTGTAAATAGGACAAAATGGCAACCAACAGAATGGGATCTTTACCAATTCTACATTTGATAGAGGGCTAATATCCAATATACACAAAACCTCAAGAAGTTAGACTCCAGAGAATCAAATAACCCTATTAAAAATGGGGTACAGAGCTAGACAAAGAATTTTCAACCGAGGCATATTGAATGGCCGAGAAGCACCTAAAGAAATGTTTAACATTCTTAGTCATCAGAGAAGTGCAAATCAAAACAACCCTGATATTCTACCTCACACCAGTCAGAATGGCTAAGATCAAAAACTCAGGTGACAGAAGATGCTGGCGAGGATGTGGAGAAAGAGGAACACTCCTCCATTGCTAGTGGGATTGCATGCTGGTACAACCTCTCTGGAAATCAATCTGATGGTTTCTCAGAAAATTGGACATAGAATTACCTGAGCACCCAGCTATACCACACCTGGGCATATACCCAGAAGATGCCCCAACATGTAATAAAGACACATGCTCCACTATGTTCATAGCAGCCATATTTATAATAGCCAGAAGCTGGAAAGCACCCAGATGTCCTTCAACAGAGGAATGGTGGCACTCACAATAGGCTTGTTGTGGTCTTCCCACAACAATTAACCTAGTTAAGGCAGCCCTCAACAGATGCACCCACATGCTAATCCAATGTAGACAGTACTTCATGGAGATTCTTTTCCTGGATATTGATTCTAGGTTGTATCTTTTTATATTTTTTTTCAAGTGTAAACTCTGATTTTTATTATATTGAAATTGTCATCAGTTAAGTTTTCACTAGGTAATCAAACAGCATTGCTTAGAACCTTCTGACTGCACTGGACCACAGCATTGCTTAGAACTCTTCTATCCACACTGGACCACATCATTGCTTAGAACCCTTCTGACTCTACTAGACCACATCGTTGCTTAGAACCCTTCTGACTGTACTAGACCACATCATTGCTTAGAATCCTTCTGACTGTACTAGACCACATCGTTGCTTAGAATCCTTCTGACTGTACTAGACCACATCATTGCTTAGAACCCTTCTGACCACTCTGGACCACAGCATTGCTTAGAACCCTTCTGACCACACTGGTCTAGGATGTATCTTATCTTGACAATTAAAACTATTACATGGTGCTCGACTCTGAAGAAAGTAATTGGGTTTGAAAAGAGATGTGATCATCCATTTTTACTCTCCTTTCATTTGCTTTATGTTGATTATAAGTTTCAAAAACAATTCTTGGTAACTGGCTCTTTTCCATGTCATACTTTTTTAAAAAAGCAGTTCATCAGAGAATGCATGAAAAATGCAAAAATATGTGACAGAAATTGAGAAATTTTCATTTGGATATATTAGTGGAGCTAGAGAGATGGTTCATTGAGTAAGAGCTTGCAGTCTGTAAATACACCAATCCAAATTAAAATCTGCAGCACCCATTAACAATCTGGATGTGGGTGAGTATATAACCCTAGCCTTGGGGTTGAAGGCAGGTCAATCCTGAGAGCTTTGCAATCACACAATCTAACTTAAGTGGTGAGCTTCTACTTTAGAAAGTCCCTGTCTCAAGGCAAGGAAGCAGAATGCAATAGAGGGAAACACCCAATGTCCTATTCTACTATTCATGTGAGCACACGTGTACATGCTCCTGCACATTCATGTGCATATATGCATGCAGCACCCATATATGCACATGTGTGCTTGAGCACATACACATTAACAAATTGATAAATATAAAATGAAGTACTATTAGTAATAGCAGCTACAAAGTCTGAGTCTGAGTCTCAAGAAAACAGTCATTTTAGAATATAAGCCCATGATTCTTCTGTCCAGCCTGTTGAAAAGGACGACTCTAACTCTGTCATAGATGGATGCTGGAGGATTAGCTAAAGCAATACATCTTAATGATACAGTGCCTTAGCCCTGCCCAAATTTCAAAATGTTGTTTTTCTTGATGTTATAAATAATATGACTTAGGCATAGGCTGCCTGTCTTAGATAAAAGTTATCTGTGATGCTTGTAGTCTAAAATTAGGAGATTGTTGTGTGAATTGATTTCTTTTACCTTCAGTAGTGGAGTAGGGATATAGTTGATGTATAGGATATAGATTTTTTCCAAATCAGGGATTCCCTGTTCAGGAGGAACTGAAAACAGTGGAGGTTTATGAAGGTATAACTTACAAGAGTGACTCTTGGGTCACTCTGGAAGAAAGTGAAATCAGAGGCATCTTGATGAAAACCAAGAGTATGTTATTTATGAATGAAGAGATGAAAAGAGGAAGGGAAATGTGGGTCAGTGGACCAGCTGTTGGAATTAGGATTTCCAGTGGTTTGGATCAGATGATTATGAGAACTGAAATGTGTGACAGAATTTGTGAGGGTTGATCTTGAGAAATCAAACAAGCATTGTCCCTGTTGGATACTGTGAGGCTAGAGTGCCTTATGTTTGGAAATCTAAAGGACTTTGACAGAGAGAGACACACACACACAGAGAGAGAGAGAGAGAGAGAGAGAGAGAGAGAGAGAGAGATCCCACCCTAAAGTCTGTGACCCTTCACTAGGGTAGAACATGCTACCGTTATTTTTTTCAATGGTGATGCTACTAAATTGCCTTCTAAATGTTTATCCTCATATCTTCAAACTTAGGCTGCTCCCAGTCTTGGTTGGAGAAACTTCCTTTGCAGAGCGTAGCAGGCAATGAAAAGATGGGTAACTGCTCACAGGGCTAAGGACAAGAAACAAAGTGCTTAGCCCTAAATGACATCAGCATTGATACCACCCCCCTCCCTACAAGGTTTGGGGTGGTGCATTGTGGGAGAATAAAAGGAAAAATTGTAGTTGAAAGATGGTAAGAGATGCTATGAAATACTGTCCACTGGACATGGCATGGCTATCACAGACATGAAGATACATAGCTGTAGTTTCCTACATAGGACCTGGACAAGATCAAACTAGTCAAAAGCCCACAATAGATGAGAAGTTATTGGCCATACCTGCAGGGAGAAAAAGAATCATTCTGCTTTGAGAATTTGACCATTGATAGGTTTCCCAAACCCCGATGGATGGCTCTATACTCATTCACATTTGGACAATACTAAAAGGACCTATTGAATTATATTTTTTTTAAAAAAAACATAAAAAAATTTTTTACGACTACCAAACATAGTTTCACTGTCTCAGTCAGGGTTTCTATTCCTGTACAAAAACATCATGACCATGAAGCAAGTTGGGAAGGAAAGGGTTTATTTAGCTTATGCTTTCATCACTGTTTATCATCACAGGAAGTCAGGACTGGAACTCAAGCAGGTCAGAAAGCAAGAGCTGATGCAGAGGCCATGGAGGGATGTTAGTTACTGGATTGCTTCCTCTGACTTGCTCAGCTTGCTCTCTTACAGAACTCAACACTACCAGCCCAGGGATAGCACCACCCTCAACGGGCTGGGCCCTCCCCCCTTGATCATTAATTGAGAAAATACCTTACAGCTGTATCTCATGGAGGCATTTCCTCAAGGGAAGCTTCTTTCTCTGTGATAACTTCAGCTTGTGTCAAGTTGACACACAAAACCAGCCAGTACAATCATAAATTGCAATACCGTGATCTTCAGGAAAGGTGAATCAGGTGGTATGGGATTCAAGGCAGGAGTTTTGAAGTCAAAGTGTGAGAATAAAGTCTTGATGTGGACATAGGAAACAAGGAGAATGTTGTCTGGTGTTCCAGGATGCATGAGTCACAGAAGAGAGATACCCATAGCTCTCATGGGCCTCTATAACCTATCTTGAGACTCTTTCCCCTTCCCAGTGTCAGTCTGTTCCCCGAGACTCTATCACGGCCTTGGAGGAACCTGGCAGTCCTTCACAGAGCAGATCTTACTGAAGGAATCCTTTCCTGAAGCCCGGAATTATATCCCCAAATGACCTTCTTTTCTCAAGACGTAGACTCATCATTTGAAGCTGCTTTTAGTAACTGATTGAGCTGTCAGAGGTAGAGGCACTTAAGTGATGAATCATCCACTAAGTAATTAGAATGGAATTATTTGTAGGGCAGTGTTAATAATGGCCCTATAAAGGATATTTAGTCTTCTTGTGGTGTGATCAATTGTGTGTGTGTGTGTGTCCTCACAAGTTTCTTGTTTGTTTTTTGTTTTTTGTTTTTTGTTTTTTTGTTCTTGTTTTTGTCCTCTGAAGGACAAATATATTTACGAATTCTATTAAGCTGGGAATCTGACTTGAAAACTCTCTTTGAAAATTGCTGTTTTCCAGACCTAAGCTGTGTGGAGATAAAAAGTCTTAGAACATTTTTTTAAATAAAATATGTTTTCTCTTACAGATCTTAGTAAATTTACTCAGTGTTAAGTTTGAGAGTTTAACAGCACCAAAAGGGTTGATATTGTGGTTGACTTAGTAATTATTCAAGCAAAGTCTGAAGTCTAACTATTGGAACTGCTACTGACAAGCACACACAATATTAAAATTAAAATCTTTCTGTAATAGTAACCAAATAGTGATATGAAATGAATAATATATGAAAGAAAGATACTAGCTGCCAAGGGAATGAAAATACAACTTCTTTAAATTAACACCTTCCTTGGGTATTCCAGTTTACGCATAAATACATGTAATGAATAAGCAATTTGGACAAAGACACAAATTCTAGGTTACAATGTAATATCCTGGATCATCTTTATTGTAGTGACAAGTTCCTTACTAAGGAAGTGTTAAACTACTTTTTGGCCTTTTAATTTCATTTGTATTACAGCAAATATAACCATCAACCATACGACTCTGAAAATTGGAGACAGTGATGCTAAAAATGAACGAACTAGTGAAACAGGTCCCACAACAACTTAACCTTGACACTCGGAACCTCTTAAACGTAAGGTCAGAGCTGAAGAGGTTCAGGGGTCAAGAGCGCTTGTCTATCTTCCAAAAGACCCAGATTTGATTCCTAGCACCCACAAGGCAGCTAACAACCACCTGTAACTCCAGTTCCAAGGGACCAATGTTCTCTTTTGGCCTCTGAAGGCACTAAGCATGTGGTAGTACACAGACATACATGCAGACAAAACATCAACACACATAAAATAAAAAATTAAATATATAAATAGTTTTAAAAAGAACATCACAAGATTTATTCTCTCTCATTCCTCTAGGATGATTAGATAAACTTCAATGTTTTATTTTTTATGTGACATTTCCCCTAATTTTAAAAGTCTTATTTTATTACATGTATAAGTATTCTGTCTGTATGCATGAGGAACACCATGTGTGTGCCTGGTGACCCTGGACGTCAGAAGAGGGTGTTGGATTTCCTGGAACTAGAGTCACAGATGGTTGTGAGCTATTGTGTGAGGTTACAAATGTAACAAGTGCCCCTAACAGCAAATGTCTTTCTTCAGCCCTACAGAGTATGATTTTTCAGGGAAACAAAGATCTACAAATAATCATGATATCGGGCAGAAATCTTCATTTTGATAAAACCTTACATCTGCATGTCTAAGTAAAAAGTTACAAATAGCAGAGATGGTTATTTACAAATAGCCTGCAAGATGGCTAAGCAGGTGAAACATTGGTTGCTTGGGCCTAGTGATCTGACTGCACCTTCTGGAACGTAGATATGAAAGAGAGAACCAACTGCACAGTGCTATCCCCTGACTGCCATGTTCTACTCTGTGGCATGTGCATCCACACAGATAGTGCGCACGCGCGCGCACACACACACGTAAATAAGTAAACAAATATAACTTAGTCAAAATATCACATTTGATTTTGACATTCTCAAACCTCACACTCAGCCAAATGTTATTTGTTATTTGTTCTACATCAATTTTATGATGTATGGATTTATTTTTTAATATTAGCACATTGAAATTTATTTATTAACTTGCTTTTAATTAAATATAATTATGATTCATGAGTCTGCAATTTTCATAAAGTCAGCTCTATTCCTCTCTCAGACTGCTGATCTGGTACTTAATCTATTTCTGAATCAAGAATTAGCCATTATTAAAAATAACTATCTTTTTTCTCTTTTAAATTTTATTTTTTTAAAAATTTTTCCTACTTTATTTACATTTCAAATGTTTCCCCCTTTCCAGATCTCCCCTTTGGAACCTCCCTATTCCCTTCCCCCTCCCTCTGCCACTATGGGGGTATTCTCCCACCCACCCACCCACCCACCCACTCTTGGCTTCCCTCCTTGGAATTCTCCTCTACTGGGGGATCTAACACTCTCAGGTCCAAGGGCCTCTCCTCCCCCTGATGGCTAACAAGACCCTTCTCTGCCGCATATGTGGCCAGCACCATGGGTCCCTCCATGTGTATTCTTTGGTTGGTGGATCAGTCTCCAGGAGTATGGGGGGGGGGTCAGGCCAGTTGCCACTGTTTTCATTGGAGGCAGACATAAACATTTTATTAATCAAGTGCAATAGTACCTATACTTACTGATAACATAATAATAATGCTAATACAAATTCGTGTGAGATGTTTTTGAACAGTTATATGATGCCAAAGGTTAATTTTCATGTACATTATCTTAATCTTTTTCAAAATTATAGGTACAATTAATCTTCATTGTCAACTGGATTTGGAATCTCTGAGGAGACATACCTTTGGGCTTGTCTGTGGAGACATTCCCAGAGAGATTTAATTGAAGAAGGTAGACTCACCCTTGATGTGAACAGCACCATCCCAGGGCTGGGCCTGAACTGAACAAAGAAACAAAGGAGAATGTAAGTTGCTTATCAGCATGCGATAAGCAGAGAGAGCTGGCTCATGCTCCTGTTGCCATGCCTGCCTGCCATGGTAGGTCCATCTTCTCAAAGCATGTGTCACATAAGCCCTTCTTTCATTCAACTGCTTTTATCAGGACTTTGCTCACAGCAAAAAGAAAGTAATATAGTGTGTAGATGATATTTGCTTGTGTTAGAAAAACATAAACACCTTTAAGTAGGAGGTAGCAAGTATTGGCTTTCCTAGCTTCAACATTTAATTAAAACAATAAACACAATTATGTTTGTGTATTTAATTCGTCTATGCAGGGGCATGGGAACACAGCACCAACTGTGTAGAGGCCCAAGATAACTTTAGGAAGCTTTTTTTCTACCATGTGGGTTCTGGAAATCAAATTCAAGTTGTCAGGCTTGGTGGAAGTCTCCTGGTCCAATGGGCTATTTTATCAACCACAAAAGTTAAGGTAAACAATTTAAAATTATTTTATGTATACACTCATGTACATGTGTGAATATACACATTTTTTCTCGGCATGTATGTCTGTGCACCATGTGCATGCCTGATATACTCAGGCCAGAAGAGGGCACTGAATCCTCTGGGATTAGAGTTACAAATAGTTGTGAGTTACCTTGGGGGTGCTGGAAATTGAACCCAAGTTCTCTGGGAAGAGCAGCCAGTGCTCTTAACTAGTGAGTCATTTCTCTAGCCCCTTAAATTCAGTTTTTAAATGCTATGCTCTAAAGTCTTTTTAAAAAATAATGTTTATTCTTTTCACAGTATGGTTACGCTAATGATTTCTTGTTCTAAAAATTATTTTATACAATAGCATATCTGGAAATTGTTGTACTTCAGTAAATGGAAGGCAACTGTAAATAGCCAGATGTGGATGTGAAGAGACAGGCAGAACTCTGTGAGTTTGAGTCCAGCATGGTCTACATAGTAAATTCCAGTTCAGTCAGGACCCTGTCTCAAGCTCTGTACTTAAAAGAAACAAACAAACACAGAAAGAGAGAAAAAAAGAAAGAAAGAAAGAAAGAAAAGCAAAATGAAAGAAAACAGAAAGAAAATTGTCAATTTTCTTTTAGCTTTGCAATTATAACCTAAGACACTCAAAGAATAGATTCATTTGTTATTAACATGAAAGATTCATCTGAAAAATTTGCATACCATTGTGTTATATCAGATTATGTACTCAAACTACCCCACCATTATTTTAAAGACAATTTCTGAGTAAAATATCTTCATTTATCTTCATTCCTACAATTAAAATTTCAGATTAATCTCAATGAATGACATGGAGACAACATGATGACATTTGTATCACTGTAAATGCAAAGGTAACCATGCAGGGTGGAGCTAGACTCAGTCTTAGGCTAGTTTGTCCAAGGCTCTGGCTTCATCCTCACTAACTTCAGAGGGAGGGAGATAGATATATCTCCCCAATGGAAACATATGCCAATAAACTCATTATCAAGTTGAAAACACTACAAAAATGCCTTTGTACACTTATTTGTACACTTATTGAATGTTTCTGTGGTCAACCACTGATTGACTGTTTAACCCATAACTATGCTTACTGGGAGTGGTAGCTCGCTTCTGTCACCTAGTGTCACAAGAGAGTATTGTATGTAGGTGTGCAAAGATCAGAATCCTAAATTTGGAGTAGGATTCCTACTGAATGTACATCATGTTATTACCATTGTAAAGTAAAGCAACAGCAGCAATGCATCCCAAACAGTCATCTTAAAATGTTGGGATTATCTGTGTTATGTAATATCATAAACTGCCAATTTAAAAACACTGATTTGTTTTTTTAAAAACTGTTAAAGAAGTACTTAGAGAAATGTTTGCAAACAGACAAAACATACTCCTAGGCACAAATAATCACAACAATTTTCAATATAGCTACTTTAGTCAATAAGATAATCAATTTTTAATAGTATTTAGGGATAGAATTATTTGTTTCTTTTATCCTCCTTCCACGTGAATATTTGCATGTGTGTATATGTGTGTGTATGTGTGTATATGTGTGTGTATGTGTGTGTGTGTGTGTGTGTGTATGCTTGCATGTGTATGTGTATAGGTAAATTCTATCTTATCTTTTCATATGGCAGGTATCAGGTAGTTTCAATAAGAATGACTCCATAGGCTAATATATTTAATCATATGCTTTGGTCAGGGAGTGGCATTATTTGAAAAGGATTAGGAGGTGTATCCATGTTGAAAGAAGTAGGGCCTTGTTGGAGAAAGTCTGTGTTACTTGGGGTGGGCTTTGAGGTTTCAAAAGTCTATGCCAGACTCTGTATCTCTCTCCCTGCAGATCAGGATGTAGCTCTCCTCTATGTTTCCCATGCCATGCTCCTCAGCATAAGAATAACAGACTAAGCTTCTGAAATTGTAAGCAAGCTCCTGATTTAATGCCTTCTTTTATAATAATTGTCTTGGTCATGGTGTCTCTGTTTAGTGATGTAACAGTCACAAAGCAAGGTACACTCATCTATCACTACACAGTGTGCATTAATACCCAGTCTTAGAAAAATGAGACGGACTTATGTTTATTCTTATCAGAAAAAGATCAACTAATTTTGATTATTTCTCTGTTATAGTCACTGGATGACAAGGATAAGGGTGATAAGCTCTTTATTTGCTTGTACTTCTTTAGTCCTTAAATTTTTTTTCTTGGAACTTAAATTAGGAACAAAGAAAAACAATGGGTAAGTGAAATATTGCCATTTCAGTAAATAACATGTTTATTAAGAATAGCTGGAGGCATTTCAAAATTCTAAGGAGAACATTAGAACAGATTATTTATTATGTTGGACTAATGAGAATGCCCTGAACTCCGCTGAGGCTAATTATAAGTTTCATTTTCCATATACAGTTAACTTTTATTAAAGTGTCAATATCTTCATAATGTATATGTATTAATATATACCAATATTGCCCCAAATATTAATAAAGATGCAATATGACCTTTTAAAGTTATATTTTATATTTGTGAAGCATTTTTATGGTTATTAAAGATACTTATTGTAAAAATATGGAACCCGGAGATAAGTAGAAGAAATATAACTAAATAACCGACACCATCTTTTGTTGTGTGACATATTTCAGTTGGTCAGATGGATTGTGTGCTCAAGTAAATGGAAGTTAGTTCAACTCTTTACCTTTGTGGTAGCTGCGTGCATGTAGTCCAGCTTTGCGTTCATTCTGTTCTGAGAGTTCCCCTGGGTCTTCGTTTTACACAGTGCTTTGTAACTTACTAGGTTTTGGGAAATCTTGTTGCAACACTAGACAGAACCATTAACCATTACAGATTCTAACTCCAAATTGTGATTAAAACATTACTAACATTTGTTTAAATTGAAAAAAGATAATAAAATTATTTAAAAATAAATCCTGTTGTGCTTTATGATCGCATTACAGAATATGTGATTTTTTTTAAATGAAAAGAAGCTTCAACGCTGGAATTCTTGAAATCAACAATCACAAAAATTAAAGATTCTGAAAGGATGAAAGACAATTATTAATTGTTCAGTCAAAGTTCAGTGTATTTTATATTATTTGCATATTATTGTTGCTGGTTAGTTAGTGTGTTACTAGGTAACCTTGAGCTGGCCTATTAATTTATTTTTATTTAGTTACATTTTCATATTAAAAGCTATAAGACAGGAAACTTAGCTGTGGCATGTTACATCTACAGCTGTATTTTAAAACAGTTCTACATGTGCACAACTCATCCAAGTATTAGTAAATTATTTAGAGAACGGAATAGTGATTCCTGTCAACGCAAAAAGGAACATGGAAAGTGTAATGAAGCATAATTTGCTCAAAGACAGTAATTTCCTTATCTAAAATGTTTCACATAGGGCCTATAAATTAGGTATGAGCATAAGGTATTTCATAAGCTCTCTCACTCTGTTGTGATCATACTTTTAAAAAAAGAAAATAGAAAATCAATTAAATGCCAACTTGTTTGTTTCTAAATTATTCTGTAATTCAAGCATTTTTTTGAGACAGTGTCTTAGATAGCCCAGGCTGTCGGAAGTTCCTACTCCCTATGTAGCTGAAGATAACTTTGATATCACTGCTCCTACTTCCTGCTTGCCTTTATATCTGGCTTTGTAAGTATAAATGTTTAATTTGACTTAGTTATTTTCTTATATGAGAAAATAGATGATAAAAGATAAAATGGCAAAGAGAAGAATGAAATATTGGAAAATAAATTATTAATCAAGAGAAGAGTGTCAGAAGCAGTGGACAGTGGTCCTGGAAAGCTATGGGCACGGGACGTTGCAGGCACGGGAAGCTGTGGGCATGTGAAGCTGTGAGAAATGGATAGTGTGGGCGTGGGAAGCTGTGGGCGTGGTTTATTGCGGCAATGTTCCTACTGGTGGTGAGGAAAAGATGCAGTGGTAAAGCTCTGTCTTTGTTTCTGGTCTATGGTGACTCTGTATCATTTCAAGTGACAATAGTCATTTTGGGAGTGAAGATAAAAATTTTAGTCATGAAATAAATGTCCAATAATGGATGAACAAGTGATCTGAATCCACCTGCGTTATTACCTTAGAATAGCTGTAGTCACCCAACAGAGTATCTCCGATTCACAAATTTCAGCACGTTGATAAAAGTGTATACGTGCTTTTCAATTAAAACTTAATGAAGATTATTTGAACTATTGATGCTTGTGTACATAATGTAAGGCACAGATTATGATTCATAGAATCATTTATTAAGGAACAAATGAAAACTATATATTTCATAATAATCTGTGATATAACCTTTCAAAACAAGAATTTAGATTACATCCACTCTCTGTGGAATCACCACCCTATAATTATTTAACTGATACAATAACATGTACATATTTTCAATGGGATGTATTGTTTCTCATGTGAGCAATGATTATATATACCTTATTTATTTGAATATTTTTAGTATCTGCCCTTATGCTTTCATGAGGTAGACATAAATGAATAGTTATTTCATGTATAAAAATAAATGCAATAATTAAATTGAAAGATGTTAAACCCTTGAATTGTATGTCTAGAAATGCATAAGTTATTATAAAGGAAATAAGTCCGAATAATACAAATTTATATTTCTTTTTCTTTCACTATTAAAAGAACAAACAGTTTGGCAGGTGGTGGTGACATACACCTTTAAAACCAGCTTTAGGGAGGCAGAGCCAAGGGGATATCTGTGCATTCAAGGCCAGCTTGGCCTACAGGGTAAGTCCCAGGATAGCCAGTGCTACATAAAGAGACCCAGTCTCAAAAACAAAAACAAAAACAAAACAAAACAACCAAAACCAACAAAAGATCAGATATTGTAGAAAATACACTATTTGAGGTTTCCAAACAGCATAGATATTATTTGGGGCTTCTACATGCTATAAACACTGGCTTTGCCTTTGCAACTATAAGGAACTCATAAGACAGCTAGCTAGGTTCTGTGTTGCTGTGATAAATACCATGAGCAAGAAGCAACTTGGGGGCAAATGTCACTTTTCATCATATAGCTTACAGTTCCTCAGGGAGGGAAGTTAACACAAGAATTCAAATCAGGAAACTCAAGGCAGGAACTGAAGCAGAAATGGTGTAGACGCTCTGCTACCTGGCTTGCTCTCCATGGCCTGTTCAACCTACTTTCTTACACACTACGGGGACCACCTGCCCAGGAGTGGGACCACCCACAGTGGGCTGAGCCATTTCACATCAACCATGAATCAAAAAATGTCCCACAGACATACCCTCAGGCCACCTGGTGGAGCTAGTTTCTCAACTGGGGCTTGCTCTTCCCCGGTGACTCTGGTTTGTGTCCTGTTTAAAAACACTAATCAGCAAAAATGTCTAATTTTGTTTTTCTTTTGCAATTCCGGGTCTCAGATGCAAGGCTTCACATGCTAGGTAAATACTGTACCAATGAGCTATGTGTGTAATTCAAACCCTGATTTTTTTTTGTGGTAGAAAATGTGATCATTCACCATCTGGACCAGTAAATGCAGTTTAAAATTTCCAACAAGCCGTTTTCCCACACAAGCATTTTCCCAGAACTAACAAAGTATTGTGCTTCCCTTTTGTTCAGCCTCCTGTGTACCAGAGAATGGTGCAGTGAACATGGGGATGGAACTGTCTCTCTGACATTGATTTTACTTACTTCTGCCATACACCGGAGTGCTACTACTAAATAATAGGATAGCGTTATGTTTAATGTTTTCAGGGACTCTATATGGTTTCTTATGATGACTGTACTAATTGACATTCCCAATAAGAGTGGCACATATTCCCTTTTCTCTTCACTCTCACCAAACACAATTTTTTTTTTGTTATATGTAATTTGTTATTATGTAGTAACTTGAAGAAGAATCGCTTCCATGGGCTCAAATATTTGAACACTTGGTTCCCAGTTGCCAGGGCTGTCTGGATAGGTTTAGGAGGTACAACCTTGCTGGAGAAGATGTCACTGGAAGGAGACTTTGGAATTAAAAGCCTTGCACAAATTTAAGTTTGCCTTCTTTGCTTCATGCTTGAAGCAAAAGAATCATAAGAATGAGAAATGTGTATATTTTAAGAGAGTGATGACAATATGTTCTCAGGGAATGAGAAGAGATAGACTTTAATTTTCAAATGAGTTTAAAAGACATTTACTCTGAAAGTTAGCAAGCAGCATAGGATAGTAACCTTGGGAGGGAGAGTGGAAAGGAGTATCTTTGCCTCTATGTTCATCTCCCTTATCTAGTTTCTGAAAGACAATATTTCTAAGGCACATTTGCAGACATGTGAGGTCAAGTTCTAGCAATGAAATATTGACGGGACTTTCCAGGAAGAAGTACAGTGTTTGTTTAATTCTCTCTTGGGGTTTTCCTTTTTTGTACAATGGCCCTGGGTGCTAATAAAGAATGGCTGAGCTGACAGAAGCTATTTCAACCAACATGACAATTCTAAAGATAAAGTAATGGGCTATGGAAGGAAGAACAGAAGGAAAGACATAGACTTTAGAAGATACTGTGGAGAGAGAATATTAGCCCTTGGTTCTAAACTCAGCTTCTTTAGAGTAAACCAAGCTTCTACCAGGTTCATGGAAATTCTATTGTTTTATATAGATGTACTCACTTCCAGTCAACAGGAATGCTGTATTCCTATGGCCTCTGAAGAATCAATTGTACCTAGTAAGCCTCAAAAGGCAAAGAGAAAGCAAAAGTATGATTTGATATGCTTTTAAGATTAGATCCCCAGTATAGGAGAATGCCAAGGGGGGAAGATGAGAGTGGGTGGGTGGGGGAATACCCCAATAGAAGCAGGGGAGGAGGGAGGGAATAGGGAGGCTCCAAAGGGGAGATCTGAAAAGGGGAAAACATTTGAAATGTAAATAAAGTAGAAAAAGTAAAAATTAAAAAAAAAAAGAATGTATCAATGAATTGTTCCACTTAAATGCTACACAAATGAACCACATTGTGAGCATGCACCTAGCTGTTCCTTTTTCCATTGTTAGTGAAAGTCAGTGCAATCTTATAGATTTTGTAAACAGCATCTACTCAGACGTATACAGAAGAATATGGACTAGGTTATACTTAGGCAACAGAGCATCAAAATTTCAATACCACAAAGAGGTAGAATTTATTATTTGTTCAATGAACACATTTAACATGAATTAGCAAAGGCTCTTTTCTGGGTAACATACCACATGCCAATTTCTTTGCATAGCAGGGAAGGTTTTAGTGATGAACTGCTTACATTTCATTTACAAAAGACTATTTAAGGATGTGCTCCAAGGATGGGAAACTATACCTTTCCTCATTCACAGAAGCAGGAGGGAACAAGATCTTAGAGAGAACCGACACCAACTATGCTGCTAATTGTAACAGAGTCTATGTAAAAAATTTCAAAGCTTAGTAATGTTTTTAATTTTTGGATATGAAATTCCACATTAATTAATTTTGTTTCTTTAGTAAGACTTTCCCTCCAAAAGGACAAAATAAAACATTTCCTGACAGTTTCCAGGAGACTAATCTCTTCTTAGCAGGTAAAAGGTAATTTACTTGAGAAATAAGTCTCTGCTTGAAGAGACATGCACTCAAATTTAAAGATTCATGAACACCCACACACACGTTTATGCATCCTCTCTCCTGCAGACACTGACAGAGCATCTGCTAAGTGCCATTTAGATTAGGCTCACTGAAGTCAAGGCACAGGAAGAAAGAAATATAGAAGAACCAGTCAGTCCTCTAAACACTTCTGAAATCCTTTCTCAATCTATAATTTTACTCTGAATGTAGCAACTATATTACACCCTCCAAATACATTCAAATTACAAGATACTTGCTGGAACTAATGACATAATTATGATATAGATGTCTCTGTAACATATTTCCCAGTGGAAAATGTTTAAAAAACCTATATGTTTATAACACTGGGGTCTAGAGACAAGCAAGAGGCTGTGTGGAGATCTTATGGGAAGATGACAGTGGTGCTGGTGACAGGGAATTTGGAAAGTTGATTCATCATGTGAGGACTAGAAGCTTTAGGTCTTCTAAGATGCTATAGGAATTGCTTTGACCCCTACTGTGATTAGCTTTTACCTGTATCTTTGTTCTACAATGACATAAAAAAATGCAAGAGGTCATTAGAAAAAGACATCATATTTTATAAAATCTACAAATTCTGAACTTGGGGAACTTGGCCCCAATAGGGCAATAGATCTACTAGAAAGAATGCCCTGCTACCATGGCTGACTAGGAGATTTGGCATGATCCAGTTAACCATAGCAGCATTCAGACAGCATTAAGAAGACAGGCTTCAGGTTTGGCCCCAATCACATATCTCAATATTGATGTTGATTTTTTTAAGCCTTTGTTAGATTTCCAATAATAGAACCCATGAAAAATATAGTAGAGCAAAGATGGTAAGCTAACTTCAGGCTGAGAATGGTTCTGCTCAGAACCCAGTCATGGCATCCCTTAACAGACCTGCCCCAGTACCAACACTTCCTTGGTGACCAGCATTTGGGAATCTGACCTATCATGTTGCTTTTCTGGATGTATTAGTTACTTTTTGTGGCTTTTTGTGCCACGACAAAAGCCAGGCAGGGGTGGTGCACACCTTTAATTCCATCACTTGGGTGGCAGAGGCAGGTGGAATTCTGGGTTCGAGGCCAGCCAGGTCTACAGAGTGAGTTCTAGGACAGCCAGGACTACACAGAGAAACCCTGTCTCAAAAAACAAAACAAAACAAAACAAAACAAAAACACAAACAAAACAAAAACAAAAAAACATGACAGAAAGCAACGTAAGGAGGCTGTCTTAGTGTTTTATTACTGTGAAGAGACACCATAACCATGACAACTCTTATAAAAGAATGGCTTACAGGTTCAGAGGTTTAGTCCATTATCATTATAGTGGAAAGCATGGAGGCATGCAGACATGGTGCTGGAGAGAGAGAGAGAGAGAGAGAGAGAGAGAGAGAGAGAGAGAGAGAGAGACAGAGAGAGAGATAGAGAGAGAGACAGAGAGAGAGAGTGCGCACCTAGCTTGAGCTTCTGAAACTTCAAAGTCCATCTTAGCATCCTCTAACAAGGCCACACCATTCTCTATGAGTCTATGGGGGCCATTCCATTCAAACCACCATAGAAATTAAAAGGGTTTATTTTTACTTCTGGTTCCAAAGGAATAGTCTGTCATAGTAGCCATCATGAGGACCTACAGGCAGAAAGCTGGCTAATGACATTTTCATCCACACACAGGAGACAATGAGAGTATAGGAAATGAGGGAAAGATATAAAGCCTCAAAGCATGCTATCAGTGACATACTTCTCCAGCAAGTCTCCAACTCCTAAAGGTTCCAATAACCTTCCCTGGTGTTCAAATATGTGTGCCTACAGAGGACATTTTTCATTTAAAACATAGTACTTTACAATGGAATGACCACTCTGTGTTCAGTGTCCATCTCAGAGTCCTCTACATTGACAAGTACAGAAAGGTAAAATTGTCATTTCCATTTTACTGGATGGATTAAGTACATCAACACTCTTTACTGGATATGTGATAAAATACATATACATATGTAATATATACATATCCTTAATTTTTAAACATGTAAAATAAATTCTATATAAATTAGACGTTATTGGCCTTCTGAACAATGAGGAGTAGAACAAACACTGAGAAACAGATGACTGTGGTGAGATAAGTGTGGGCTTTTCAGGAAGGATGAGTGGAGCAGAGTTCTAAAGAAGGCAGTAAAGCTAAGGTATGCCGTGGTACACGGATAGCTTTGAGGACACAGAGGCACTGAAGGCATTTCCCCTTCGTGTCTGAGACTCAGGAAATAAGTTGCTTTGCTGGCATAACATATTTGGCTTGCTTGGCTCTGCCAAAGGGCAACATTTGCCAGCTATTTATATTAATTTAGAGAAATGAAAAATTCAGAAAACTGAAATCAGGCCACAGAAGATACAAATTAGTTTTGTTACAGAAAACTTAATGTCAGTGCTCATTTCCTGGAGCATGGTAAATATATCCAGTAGTTTGTTTCTCACAGCAGAATGTTGCTACAGTTTCAGAGCAAAATGGGAAACAGCTCCCTTGTGAACAGCCTGACTAGGTTTCTGAGAGCAGAAAAACATTAACACAAAAGTAAATGTTATGCCTCAGGAGTAAATTCTAAATCAGACTTCTAATACTCAAGCATCCATTTTAAAATGAATCAGAATTTCCTTGAGGTATTAGCAATCAACTTTTTTTCTTTTCTTCCTTCCTGTCTTCTCTCCTTTCCTCCCCTCCCCCTCTTTTCTCCTTCCTCCCCCTCTTTCTTCTATCTCGCTCTCTCTTTCACTGTGTGTGTGTGTGTGTGTGTGTGTGTGTAAGAGTGACAGGAAGATGTCCCTATGCCACCTCGAGCTACCTGTGATGTCTGATTCTCCTGCTTCTATGAAAAGTGCTAGGATTTCATCCATGTGCCACCCACCACCATGCTTTGACTAAGCAACTTTTCTCATGAGAATCATTTCAGAAGACGAAGAACTGTTATCAGAATGAGTAAAATAGTTTGCAAATCAAGAATATTAAAAATAAGTAACAGAAGGTTGGCCCAGTGGTTAAAAGCACTGGCTAGTCTACCAGGGGACCAGGGTTTGATTCCCGACATTTGATTCACCTCACACTTCCTGTTACTACAATTTCAAGCTAGCCTATGCTTTCTTTCCCTCTTCTGGACTCTTTGGGCATTAGATACTGAAGTGGTACACAGACACAGTAGCAGATAGAGCACGTGTACATATAAAGTAAACTAAAAATAAAAAAAAATTACAACCAAAGCAAGTAAACAGAAATAGTCTTTAACACAGGCTGGACAGCTACCATATCTAAGTAGTCCATGTAGCAAGCCTTGCATTTAGTAAATACTAACTTCATATTTTTAAACAAAACTATTTTTGATATCAAAAACCTTTTTCTAATATCTGCAATGTTAAGAAATGAGTCATATTTAACAACGTCCTACTTGCATCTTTACAACAATCTCACGTGACATGAATTATGATTGAATTTCAAGACATATGCCAACTTACTTATGCCCACTCTTTCTGTGCTTATAAGAGAAGCACCAGGTTGAAGTGAAGCTCTGAAGGTTGTACAACTCACCAAATGCCTCAGGTCATTCTTGTGCCTCATTTCCTGTACCAATACCATATGAGGCTAGAACTAGAAGAACTAACATGAGTCACTGCTTCAACATTTCACAGCCCGAGACCATACCCACAAATCAACTGGTATAGATCTGTAAACAGGAGACCCTGCTTTGCCATTCCAAAACCCTGAGATGGCACCCCCAAATCAACTGATGCATATCTGTAGTATTTTCTGTCAAAGCCCTTGTCACATGCAACAATAGTTTGTATAGCGTCTTACTATATTTAACACTTTGTCTCTTCCCAGGATAAATTTTTTTAAACAATTTCTGCTTTGCCTTGGTTAAACATCCACCAACTACCTAGTCACCTGTGCACCTACCTTCATCTATTTAACGGCCCACCCATCATATACAGGTCTATCCCACCTACTCATTCATTCGTCAACTCATTACTAAGCCTTTAATCTGCTCCAGGCTTGCAATGATGAAGAGAACATACAATCCCATTACAGTCCACCAAGATAAGTCATGAAAAGTTTCTTATAATTACACACATTGCAAAGTTGGTTTGTGGAACAGATGGAGACATTTTCCACTAGGAAGAGTGTCAGCATGGTGCAAAATGGAATGAAAACATGGTGGGTAAGAGACAAGATGCTTAGAGTAAAGGAATGTAAGGAGTGGGGAAGGGAACATGCCTGCTTCTGATAAAGTTCCACTGTGTGTTTTGAAAGAGATTAGGGTGACAGAGGTCATAAAAATGAGGCTTGGAAAATTGTGTTCAAAAATGGTTCTATCTATCATATGAAGTATGTCTAAGCCTACATAAAATTGTTATAGAGCACAAATGGGTTGATAGGTTTGAAGGTAAAGAGTGAATATTAAAAAAAAATATTTCATTGCTTGAAGACTTCATACTTGTATCTAATACACACTGATTACTTTCTCCTTTCCTCCTTTCTAGTCTCCCTCCCATTTTTATAACTGTTCCTTCACCCCTACCATTACCTTTTCAAGATTCATGACATTTGTACTGTGACCCATTTAACTTAGCCAGGGTATCTGGATGATCATGAGATTTGAACTGATCACTGGATCCTGGTGAGGTCACCTGTGAGTGCACACAATGACACGTAAGTTGATCCATAGCAAATAGTTCAGCTGTTATAGATAGGATCCCTAGACCCAATCCTCATCTATGCCTGACTATTGACAAACAATTATTGTGTAGATACAGCACAAATATTGCTAGCTGCTGTGGGTTTATGATATTAATGGCTGTGTCATATGCAGAGGACGACATTTAATTTTTGTCACAGCTCTTAACATTCTACCCCCTCATTGCAACCTTACCCGAGTCTTAGAGGGGGTGGTGTAAATGTCTTGTTAGGAGTGCACAGTCATCTCTCACTTATTCTCAGCACCTTGTGATGCAGCTAGGAGTGTCTTCATTCACAGTTCACTGCAAAAAGGTCTGATTAAGACTAAGAGTTAAGTTAATATTTCCATGGGATCATTGGACCTATTACAATATACAAGGGCCAGTTGGTTGTAGCACATGCCTTTAATCTCAGCATTCTGGAGGTAGAGGCAGGATCTCTTAGTTCCATACCAGTCTGGTCTACAGCGCAAGTTCTAAGGCAGCCAAGGACTATGTAGAGAAACCTTGCCTTGAAAAACCAAAACAACCCCAAACCCAAACAAAAACAACACCAACAACCACCACTACTACTAATGAAATCAAAACCCAACCAGGAAACAAAAAGATATTAAAGTGTTCTCAACTTTTCAAACTATTATTTTAAATGTGTATGTGTGAGTATAGGTGTCCAAGGAGGCCAGAGGTATTGGATTCCCCAGATCTAGAGTTACAGGCTATTATAAGCTGTCCAACATGAGCACTGGGAACTGGACTTGGGAACTGGAAGAAGAGTATGTGTGTGCTCTTAACCATGTGTTATCCCTCTAGCTCCATTCATTTATTTTTGAACAAAACTTGTCTGAAATGATGACATTGATATGTGGCATAATAATTGAAAATATTATTTAAAATACAATTCACATACTAAATTGAGATATTTAACTGATAGAAAGAAAATTTGTGAATATTAAGTAAGAAAGATTGATTAATAATGATTATTTCTCTTCAGGTGGACTCTAAAGGGGTGGTCACATATTCTTATGTACACATATGTACAGCATTCAAATTTTATGGCTATGTACTATTATTTTGATTTACAATCACAGAAATTAAAAATATTTACATTTTAAGGAAATCTTAAAGAAAAATAATCATGAACAATAATCCACAAAGGAATATGCTAAAATCAGATATGCCAACTTAACCAAATTTTAAAGACAGTGACTTTCCTGTCTTCTGAAATCCTCACAGCTTTCCTTGGTTTCAGCTGCATTGTGTCCAGGAGGATTTCTCTTTGCAACAGAGCTAGGCTAGAGCAAATTCATTAACATTCACTGTGGAGAACAGTCAGTGTTATTAGCTATAGAGATAAGAACTTGGGAATCTAAAGGCATAACACAAATCCTTAACATAGTTAAATGGTGGTTATAAACAGTCACTGATATTCCAAGCCAGCACAGACAATAGCAGCTTAAGCAAAGCTCTGGTTTGTTTCATGGAAAACAGGCTACCATCTAAATCCTTTTCAGATGTACAGTCCTTCCTGCCATAGGTTGTCCTCAACTAGACATGTAATGGAGCAGGGGACACATTACATTTTATCCTTACAATGTGTAGGACACAGAGTTTCAAAGTACCCCCAAAATGAAGGTAGATAGTTATACTCCCCCACTTTCACAACAGTGCTTGATTATAAAAAATAACCTTCATTGGATATGTTTAAGATGTACAAGAAGATGTTGAGATCAATATAAAGTAGGTGGTTATTAAATGGAATGAATGAACATATGCATTACCTCACATGGTTACTTACTTTGCTGCATCACTGTCTGGAACAGAAATAATTTAGTCATGTCACCGAAATTGTGAGCACACAATACTGCTCTGAACTCTAGTACTCAGTTTGTCTCAAGGTCCTTTAGACTTCATTATCCTATATCTGCTACTTTGTATCTTTCAGTTCATAATTTTCCATTTCCTCAAATGCACTACTATCTGTGTATTGGTTCTTTTTTTTTTGT
This sequence comes from Rhynchomys soricoides, assembly GCA_019843965.1. Lineage (NCBI taxonomy): Eukaryota > Metazoa > Chordata > Mammalia > Rodentia > Muridae > Rhynchomys > Rhynchomys soricoides. Next base: position 5,103,484 of record JADRCH010000150.1, read on the forward strand.
TTTAGTTTTTCAGATTTCATGTACCATTATGATCATGCCAGATTTGATTGGCACATCTACTATTCATTTTCTCGCTTTTTAAAAAGTCCCTGAACAATATCACAGTATATTCTTTCTGTCTGTCTATCTCTCCCCTCACAGTTTATTCATCTACTTAGATACTTTATCTTGGCTCTTGTGAGTGAGGTTGCAATGAGTTGGGGAGGATATTTATCGCTTCCAGATAACTGACTCCATTGCCTTATTGTGAATCATTATTGTGAAGGATTTTTAATTTCTTCAGGAATTTCTGCTGTTTCACATTAAGTCTGACTCTGTCTAATTCCCACCAGTAGTGGGCAAGGGTCCCTGTTCTCTGTATTTTCACCAACACTTCCCTCTTATTTTCTGTGTGGTAACAGCCACCCTATTGCTTGTGAGGTGATATGGTACTTGTGATGTACATTTCTCAGATGATGAATTATGAGGTTATTTTCATATACCCCTTGCCCATTTTTATAACATCTTTTAATGGATATCTATCCACATCCTTTGTTTATGCTTCAGTGGTACTGTATATTATCTTGATGTTGTGTTTGCGAATTCTTTATACATTTTGGGTACTAATCCTTTATCAGATAGTGTTGCTAGCAGACATTTATCTCAGTCAGTAGGCCACCATTTTGTTCCATTGCTTGATTAACTTGCCATACTGACTTTACTTTGATGTCAGCCTTTCATTTATCCTTGCTGTTGTAGCCTGAACTCTTGCCACATCCAAGCAATCCTTGTGAAGGACAGAGATGCCAGATTTTAAGTGTAAATAACTTGTATTCATTCAGTTACCTGAATAAAGATGCAGGGAATGTTCTATCTCAGGCAGCGTGATAGAATGATATAAAGATAAATGCCTGTCATAGCTCCTGGCATACAGGAGACAACGGAAAGAACAAATGGTCTCTGTAAGCCCCACCCCACTTCTTCAGAAGTATGTCAAGGCTGCTGCTGTTGATACTAACATATGCATTTAACAGGCAAAGGCTCTTGCCTGTTAACTGAGTAGCAGAGGGTGCCCAGCTGAGCAGGACAGGGGTGTTCTCAGACAGGAGAACATTTATGGCTTCCAGCAACATCACTGTCCCAACCTAAAGGAAATTGTCAATTCCGGTAGTTTTTCTGTCTTGTTTTATTTTTATACATATTTATAATTTAGCAAAATAGGTGACATTTTAAAACTCTCTCCTTGTAAATTTATTTTTGGAAGGGCTTCAATTCATTACCACCATAATTCATTTACTTGTTATACCACCTGCCAGTGTTTCTCTCCCAGTCATCCTTGCAGCCAGCACCCTTAACCCTTATCTTACTTGTATCAGAGGTTGTGAATTGTTTGAAAGATGTCAAAAAGTCATCAATGTCAATGTCTTTTTAAAGAACTTAAAAAAATTCCTTATGAATGGTCACTAGATAAAATGTTTTAAAAATTACAAGTCTGATGTGTCACACATGTAATCTGTTAAACAATGATCAATTTAAAGATAAATCACTGGTTAGAAATGTTGAAGACTGACTTAGTTGAGCTCAGTTCCTAAAAATGCACTTGCTATTACTGTATTTTGCTTTTTTCTATTTATCTCATTTTTCTTTTGAGACAGAGTTTCCTCTGTGTAGCCCTGGGCTATTCTGGAACTCACTCTGTAGACCAAAATAAAGAGCTATGTCTTGAGCGTTGTGATTTAAGAGGTGTACCACTGTGCCTGACAGTGGATTTCAGTGTAATCCAAAAGTATACTGTGCATGGTAGGAAAAGCAATGTCTATTTGATTGGAAATAATTTCAATAATAGTTAAGGAAAATGAGGATGAGGCCGGAGGGATGCTTCAGCCATTCACAGCACTGGTTTCTCTTCAGGTTTGATTTCCAGCAACCATAAGGTGGCTCAAAACAGTCTGTAACTCCAGTTGCATGGAACTTGTGTCCTTCCCTGGCCTCTTAGCCAATGTTGCGGTTGGTTAAAACAGTCTAAGGAGGGCAGGCAGGGTGGCAGATGGACTTACATGCTCACTGTAGTGTTTAGCTGGTGCCAGAATGCTTAAACCAAATGGTGTGAAGTACCATTCACTGTTCACAGTAGGGGAATGTCTCCAGAGGCTTATTATTTTTAAATAAAAATGAGAAAGTGGGATGCCACTTTCAACTCAATTAGCACTTTACATTGTGTCTTTGTTGCATGCTGTCTGAACAAGTTAGAAAAGAATGTTTTTAAAATCAAACCAAATTACAGATAAACCCGAAATTATACGTAAGGCTTGATCTGTGGTCCTGAATACATGAATACTAAAAAGAGAACATTCAGACTTAATAAGAGCTAATGCTAAAAGGTCTGCTATTTATCCACTGATCAGCACAGTTCCAGTCTGAGGAAAGTATTTTTTATCAAGTTTGTGTGGCTTAGTATTGAAAGGACTGACCTATCTCTGATTGTGGTATTTATTCTTTGGTGGTGAGTGGGAAGAGACATTTAAAGATATATATATTAAACATATATGTAAATGTATGCTAAATATGTATATATAATACACTAAAATACAGATATATATATCTCTGTATCTTTAGTTGGCTCTTTGTATCTCTCTCTCTCTCTCTATATATATATAATCTATATCTACCTATCATCTCTCTATCTAAGTATCTGCAGTTGGCTCTTTATGTCCGTGGTGTCTTCAATGGTGGATGAAGAATACTGAGGGAAACATTGCATCTGTGCTGAACATGTATGTCAGCCTTTCCTCCTATCATTTGTCTTTATATAGTACAGTATGAGAAGTGTTTATATAAGGCTTGTGGTGCATTGGTGAGTACTCTAGAAAAGACTGAAAGTATGTGAGAGGGCATGCACGTGTAGAGTTTACAATGTTTTATAGAAGGGACGAGAAAACTTGACGATGTCAGGATCTGTGGGAAGGTCTATGGATACGGAGAAGCTCATGCCTGTGTGTGTATATATGTGTGTGTGTGTGTGTGTGTGTGTGTGTGTGTGTGTGTGCATGTGTGTGTGTGTGATGTTACTGACTAGTTTCATTTTAGGAATTTAATCCAATATTCTTAATAATTGACAAAATGGTTCTGACAGTTAATGGTAGCAAACATTTTTATCAAAGAATTTTGATACTAGCTACATCACAAATATTTGTTTATATGTATATATATATATATATTAAATAAAATTTTTATAAAATATTTTTTCTCAGAGATTCAAATTCAAAATCACTGCTCTTTATTTTAGTATATACAAAGACACAGTAAAGCTAAGAATGTGATTCTATAATTGGATTTTGTTCACTTAACAATGTTCCATTAGCATATGAAACATTTTGTATATAATTAAACTGAAATAAATATAAACTAAAAACTAATAATATAAAAATAGTAATGACCCTGAAACAGCTACTCTGAACAAGACTTTTCTGGGGTAGACTTGCTGATAGAACATTTCAAGGTAGATTTTATTATTTATTTATTTGTTTGTTTGTTTGTTTTTTGAGACATGGTTTCTCTGCGTAGTCCTGGATGTCCTGAGACTCACTCTGTAGACCAGGCTGGCCTCGAACTCAGAAATCCACCTGCCTCTGCCTCTCAAGTGCTGGGATTAAAGGCGTGTGCCACCACTGCCTGGCCAGATTTTATTTTATTAATGAGGAGAAATCTGAAGGATGGAGACGTACAACCATCTCAAATTTGAATTCAGGTTCCTTGACTCTTGTTCTTTCCACCATGACACACTGACTTTGAATTAATAATTGAAAGAAACACATTTTAAAGTTATTGTGGCTATTAAAATGAGAACTCCTACTGATAAATGGAAAAAGAAATGCTACATTATAGTAGTTATGTGGTTAAATTTTAAGGAAGAGTACTGATAACAAAATGAGATAAACTTTGGCTCTTCACAGCATGTTCTATTATATCCATCCATATATATTACAATTTTTCATCAACAATTTTTCTCTACTATTTTTCCTGATTATAAACTTTGGCTTACTAATAGTTAAATACAATTCCTTTCTAATCATCAGTTATAAAAGCTGACATCACAGATCTAGTGATGAATTCTGATGTCAATGAATTACTTGAAACACTAATGTGAGTTCAATGTGATTCTTCTCCTTCCAAATTTTGTAAGATTTAGGAAGAAGAGAAGATACTGTGTGGGATACTAAAAATATGTGTCAAGATGGTAGCTTGACAGGAATGTGGGCTTGACTTAAATGATCTCTTCCTGCCCTTGAATCCTCTCCACCCAGGTATTTTACAATATAGTCAGAGAGATTGATTGCAATCAGAATTGTAAAGTTGACAACCAAGTTGGAAAACAACCCTGAAATAATTATGTCTGAATGAACAGAACAAAGAACTTGACATTCTTGACAGAAATGACTAATTGCAGAATAAAACAGCTAATTTTATGGTCATCGTTTCATGAGAAAGGTCTAAAGAATGAGACAAATTGAGAAATATCAAGATACTGTTTAAACCACCTAAATGATGATGAGTCTGACATTAGAGAGTGAAGTGGGAATTTATGGTTTTGTTAGAGACTCAGTTGTGTCATGTGATTTTTTTTCTGGAAACTGTCTTATAAGAGGCTATAACATTTGAAATGTAAATAAAGTAGGAAAAATTAAAAAAAAAAAAAGAGGATATTTGTTGAAGCAGACACATGAGAGAATGTTATTCTGAGATCAGACATGTGGTGTTTTTCTGGAAGCTGCCCTGGTGAAAGGACATGTGATGTTTTGCTGAAGTGGATGATTGAGAGGACATGTGATATTTGGAAAAATATAAGTATAAACTAACAGAGATTGTACAATATTTGGCATTGGTTCACCTTGCTGGTCTTTGCTGATCTTTGCTGGTCATGACCTTGTAGAGAGAAATGCACCAAAAAACTTCTGGTGGTACACCAGCACTCCTTCTTGCCACTTTAGCTGACTTTGCTGATAGGCAGAGTCTCAGAGTCTCATGGTTTCTTTTGGATCAAGCTGCTCTTGCTGATTGGTTTGGTGTTTTGCTAGTGGACTGGACTGCTGTCAACGAAAATTGGAATCACCCCAAAGAACGACTTCTGAACAGATTCACATCCCCCTTGTCCTATTAACCATCTTCTTCCTATACCTTTGGTTGTTGGGCTATATGGGAGGTTAAAGCATTTAAGAACCCTTATTAAAGTAGGTTTTGAAAAATATAAACCTATAAGAGAGTAGTATATACAGAAGGGATTCAGAAACCAACTAGGTAAGAAGCCGATTGTTTTTAGTGTGTGTAAGGATATGAGCCTCAATTCTACTCAGGTAGGTAAAAGTCATGCAAAGCCTTTGCAAAAAAGGACAGTGTTTAGAAATCTCCTTTAGTTTAAGAAATGATTCATAAATATATTCTAGCTAAATGGTCTTGAAGGATGAACTCAGATTCCCCCATGCTGGTGCCTTTAGTCACTCTTTGTCTTATTTGAGATGCCATTTTGCAACAAAGAACTGTTAGCACATCAGTAAGAGAAAATATGGAAACCAGGAATAAGATGTGCTATCTTTAGAAATAGACTCCATCATCCTTATGATCACCCAAGTGTGTTTGGTGTGCTGAATTTGTAGATGCTAAGAGTAATTTGACAGAGTTTATCATGTTTATCATTTTAAAAGTGTCTAAGCAGTCTACATTAAACTTGGAAGCTTTAAGGAACATTATTTGATGTTGATATTGTGACTTTAAAGTGGAATGATACGGCGATGTGCTTTGTACTTGTGATTTTAAGTAGATGACTTGAGAAAGGAGAGGTTATTTCTGCGTCACAAGATGACTTGAAATAATGCTTTAACACTCTGGAATCAGCCTTTTCAGGCTCATAAGTGTTTGCTTGACTGTTTAAAAGCCTGTTGTTTATTAGATTTGTAAATTATTCATAGTAGGTATTTGAAATGCTTGAGGAATTAGATTGTGTTAAAATTTGCAGCTGTAATTTAAAATGTCTAAGGGAATTGAATTAATTGGGTTTATAGGTGGTGGTAAATGTTTGGGAGAAATTAATCTGTCAAAATTATAAGTCAATTGAGGACCTAATCAAAGATGAAAGACATAAATTTTTGTATTTCAACAAAATGTTAAGCTAGATAGACATTGATTACATAGAATTTCTTTGAAGATTTGAGAATGAAACTTTAATTTTGACCAATTAAGATGTTAGTAACTAGTCATTCTTGTGTGTGTGTGTTTGTCTCTCTCTCTCTCTCTCTCTCTCTCTCTCTCTCTCTCTCTCTGTGTATGTGTATGTATGTAAACACACAAAATTTTGTTCTTGAAAATTAAAAAAAACATTTTAATCAGATTTGGAGAATTTTTGCTGAAAGTGTAGCCCTATACTAGGCATCAATGTAAGTACATTTTTAAAAAAATGTGTGTGTGTGTTGTGTCATAGATGCATGTATTATAGATGTTGTGTATATATGTTTGCAGATTCATTATTTAGCCCATCTGTGCACATGCAGATGCCAGAGGATGTTGGTGATAGTCTTCCTCAATTGATCACCACAGAGATAGCGTTTTAACTGAACCTAAAAATCATCATTTCATTTAGTCTGTCTGTCCAATAATCCCCCAGGGACCTGCCTGTCACTGTCTCCTTAGCACTGGGATTATAGGCATTGCTTTGCTCAGCTTCTTATGTGGCATTCAAACTCAGGTCTTCATGCTTTCAGGATAACTCAGCTGCCCACTGAAACGTCTCTGCATGTGTATTTTAAGACGTCTTATTATTTTTAAGAAGGTTATGTGTATGTGTAAATGCCTGTATGTGTACCACATGCATGTGTGGCGCCCTCAGAATCTAGAAGAGAGAAACTAGTGGTTTCTTGCAACTGTGGTTACAGGTGTTTATAAGCTGCCATTTGGTTTCTGGAAAGCAAACTTTGCCATTGCAAAGGCAAACAGTGCTCTTAACTGCTGAGCCATCCCTCAAGCATATTTTATATATATATATATATATATATATATATATATATATATATATGTATGTATATATATATATAATTTATTTTGTAATTGATTATTTGGGAATTTCACATCATGCACTCAGATCACACTTATCTCTCAGTCTTCTGATGTCTGCTCCACTACCCCATGACTTTGTCCACCCTCCAAAAAAAAAGAAAAAAGCAAATTGATTTTGTGTTTTTCATATACTCACTGGAGCATGATCAAATTTCTTGTGGCAGATAAGTCTTCCTCTGCCAGACAGGACAGAAGCCTTCAATTGAGAAGAGCTACATGGTAGCTGGGGAGGGCTAGGGCCAGCTCTCCTGTCCCCATGCTACCACCCGGACTCCTCTCTCTTCCCCTTGCCTCCCCTTCATCCCTGAGTAGGTCAGTGAGCTTGTAGTGACTATTCCTGATTGTCAACTTGACTATATCTGGAGTGAACTACAATCCAGAATTAGAAGGCTCACCTGTGATTCAGATCTTGAGTCTGGAAGACACAAGCTTCAGGTGTGGTGGTACAAACACCTTTAATCTGGGCCACATCTTCTGCTGGAGATCTATATAAGGACATTGGAAGAAGGAAGATTCACTCTTTACCTGTGTGCCTTGTGGGACTAAGCAACTGCTAGATCCTTGGACTTTCATTCACAGCTGCTGGCGACCATTGTTGGGGAGTTTGACTACAGACTGTAAGGCATCAACAAATTCCCTACTATATAGAGACTACCTATAAATTCTGTGACTCTAGAGAACTCTGACTAATACAGAGTATATGTGTCTTTTAAAACCAATTTAACTTTAATAAGTTTGAATAGTGAGAAATACCTTTTTCTTTTTTAAAATTTATTTTTTATTATTTTATGAGTGTTAGTCTACTGTATGTCTATGTAACACATGTATGCTTAGCACCCAAGAATGTGATGAGCCTCCATGTGGATGCTGATAATTAATCTCTTGTATTTCACAAGAAGTTCCCCTAACTATTGAGCCAATTCTACAGCACAGAGAAATACCTTTCTTATCATTTTAACAGGCACTTGCTATCCCTGTGGTGTGGATACTATCTTGATTACTTTTAGGTATTTTGGGAAATTTCCTCCTTGTATAAAAGCTATCCCTCCCTTTTTGTATTTTCTCCTTTTATTGTTAAATACAGTTCAGTCTGTATTCAGAGATGTCAGCAGCCAAGACCCTCCTTTACCTGAATAAACAGTTAGAAATCCTTCTAGAAGGAGGAGGGTTTGTCTTCTTTTTCAATTATTTATTGGATTGTATAAGAACTCCAGCCTCTAAAATTACCTGTTAATACTTTAACAGTGATTTGGACATGATAGCTGTTGATTCTAGGTCACAAATCTACCAGACACCTTCATTAAAACTATAATTTGAATTTAATAAACTAAAAAATATAGTTTAAAAATAATTTTTAGGGTTATTTTGGTTTTGAGAATTTGATACCAGAAAAATTTTATATAGAATTTTATGACATTCATATAGTATTTTATGACAAGATTGTATATATTATTTCGTTAAAACCCTAAATATCTTGTATGATTTATAATTGAAATGCAAAAGCTACCATGTTTGAATCATTGTTAAACTGCTGAGTTCATTTATCCTTGTCAGACAGCAGGTTAGCAATTATGGAGAGAAGAATATTTTTGGTCATTAAATTTTCAGATGGTAAATGCCAAGTTCAACACAGTTCACTCAAGGAAGACACAACAATTTTTTTTCGTTTGTTTTTTTTGTTTTTTTGTTTTTTTGAGACAGGGTTTCTCTGTGTAGCCCTGGCTGTCCTGGAAAAACAATTTTTTTGTAGTCTGGATTCTCATTTGAAAGAATCTTTTAAATCATTGGTATTTGTTTTTACTTATTTATTTTTTTTTGGAGCATCTCAAACTTTAATAGGTAAGTTTTTTTTTTTGGTTTTTTGTTTTTTTTTTAATCTTTAAATCTTAGTGAATATTTCCCCTAATTTGTCAGAAAAAGAAAAGATGTAGCCTAGGCTTAGGAAGGTAAAATTAGATCTTTTGTGTTTTAGAAACCCGAGCTCCTCTATAAGTACCCTAAATTCCACAAATTAGTCTTGTATTATAATTAAGAAATGGCAGGTGAAAAGTAGGAAATATGATTTTTTTTGTATTGTAACATCAGTCATCTACCCTTTTATGGATTTACCTTCTTCTGCTACTCTGAAAATAATATTAATTATAGTGCTTATTTTGAGTGCTTATTTTGAAGAAGTACTATCCTAGGGACTTAAAGCTCATCATCTTATTTCATCTTTATAACAATCTTGAAACATAAGTACTTTTATTCTTCCAGTTTTCCATAAAGTACACTTGAGACTAATGTTGATCGGTTAGGGATATGAGGGGATGTGCAAAGCCCATTCTCTTAGTTACGATTTATGTGGCACACTTCTAAAATAATCAGCAATCAGACAGACTTCCTGCTGTGAAAAATTTTGAGATTAGATATAATTCTTGACAACCTGCCAAATTCATATTATTTGCCTTGCCATGTTTTCTTCTTATTGGTAGGACATTTCACTCTTCTATTGTAATGACTTGTAAAGTCTATACTCACATGAGTGTTACTGTCCCCTAGGCAATTCAATCTCCAGAGCTTTTCTCTTCAAATTTGATATCTCTGCTTAAATTTTCCCTCAACTTCTTTTTTGACAATTTCAAAACTAAAGTAGAATTAGAAGTCTAGTCAAATGCAAATCTATCAAAGCTGAATTAGTTTTTCTGTTTGTCTCTGCTCTCTTTATCCATGGCTTCCCACCTCTTCCTTTTGTAGCTCCTCTTCTGTCTTCTGCATTATGTATGAGTGCACATGGGTATGTTTTAAACCTGAGATATCTAAGACAGGCTGTAATTTTAGGTACTAATGAATATGCTATATTTTTTTGCTGATTTTATTCCTAATAAACTAGTAACCCAGTTATTTCTAAAATTTTTGTCAGGTTTCCACTCCCTGAATTCCATTTGTCTATTGAACAATTTCTTGTCTTTTTGTCTTTTGTCTTATTGTTGGTGAAACCTTTAAAAAATTTGATTTATTTTGATAAAAGGTTTCATGCACACAATTTCTTCATTAGTAACTAATGAGAGAGGGCCCATCCACACTGTAGGTTGTCCCACCCCAGGGCATGTGATTTAAGAAGTCAGGTTGAGCAAACCAGTAAATAGTGTTCCCCCTTGGCCTTTCCATCAGTTCTGGTCTCCCAGTACCTGCCCTGAGTTCCTGCCCTGACTTCCCACTGTGATAAAGTGTGACCCAAGAGGTGTGAGCTGAAACAAACCTTTGTCTCCCTTTATTGCTTTTGCTCATGGTGTTTTATTACACCAATAGAATCACTTACTAAGACAAATCTTGCAATAAGTGCTATATATCATTATTCATATGAAAAATAAGATAGCATAATAGTGTAAGTCTAGAGGTTAAACAAAGCTTGCTTATCTAATAAGCACAATTTAAAAATTAATGTGTGTTTAGGACCTGTAAGAAATGAGCAACTACTCTTATGCAAATATTAGTGATAAGCTATTATATAGTGCAATAATGCTTGGAGAGATCTACTTCTTAAACAAAAAAGTTTAAAATCTTAAGAACTTGGCATATTTGTTTAGTGGACAATTCCAATTCTACATATATTAGAATTTTCTTATTTTCTTTCTTTCTTTCTTTCTTTCTCTCTTTTCTTTTCTTTTCTTTTCTTTTCTTTTCTTTTCTTTTTTTTTTTTCCCGAGAGAGGATTTCTCTGTGTAGCCCTGGCTGTCCTGGAACTCACTCTGTAGACCAGGCTGGCCTCGAACTCAGAAATCCTCTGCCTCCCGAGTGCTGGGATTAAAGGTGTGCGCCACCACTGCCCAGCTTTTCTTTCTTTATTTTACTATTTTTTTTTAGAATGTTTTTCTTATACTGATTTATTAGATGTAATTAAAAATGCCACCCCAAAGTATCTGTGTGAGTGTTTGTGTGAATGGGGGTGGAAATGACATCTAGTATCTTTATGTGCATTGGAGTTAAAGACTAATTGTCAGAGCTGAGTGTGGGGGGGCCACTCCTTTAATTGAAGCACTTGGGAGGCAGAGGAAGGCTGATGTCTGCATTGGCAGCCAGCATGGTCTACAGATTGAGTTCCAGTTCCAGGTCAGCCAGGATTCTACACAGAAACCTTGTCTCAAAAAACCAAAGTGAAGATCTCTGGCGGGAGACCTCTGCCTGGGACACCAGGGCTCTATAGCCAAATAGCACTGGGAGAAGCTAGCCTCCCAGGAGTGTGGAAAAGCCCAAAAGAGGGGGTAAGAGGACTAACACTGCTAAGCAGGACTTGCCTGGAATCCTTGGGACACAGGAACTGAGGAACAGCCAGGGTGAAGGAGCCTTCTGGATTCCATCTGTGGCAGGAGACCTCTGCCTGGGCCACCAGGACTCCATTGCCAAATAGCGCTGAGAGAAAGATAGCCTTCCAGGAGTGTGGGCAAGCCTGTCTGCTCATAGGGACCCACCTGGAATATCCAGGACAAAGGGACCGAGGAGTGGTTTCCTGGTTTCTTTCGATGGCCAGGGAGGGGACCCTATGACACAGGGCTCCATACTCAAATAGTGCCAGGAGAAAGCTGGTATCCCAGGAGTGCCGACATACCTTCAAGCACAGGCAAGACCACCACTTCTGTTCAAATTCACTGGATCAAGAGGGATCCTTGCAGAGTCATCAGGACACAGGAAACAAGGGTCAGCTGGAGACTAGGTCCTTCTGGTTTCTGTCTGTACTCCAGAACTGACCCTGTACCACAGCTCTTCAAACCCAAATTCCTCTCAGAGAGAACTGGTCTTCAAGGAGTATTGACACTTAGGCTTGCAGGAAGAACAAGCCACAGTCAGAGTGAGTAAGACCAGCTAACACCAGAGATAACCAGATGGCAAGAACACAAGGAATAGAAACAAAGGCTACTTGGCATCATTAGAACCCAGCTCTCCCACTACAGCAAGCCCTGGATACACCAACACACCAGAAAAGCAAGACTCAGATTTAAAATCACATCTCATGATGATGATAGAAGATTTTAAGAAAAAAATAAATAACTCCCTTAAAGAAATACAAAAGAACACAGGTAAACAACTAGAAGCCCATAAAGAAGAAACAGAAAAATCCCTTAAAGAATTATAGGAAAACACAATCAAATGGGCAGAATTACAGGAAAACACAATCATACAGACAAAGGAAATGAACAAAACCATCCAGGAACTAAAAATAGAAATAGAAACAATAAAGAAATCATAAAGGAGACAACCCTGGAGTTAGAAAACCTAGGAAAGAGATCGGGAGTCATAGATGCAAGCATCACCAACAGAATACAAGAGATGGAAGGGAGAATCTCAGGTGTGGAAGATACCATAGAAAACATTGACAAAACAGCCGAAGAAAACACAAAATGCAAAAAGCTCCTAACCCAAAACATCCAGGATATCCAGGATACAATGAGAAAACAAAACCTGAAGATAATAGGTATAGAAGAGAGTAAAGATTCCCAACTTAAAGGACCAGTAAGTATCTTCAACAAAGTTATAGAGAAAACTTCCTTAACCTAAAAAATGAAATGAACATACATATACAAGAAGCCTACAGAACTCCAAAGAGATTGGACCAAAAAAGAAATTCCTCCCATCACTTTATAGTCAAAACACCAAATACACAAAATAAGGAAAGAATATTAAAAGCAGTAAGGGAAAAAGGTCAAGTAACATATAAAGGCAGACCTATCAGAATTACACCAGACTTCTCACCAAAGTCTATGAAAGCTAGAGGATCCTGGGCAGATCTCATACAGACTCTAAGAGAACACAAATGACATCCCAGGCTGCTATATCCAGCAGAACTCAATTATCATAGACGGTAAGACCAAAATATTCCACGACAAATCCAAATTTGCACAGTATGTCTCCACAAACCCATCCCTACAAAGAATAATAGATGGAAAACGCCAACTCAAGGAGTGAAACTACACCCTAGAAAAAGCAAGAAAGTAATCTTTCAACAAACTCAAAAGAAGATAGCCACACAAACATAAAAATAACATCAAAAGTAACAGGAAGCAACAATCATTATTCCTTAATAGCTCTTAACATCAATGGACTCAATTCCCCAATGAAAAGATATAGGTTGACAGATTGGATCCATAAACAGGACCCAGCATTTTGCTGCATCCAAGAAATGCACCTCAGTGCGAAAGACAAACACTACCTCAGAGTAAAGAGCTGGAAAATAGTTTTCCAGGCAATTGGTTCCAAGAAACCCACTTCAGTGAGAAAGACAAACACTACCTCAGAGTAAAGAGCTGGAAAATAACTTTCTAGGCAAATGGTCCCAAGAAACAGGATGGAATAGCCATTCTAATATCAGATAAAATAAACTTTCAACCAAAAGGCATCAAAATATAAGGAAGGACACTTCATACTCATCAAAGGAAAACTCTACCAAAAAGAACTCTCAATTCTGAACATCTACGCACTGAATGCAAGGGCAACCACATTCATAAAAGAAACTTTACTAAAGATCAAAGCACACATTGCACCTCACACAATAATAATGGGAGACTTCAACATCCCACTATCATCAACGGACAGATCTTGGAAACACAAACTAAACAGAGACACAGTGAAACTAACAAATGTTATGAACCAAATGGATTTAACAGATATCTATAGAACATTTCATCCTGCATCAAAAGAATATACCTTCTTCTCAGCACCTCATTGTACTTTCTCCAAAATTGATCATATAATTGGTCCCAAAACAAACCTCAACAGATATAAGAAGATTGAAATAATCCCATGCCTTTTAACAGATCACTATGGAATAAGGCTGGTATTCAATGGCAAAAACAACTACAGAAAGCCCACATACACATGGAAGCTGAACAACACTCTACTCAATGATAACCTGGTCAAGGAAGAAATAAAGAAAGAAATTAAAGACTTCCTAGAATTTAATGAAAATGAAAGTATAACATCGCCAAACGTATGGGACACAATGAAAGCAGTGTTAGGAGGAAAACTCATAGCTCTCCAAAAAGAAACGTGAGAGAGCATATGCTAGCAGCTTAACAGCACACCGGACAGCTCTAGAACAAAAAGAAGCTAATACAAACAAGAGTAGTAAAAAGCAGGAAAAAATCAAACTAAGGGATGAAATCAACCAAGTAGAAACTAAAAGAACTATACAAAGAAACAACAATACCAGGAGCTGGTTCTTTGAGAAAATCAACAAGATAGATAAACCCTTAGCCAGACTAACCAGAGGGCACAGAGACAGTATCCAAATTAACAAACTTAGAAATGAAAAGGGAGATATAACAACAGACTCTGAGGAAGTTCAAAAAATCATCATATCCTACTACAAAAACCTATACTCAGCAAAATTGGAAAATCTGGATGAAATGGACAAGTTTCTAGAAGATACCAAATACCAAAGCTAAGTCAGGATCAGATAAACCATCTAAACAGTCCCATAACCCCTAAAGAAATAGAAGCAGTCATTAAAAGTCTCCCAACTAAAAAAGGCCCAGGACCAGATGGGTTCAGTGCAGAATTCTATCAGACCTTCAAAGAAGACCTAATACCAATACTCTTCAATCTATTGCACAAAATAGAAACAGAAGGAACACTACCCAATTCATTCTATGAGGCCACAGTTATACTGATACCAAAACATCACAAAGACCCAACAATAAAAGACAACTTCAGACCAATTTCCCTTGTGAATATTGATGCAAAAATACTCAATAAAATTCTCACAAACCAAATCCAAGGACACATCAAAATGATCATTCACCATGATCAAGTAGGCCTCATCCCAGGGATGCAAGGGTGGTTCAATACCCGGAAATCCATCAATGTAATCCACTACATAAACAAACTCAAAAAAAAAAAAAAAAACCACATGGTCATTTTGTTAGATGCTGAAAAAGCATTTGACAAAGTTCAACATTCCTCCATGATAAAAGTCTTAGAAAGATCAGGAATTCAAGGAGCATACCTAAACACAGTAAAAGCAATGTACAGAAAACCAGTGGCCAACATCAAACTAAATGGAGAGAAACTTGAAGCAATCCCTCTAAAATCAGGGACTAGACAAGGCTGCCCTCTCTCTCCCTATCTATTTAATATAGTATTTGAAGTTCTAGCTAGAGCAATTAGACAACAAAAGGAGGTCAAAGGGATACAAATTGGAAAGGAGGAAATCAAAATATCACTATTTGCAGATGATATGATGGTATACTTAAGTGTCCCAAAAAACTCCACCAGAGATCTGCTACAGCTGATAAACACCTTCAGCAAAGTGGACTGATACAAAATTAACTCAAGCAAATCAGTAGTCTTCCTATACTCGAAGGATAAACAGACTGAGAAAGAAATTAGGGAAATGACACCCTTTACAATTGTTACCAAACAAGTGAAAGATCTGTATGACAAGAACTTCATGTCTCTGAAGAAAGAAATCAAAGAAGACCTCAGAAGATGGAACGATCTCCCATGCATGAGCAATTCCATGCTCATGGATTGGCAGGATTAATATAGTTAAAATGGCCATCCTGCCAAAAGCAATCTACAGATTCAATGCAATCCCCATCAAAATTCTAACTCAATTCTTCATAGAGTTAGAAAGAGAAATTCTCAAATTCATATGGAATAATAAAAAACCCAGGATAGCAAAAACTATTCTCAACAACAAAAGGACTTCTGGGGGAATCAGCTTCCCTGACCTCAAGCTCTACTACAGAGCAGTAGTGATAAAAACTGCACGGTATTGGTACAGTGACAGACAGGTAGATCATTGGAATAGAACTGAAGACCCAAAAATGAACCCACATACTTACAGTCACTTGATCTTTGATAAAGGAGCTAAAACCATCCAGTGGAGAAAAGACAGCATTTTTTACAAATGGTGCTGGTTCAACTGGTGGTCTACATGTAGAAAAATGCGAATTGATCCATTCCTATCTTCCTGTACAATGCTCCAGTCCAAGTGGATTAAGGACCTCCACATAAAACCAGATACACTGAATCTAATAGAAGAGAAAGTGGGGAAAAGTCTCAAACACATGGGCACAGGGGAAAAGTCCCTGAACAGAACACCAATGGCTTGTGCTCTAAGATCAAGAATTGACAAATGAGACCTCATGAAATTACAAAGTTTCTGTAAGGCAAAGTACACTGTAAATAGGACAAATGGAAACCAACAGATTGGGAAAAGATCTGAGGGCTAATATCCAATATATACAAAGAACTCAAGAAGTTAGACTCCCGAGATCCAAGTACCCTATCAAAAAAGAAAGGGAAGCAGAGCTAAACAGAGAATTCTCAACTGAGGAAACTCATAGGGCTGAGAAGCACCTAAAGAAATATTAAACATCCTTAGTCATCAGGGAAATACAAATCAAAACAACCCTGAGGTTCCATCTCACACCAGTCAGAATGGCTAAGATAAAAAAACTCAGGTGACAACAGATGTTGGCCAGGATGTGGAGAAAGAGGAACATTCCTCTATTGCTGGTGGGATTGCAAGCTGATACAACCTCTCTCGAAATCAGTTTGGTGGACCCTCAGAAAAATGAACATAATACTACCTGAGGACTCAGCTATTCCACTCCTGGGCATATACCCAGAAGATGCTCCAACATGTAATAAAGACACATTCTCCACTATGTTCATAGCAGCCATACTTATAATAGCTAGAAACTGGAAACAACACAGATGTCCCTCAACAAAGGAATGGATACAGAAAATGTACATTTACACAATGGGATACTACTCAGCTGTTAAAATCATTGCCATCATGAATTTCAAAGGCAAATGGATGGAACTTGAAGGCTCCTGTGCAACCTGCGCAAGGTAACTCAGTCACAAAAGAATGAACACGGTACGTACTCACTGATAAACGGATATTAGCTCAAAAGTTTGGAATACCCAAGAGTTACTTCACAGCAACCATTGGGCTGAGCGTGAGGTCCCAGATGGAGGCGTTGGAGAAGGGACTGAAGGAGATGAGGGAGTTGGCAGCCCCAGGGAGGGAGCAACAGTGTCCATTGGCCTGACCTCCCAGTTCTCTCGGAGACTGGATCACCAACCAAAGAATACACATGGAAGGACCCATGGTGCTGGCCAAATATGTGGCAGAGGGGGGTCTTGATAGCCATCAGGGGGAGGAGAGGCCCTCCTGAAGGTGTTAGATGCCCCAGTATAGGAGATTGCCAAGGAAGGAAGATGAGAGTGGGTGGATGGGTGGGTGGGGGAATACCCCTGTAGAGACAGAGGGAGGGGGAATAGGGAGTTCCAAAGGGGAGATCTGGAAGGGGGAAACATTTGAAATGTAAATAAAGTATCAAAAAAAAAAAAAAAAACCTAAACCAAAGAGAAGCAAAACTGGGTAGGGCAGGGTGGAGCAGGGCGTGGCAGGCCAGGGAGGAGCAGGGCGGAGCAGGGGGTTGGGGGTGGAAGGGGGAGGGGTTGTGTGGCGGAATGAGACGGAGACCAACAGAAAACCTGAACTGTCCTTCAGCACTGCTAAAATTAGAAAAAGAATTACATTGTACAACTGAGGAGTGATGGAGGCATTCTATTCTTGGGGTTAAAGTTTAATTGAGAATTTGAAAAATTTTTATTGTGATAAATCAAATTTTAATTCTGTTTCTATAATTTCAATATATTGTAGGTGTAATCACTTATAACTTAAAGCAATGATTTAAAGAATAAAAATTACATTGTTGTATTCTAAGTGTTATCAGGAATAAATCCATACTGTATCCTATTTTTAAAGCTTCTTTATAATAATGGCATGAATCTTTATAGAGCACAATTAAAATTTATTTCTACTTTTAATTTAAAATACTTATAGCTATGTATCTCCATTTATGTATAGCTAACAGTTATTTTGGAGTATAAAGTTATATATTTCAAAGCTGAGGAAGGTCTCACAGTTCTCACTAGTTCCTGACCATTCAGAAATGAGTATGGCTTTTCCTGAGTCCAACTTGACATCTAAGCAATAGGCTTTTAATTTAACTTAATTCAAGCAGAGGTCTAGGGTGAGACACAAACCCAGTAGCAATAAATAGCTAGCTTTTAATATCTAGCAATAGTTTCTTTGACGTTAAAAAAAAAAAATCATTCATGCCCATTACAAGGACCAAAGGCTGTTTCTCCCCCCTCTCCTCTCTTGCTCTCTTTCTGAGTGTGTCTGTCTCTCCTCTCCTCTCCTCTCCTCCCCTCCCCTCTCCTCTCCTCCCCTCCCCTCCCCTCACCTCTCCTCTCCTCTCCTCTCCTTTCCTCTTCTCTCCTCTTTGTTTATCTTGGTCTCTGTTTCTGTCTCTATCCCTGTCTCCTCCTCCTCCCTTCCCTCCCTCCCACAGTCTTCGTGTGTGTGTGTGTGTGTGTGTGTGTGTGTGTGTGTGTGTGTGTACATGATAATCAGTTTGTACAGGGGAGCCTGTAGGTACAAACACAAACCAAAGTATGCAGCTGACCAGTCACAGAAACATCAGGGCATTATTTAAAAACACACTTCTGTCACACACTATCCTTAGAAGTGAAATAAGACTATAAGGAGAAAGAAGAGGGATTTAGTTAAGGGGGACAAAAATTATTCTTTTTGCTATCCCTTTTCTAGTGGAAATAATTATCACCACGATGTACATCTACATATCTCACACAAATCACATGATTTATCATCTAGTTCTCAGATTTTTTATGGTCTTACTGAGACTGTTGCTCCAGAAACTTGAAGCTCGGGTAAGATTCTTAAGTGCTATGTACTCTTCTTCAAGGTGATTTGACAGTTAATGATTTAGGTTATGAGTGCTCTAAATTTGTATGCTGGACTCTTTCCATGTTTCAATTTAATATTTCAAAGCAAAACCTTTGCTGTAGAAAGTCTAATTTTGTTAGCATTCATAAAGCAATTCCCTCTCTTATGTCTACTTCTGAGCCCACCCTTATGTTCTCAGTCTATTTAAACTTAAGCCATTTCTCTGTTCATTTCCATTCTTCAGTGAAGCTACGATCAGTAACTCAGGTCCACGCTTGCTTCCTATTGATAGTATCTTTCAAAGTCTTAAGGTATTAAAATTGAGAGAAAATGATAAATATTATTCATTCTCTGAAACAAGATGAAAATTTATCAGAATAAAGGAAAAGAAGGAGCTTTGCTAGGTTGTCTATTTCCTTTCTCGCCACCCCCCCCAAACCCCCAAGAGAGAGATAAGATTGCTGTCAATTTTAGTGATTACCTGCTCTGTTCAAGTCCACTTCCCCTTACATGAGTTAATCCTCTGTGCACTGTAGAGCACAGGACTAGTTAGAAATTTGTGCTATGAAGTCAGTTTGATCTCTGCCTTTACTAGCTTGATACTTGGATGCTACTTGGAGTCTCTATCTCAGGTAGCTCATTGGTAGTAGGAAGAGCAATGATGCTTTCATGTTTGATATCAAGATAATAACCATGTGACACATCTGACATGCACAGCACATTGTAGTAATTCTATTACCATTAATATTAAATTAATATTTTTAAACACTTTGCCATGTAATTAAAAAATCATGTTAAGAGTTTTGAAGTGGCTTTCTTGCACCATATATCATGGGGATGCAGCTAACATTTAGCAAATTGATAGGAAAAAGAACAAGCATTATCTATGATCAGGTGAGGTAACTCAGAGACCTCATCCTACATGGGATGCATAATATGCCATCCTAAGCATTATAAAACCAAAATGACATCATCATCAATAACAGCAACAATGAAAATTGCCTTGGAAAGGTGATGTCATTTGATTGATGTAGTAGAACTTCTGTGTAGCCAAATTTAGACTCGAGACTGTATATTTCTTGGGCATTGTAGGGATCTCAACAGTATTGATATATCCTCTAATTCTTGGGATAGGACATGTTTTCATATTTACAACTTATAAATATCTTTAGAAGTGTTTTGTAGCTTTCATTGTACAAGTCTATTGCCTTCTTAGACATGCTTGTTCTTTGTGATGATGTGGGACTGATTTATTAATTTCAGCTTCAAATTGGCAGTGTTGCTGGATTTTTTGTATATAGAATTTGTATCTCATAACATTGATAAATTAAAAAACAGTGTTGCCTTTTTAATACAAAAGAAAATATGAAAAGAAAGTATGTGAAAAGAAAATATGTTATATCTTCCTTTCCAGTTTGGTTGCTCTTTTTCTTGCCTAAATGCTCTGGCTCATAGTCACAGTATCATACTGAGTAAACGTAGCAGGAATGCATATAGCATGCATTGAACATGGTATTCAGGAAATGGCTTTCTACCTTGGTTGGTGTTTTTATAATGAAAGATTACTGAAGTTTGTCACATGCACTATTTCTGTCTGACATGTGGTATTTTTCCTTAGCATTATGTATCACGTTGGTTAAGATTTGTGTTAAATCATCCATGCATTCTAGGAAGAAAGCCAACTTGCGATGGTATGTAATAATTTTAATATACTGGTAAATACAGCTTGCTAGTATTATATTGATTTTTTGCGTTAGTATTTGTAATGATTAATTTTTATGTGTCAACTTGATGGGATAAAAGATGCTCAAATAGTTGGTAAAATGCTATGTCTCAGTGTTTCTGTGAGAGCCAATATGGAACAAATGAACATCTGAACTGAAGAACTGACTGTAGTCAATTGTGTTTTTCAATGGAGGTGGGCATAATCCATTCATGGTTGAATGAGATACAAAGATGGAAGAAGGAGACTTTGCTTCCTGCTTGCTTTGAGTCATTCATAATTTCATGCTCTCCGGTATCAGTGTTTCTGGTTCTCAGATCTTTACACAGAATATATTTTTTTGTAATCATCTCCCTCCACATTACTCAGATGTATGGATTTGGACTTAATCATACTATGGCATCCCTTAGCTCTCCAGCTTTCAGATTATAGAACTTCCTTGGTTTTCATAATCATGCCAAATAATTCTTTGGAGAATTTGAATTCAATATTCATCAGAGATGTTGGTCTCTCTCTCTCTCTATTTTCCATCTCTGTGGCTATCAGGGTAATGATTACATCATAAAACAGCTTTTTAATACTTATTCCCCTGTACCATTTTATTTTTTATTTTTACTTTTTTTATTAATTGTATTTCCAGGTCTCCCCTTTGGAAACCCCCTATCCCACACCCTCTCCCTGCCTCTATGAGGGTGCTTCCCCACCAACCCACCCACTCCTGTCTTCCCTCCCTAGCATTGCCCTACACTGGGGCATCGAACACCCTCAGGTCCAAGGGCCTCTCCTCCTACTGATGGCCAACAAGGCCCTCCTCTGCCTTATATGTGGCCTGCATCATGGGTCCTTCCATGTGTATTCTTTGGTTGGTGGTCCAGTCTCTGGGAGCACCGAGGGTTCAGTCCAGTTTACACTGTTGCTCCCTCCATGGGGCTGCCAACTCCCTCAGCTCCTTCAGTCCCTTCTCCACCTCCTCCATCTGGGACCTCACGCTCAGCCCAATGGTTGCTATGAAGTGAATCTTGGGTATTCCAAACTTTTGGGCTAATAACCACTTATCAGTGAGTACTTATCGTGTTCATTCTTTTGTGACTGAGTTACCTTGCTCAGGATGATATTTTCAAGTTCCATCCATTTGCCTGAGAATTTCATGAAGTCATTGTTTTTAATAGCTGAGTAGTATTCCATTGTGTAAATGTACCATATTTCCTGTATCCATTCCTCTGTTGAGGGACATCTGGGTTGTTTCAAGCCTCTGGCTATTATAAATATGGCCTCTGCACCATTTTATAAGAGTTTGAGAATAATTGGTGCTTATTTTTTCTTATCCATGCTAATGTGTATACATGTGCATGTGTATATACATGTATGTGTGTAAAGGCCACATGATAACCTCAGATCTTATTCCTCAGACAATGACCAATTTTCTTCTTGAGGCAGGGACTCTGACAAGACTAACTTGCCAAGTAGATTACACTGGCTGAACAGTAAGTCTGCCATCTCTACCTCCAAATTACAAGTACATGTTAACACATCTCTCCTTCTTTTTAAATATGATCTCTGTGGATTGAACTTAGGTTCTTGTGCTTGTACGCCAAGAACTTACCAACTGAGCTTTCTCCCTAGCCACAGGATTGTGTTTTATATTAGAAGTTTGATAAAAATTGTCCAGCAAATCTATATGAAAGGGGTTTAGTTTTTTCTTCTGAAGTTTCATTATTATTACTCTAATCTTTTAAACTAGTAGTAAATGTGATAATACCTATCTCTGAAAGTAAACTGTGTATAGTGGTGTATAACACAGACAGAAGAACTCTGTGAGTTTGAGGACTGCCTGGTTTACAGAGATTTTCAGGAAGGCTAGAGCTAGTGAGTGTTAAAAAACAGAACCAAACCAAGCCAAGCCAAACCAACCAAATCATACCAAAGCAAAAAAACAAAAACAAAAAAAATTTGTCTTTGAAAAGAATGAAATTTGGCCAGATGTGGCACCCAGTTAATAATATGCTTTGAGATCTTTTAAGACTGTGTTCCCAATCTGTTGTTCTACTGTGCACTCAACATGCTGGAAGTTTACTTGCCTTTAACAAAACAATATGGCAGGCACAGTGGCTTTAATCTCAGCACTAGAGAGTTAGAGACAGGGGACCTCAGTGAGTTCAAGGCCAGCCTGGTCTATATAATGATTTCTAGGACTGCCAGGGCCACATAGAGAAAGCCTATCACAAAAACAAAAACAAACAAACAAAAAAACCAAACCAAAACAAAGAAAAAAATCTTTAAAAAAAAGAAAAAGAAAAAGAAAATGAAAGAACGTAAAAGAAGGAAGCAATGTATGTATCTTACTAATTTTGGAATTACTATCTAGCCAGCTTCTACAAGGTGAACTAAATAAAATAGCTTTAGTTATTTTTTTTTAATTTAGAAGTTAAAAAATTATCTTTTAGTTTTGTGATTCCTCATAATCCCCCTTGTTTCAAATTCATGGCTTCTTTTTTCATTAATGGAATTTTAGTCACACACATGTATATACGTATGTATACACACACACACACACACACACACACACACACACATTCTTCTAACCCAAAGGTACACAGTAGTATAAGAGTAAAACATGACTTGAATAAGGACAACAAGAGACATGCCAAAGTGGGCATGAGAACGATCATGGAACCTCAGTCTTATACAAAGAACTACAGGCAACTAAAAAACTGTTGAGAGGTGGGGTAACAGTATTACCCAGGAAAGAGCACACCAATTAGTTTTTAGTTATCTAATACCAAATGCTGACCTGTGAAAGCATACATGCAGGTAACATCATACAGGTTAAGCAGATGGCATTTGTGTGTGTGTGTGTGTGTGTGTTGTTTAAAACAGTCTATAAGTTATAAGCACCCCTAAGCAAACCAAATAAATGTTCCACATAGATTGATAAGATGTGTGTGTGATTTTTAGTGCTTAGGTTGGGGTCAGAAAATGACTTTTTCCCTTGAGAAAAGGGGGTTGTGGGAGAGGGGAACCTGATCTGGTATTGGGTAGGGGAAAAGGACTGAAGCCCTGAGGGCCAAAACAAACAATGGAAACAGGCAACCTCAAGAGGTAGGAGGTTAGGGGGACCCTCCAGAATATACCAGAGACCTGGGAGGTGAGAGACTCCCAGGATACAAAGGGAGGGACCTTAGCTAAAATGCCACAGTGTGGAGAGAGAACTTGTAGAGCCCACCTTCAGCAGAAAGACAGGGCATCAAGTTAGGGAAGGGGTTGCCACCCCACAGTCAAAACTCTGACCCATAATTGTTCCTGTCTGAAAGAACTGCAGGGATGGAAATAGAGAGGAGCCTGAGGAAAAGAGGGTCCAGCGACAGACCCAAAGTGGGATCCAGCTCAAGGGGAGGCCCCAAGGCCTGACACTATTCCTGAGGCTATGTAGCGCTCACAAAAAGGGACCTAGCATGACTGCCCTCCAAAAGACCAACAAGCACCTAAAAAAGTCAGATGCAGATATTTGCACCCAACCAATGGACATAAGCTGCTGACCCCCGAGGTTGAATTAGAGAAAAGCTCACCCTCTAGGAGCACCAGCAGTCTCAATTAACCTGGATCCCCGAGATCTCGGAGACACTGGATCACCAACTAGGCAGCATATACCAGCTGATATGAGACACCCAACACATATACAGCAGAGGACTGCCGGGTGTAGGTTCAGTCAGAGAAAATGCACCTAACCCTCAAGAGACTGGAGGCCTCAGGGAATTTAGAGGTTTAGTGGGGTGGGGGTGGGGGGGTTGGGGACATCCTTGTGGAGACATGGGTACTAGGAGGAGGTGTGGGATGTGGAACAGTTTGAGGGTGGACCGGGAGGGGAATAACATCTGGAGGGGAATAACATCTGGAGTGTTAAAAAAATAAATAAGGAAAAGAAAGAAACTTCCTCATTTCTTCCTCATTCCATGCTTTCTGTGCTGTTTAATAAAACTAAAGCCCTTTGTTAAACCAGGCCATAGGATGCAACAGAGAAGACCCACACAACAGAAAACACGAAACAGACCACAAACTACAGATAGATGGAAGACACAAGGAAAGAAATGGAGAATTCAAATTTCATCTCACCCTTGGTATAAAGCACTCCAACAGAATGTCTGCTTCCATTCCATAGTGAGAACAATGCAAATAAGCCTATTCAGATGTTTTATTTTTCTTGGTTCTTGGTAAGTTTTATGCATATAGAAATTTGTTCAATTTTCCTAGGTTCCTATTTTTGACATACACACTTCACAATGCTTCCTTGTAGTCCTCTCTCACACACCCACTCCAGGACATTGTACTGTATTCTTGTTCACTTCTAGGTTTTGATTTTCATAATTTTGTTATTTTTTCTTATTTGGTCTAGGGATGGAGTTGTCAGTTTTGTTGATCCTTGCAAAAAGGACACAATGTAACAATATGAAATTTTCCATCTCTTTCCCCATTCTTTATTTTGTTCAGGTCTACTCTAATATTTGCTATTTGTTTCTTAATTAAACTTAGCTTGTTCTTCATAATTGTGTAACACCATTTAAAGTATATCTTTTAATTGTATACCATATGCCATCTGTCATCCAGCATATGATACTGAGTTCTCTAAGATAATACTCATGTTAATTGGACTAGGAGACAGCTTATAAGCACTTACTGAAATTATTTTGGAAGTATCAACATACATATCTAGCACAATATTTTAATATCCTTCTAACTCGTGATATTTAGATAACCAGGCAAGATACTCATTACAAGTAAACTTGTGTTGATATTCAGTGTTCTAAAGCAAACCATAAACAATGCTATTGCCTTAAAAACATTAAATAGAACTCTTTGTTATATAGAATAGAAAATATTGATGATAACATCTTTGTTTAATAGCCAAAAGTATTTTTTCTTTCCTTCTTTTGTAAGACAATTTTGGAGTTTCATTTCACTTAGTCATACAGTGTATATATATGGTTTACATTCAGAAATGCCGGCCATTTTGTGATAGTTTAGCTAGGTAAAGTTTTACTTCAGAAAACAGAAAGTAAACAAAAGTATCAATCATCTGTAAAAACAATAATACAAGAAACTTGAGTTTTTGAGAACATAGGGGTATGTGGAGATTTCTGGAATTATTACCTATGCATGCATAGAGGGTTGATTGTCTACATTAGCTTTACGAGTCCTTATAATGAGTATTTTAATTACAAATAATAGATAATGTTTCCAAGCTTCCAGATTATTGACTAAAATGAGAAAAAATTCTGGATTAAGAAAGCTAAAATAAGAAAACTAAAATGAAAATAAATCTTTTGGTTTTTACCTTTAAATGTAAAAATATTGCCATATCTGAATATACATGTGGTTTGATATCAGAATTAAAAGAGGTCACAAAGGACATGGAAGAATTCTTAAACAAGCTTCATTCTCTAGAGTTTGATGCAGTATTTGTTATGCCTCAGTTAAATAACAAAAAAAGTAACTTTGTCTTTCAGTGTCACCTGTGCATTTATGGATTTTAGGCATCCTTATACTTACTAACTGATAAAATAAACTAAAAAGTGTGGCTATTGTTTTTAATCTAGGTAAGAGTGGTAAACTTCACTATACATTTCCACTTTAAGTTGTAATAAAAACAAGCTACCTAAAATATTATTAATGCTAAAAATAATATTCAGATTAATTATTATGATACCTAATTCTTTACAAAGTTCTATGTGATAAATTTGAACATTTTGAATTTATTTTAAGTGTCTATCGTATATTTTTCTAAGCAGTCACTTTTGAAAGATTACATCTTCAAGAATCACATTTTTATTGAAAATTAAGTATATTCTTTCTTTTATTGTCGTTTTTGGGGTATTTGATCTGACACCAATATAGGACATGGCATAAATATTTACAATTTTGATTGCTGGGTGAGAACACACAGAGTGAAATGTTTACTGCCAAGCCTCACCCTGAGGACCAGACATGGAATCTGAATTTGGATTGAGTCTATCTCAGGCACAATCCAGCATCTGTTTGTATTCATCATGATAGGGTGGATATGGGCAGGATGAATGCTCAGTGGTGCTTGCCTGTGTAAAGAGATGAGGGGAGGCAGAAGTCCAGTGGAGGATTGGCCAACCTGCTCTGCTGGGAACTGCTTTTGCCATACTATAGACGTCACTTCTTTAGTGTGCTGAACCACAAGCTGTATGCCAGACTGTTCCAGGATGCACCCTGTGTACAAAGAGGGCAAATTCCTCTTCTGAGATGCTTACAGTGATTTCCTAAGCAGGCTTTCATTGTATGATAATACAAATTGAGCCAACAGACATGGTCCCAGCACTGAGATTGGGAAGTAGACTTGAGCTCCTGCCCCTAACCACGAAACTATCTAAAATTAAACCACTCACAAAGGAAAAATTACTTTCTTAAAGGGATTCTCACTGTGTATATAAAGTATACTTAAGGGCCCATATGGCCCCATGTCCCACAGATGGGCAATACAAACTGTACTCCAAGGGTGTTTTGTAGATTTTACTTTTTATTTTTGTAGTGGTTTGAAAGAAAGTGGCCTCCATAGGTTCATAGGGAGTGGTGCTACTAGGAGGTATGGCCTTGTTGGAGGAAGTGTGTCTCACTCTCTTCCAGCTGCCTGCCAATCAACATGTAGAACTGTCAGCTACCTCTCCAGCAGCAGCATCGTCTGGCTGCATGCCATCATTCTTCCTGCCATGAGATAATGAACTAAACCTCTGAAATGTAAGCCAGCCACAATAAAAAATTTTCTTTATGAGAGTTGCTGTGGTGATGGTGTTTTATCACACCAGTAAAGCCCTAATACAGTTTTTGTCTCATATTGCTTTTTTTTTTCTTTACTGTTTTCTTCTTTTTTCTTGTATATTATGGTTTTCAATTTTGTGTTTTTATGAGCTGTGTGCACATGTGTGTGTGTGTATGTGTGTGCGTGTATTTCTTATGCTCTTTATTGTTTTTGTTTGTTTTCTAGTTTATTCATTTTGTTTTATTCTTGTTCAATGTTCCTTTTTATTTTCCTGTTACTTTTCTTAAGAGAAAAGGAGAAGGTGTGGAGGTGGGAGAGTGGAGAGGAGGAGAGGATCTGGAGGAGATGAAGGAGAGGAACCTATGATCAGAATATATTGTATAAAAAGAACTTTCTTTTTTTTTATTTTTACAGCAGGTTTGTGTTTACTTTATTAAGAAACAGTCACATAGCTTTCCCGAGCACTCTGACTATTCCACATTTCCAAAAGTGACAAAGTGATACAGTGTTGGGATTGAACTTTGGTTTTATAGAACTCTTCCTCTACTGTCCTGCCCTATAGACATTTTCTATTTTTTTAAAAATTTTTTTTGATATTTACTATATTTACATTTCAAATGTTTTCCCCTTTCCAGGTCTCCCCTTTAGAAACCTCCTATCCCATCCTCCCTCCCTTGCCTCTATGAGGATGCTCCCCCACCCACCAACCCACTCCCATCTTCCATCCTTAGGAAGGAAGGGAGGCATCTAACACTGGAGCATCTAACACCCTCAGGTCCATAGGCCTCTCCTCCCACTGATGTCCAACAAGGCCCTCCTCTGCCACATATGTGGCCAGCACCATGGGTCCCTCCATGTGTATTCTTTGGTTGGTGGTCCAGTCTCTGGGAACATGGGGGCGGAGGAGGCTGACCAGTTGACACTGTTGCTCACTCCCTATGGGGCTGCAAACCCCCTCAGCTTCTTCAGTCCCTTCTCCAACTCCTCCATCTGGGACCACATGCTTAGTCCAAGGTTGGCTGTGGGCATCCGCCTTTGTATTTATCAGGCTTTGCCTGAGCCTCTCTGGAGAAAGCTTATCATGCTTCCATCAGCAAGCACTTCCCAGCATCCACAGTAACATCCCGGTTTGGTGGCTATATATGGGATGTGTCCCCAGGTGGGGCAGTCTCTGGATGGCCTTTCCTTGAGTCTCTGCTCCACACTTTGTCTCCATATTTTCTCCTGGGAGTGTTTTGCTCACCCTTCTAAAAAACACTGAAACATCCACATTTTGGTCTTCCTTCTTCTTAGGCTTCATATGGTCTGTGAATTGAAACTTGGGTATTCTGAACTTTTGGGCTAATATCCACTTATCAGTGAGTACATACCATATTTGTTCTTTTGTGACTGAGTTACCTCACTCAGGATAATATTTTCAAGTTCCATCCATTTGCCTGAGAATTTCATGAAGTCATTGTTTTTAATAGCTGAGTAGTATTCCATTGTATAAAGATTAAATAAAACAATAGGAGTAATCATGTGTCTCACCTGCTCACCTGCCCTTGACTTTATAACACCAGTGATTCCTTAGAGTTTTGACTACAAACAACTAATCACTGTCGTGTGACTGTAGAGGAGAAAATCTGTGGTTCTTCTGCAGAAGCAGCATTCTGTTAGTATCACATTCGGATTGGTGTCTGTGAAGTGACATCCTGCAGAAACCATCTGGCCTGATTGGCCTGTCTCCAGAAATCTGATTCAAGCTAATTTAGTAGTGTGCAGTATCCTTTTAGACTGATTGACCATTTAGTCAAGACTAATAGGCTACTGTGATGAGCAGCGGTAATAAGCTTTTGTGCCAAAATTTCTTGAAGTGAATGAAAGAATTGCATTGTTGGAGGGGGAAGTTCACAAAGATCTATTTTGCAATTACTTGTTTCAGATCTGTGATTTTTTTTTTTTTTTTTGCAGTCCAGTCAAAGGAACTAGATACAGTTAGCTATCATGTTTAGTTTTATTAAAAAACAAGGCTATAAATGAACATTACTCAAAATCACCATTGGGAAAAACACTAGGTGCCTGTATTTCTCAGATAAGAATTAACTGTAGACGTAATTCCAGATACTTGGAAGAACTAAAGCATATCTACAAATATGATAATATGATCTGATATTTGAAGATATATGTAGTACTGTTCAACAAAGAGTTCACGGGGTAAATGACACTGGTATGAATCTTCCAGAAACAATTACACAGCATCATTTGTATTGATCATCATCATCATCATCATCATCATCATCATCATCATCATCATCTTACTTTCTACATTAGATAAGCCATACAGTGAATTGATATGAATGATCTATGAAGAAGGCAAGTTGATGAAGCTGAAAATTATTGGTCAAACCAATGTAGTTTTCTGAATGAGACTAACATTTCTAATGACCCCCCCCATAGGCAAGTAGGCCCCTGCAGACACACAAAATGTCATTGTGACTCCCCAATGTAGTTAGAATAAGGTCTGAGTTAGGAACAGGAGGGGACAGGGCAGATTACATTTCTCTTTCTCTTTTACAACTTCATAGCAATGGAGAGATTAAATCAATTAGATACTTCATTATTCATCATTACTATTGCTGTTATTTTACTTCACTTCAATAGTTCAATAAAGAAATATATTTGGATAATAAGAACAATAGTGATATTATCACCTGAATTTGAGTAGCAATTGAGTGTATGTTAAACTAATCTAGGGTTAGCTGGATTTCATCAAGGTATGGACTGCCTTGACCACAAGCAGCAAGTGCTCTTAGCTTCTGAGCCATCTTCCCAGCCTCTAAAATTATATTTTCTTAACTATATCCTTCACCATGACCATTTTATTATCCTATAAGTTATATATGATGATTCCATAAGAGATATATGAAGGTCTACAATATAAAGCTAAAGAAAATATGTTGGTTATTTGTTTAGCTTTCATTTACCAATTCATTTATTCATTCACTCTGTACGATTAATAATCTATAATCTATAAGATGATGTGCTAAGTATTTCAAAGGAAAAATAACATAGTTTCTTCTCACTGTCATTGCATGTTTTCTGCTAAAAAAATGCCGTGAACATGTGATAAACCAAGGAGACAAAGAGAGGAAACAAAAAGCTTCTGACTGTCCACAGATGACATGCTTGTCCATGTAGATAATGTGAAAAAAAAGGTCTAAGGGAAGTAAGAAGGTTGGAAGACATAGGTTAACTTACCCAAATTCATAGCTTTCCTGTACAAGAGCAATAAACTAGGTAAATTCAAAATTTAAAGCACAGTGAGGTTTATATTAATGCCACCCTAATTTGAATAGTTTTGGTATAATTCTAACAGAATATCCATGTGTTATATATGACTTAAACTACAAAACCCTGGTGAAGAAAATTATATAAATAATAGAGAAATTTTATGCTCAGGAATAAGAAGATTCTGTATTGACAAGTTTCAGTTCATTCCCAAATTATTTATGAAGTCAATAGAATTCCAATCAACACACCCAGAAAGTAATTCTTATGGTGGCCAACAAACTGATTTTAAAGTGTGTGTGTGTGTTTACAAAAAGCACAAAAGAACTAACTAACTAACTAACTAGCTGGTTTTGTGTGTCAACTTGACACAAGCTGGAGTTATTACAGAGAAAGGAGCCTCCCTTGAGAAAATGCCTTTGTGAGATCCAGTTGTAAGGCATTTTCTCAATTAGTGATCAAGGGGGGAGGGCCCACTGTGGGTGGTACCATCTGTGGGCTGCTAGTCCTGGGTTCTAGGAGAAAGCAAGCTGAGTCAGGGGAAGCAAGCCAGTAAGCCGAGTCCCTCCATGACTTCTGCATCAGCTCCTGCTTCCTAACCTGCTTGAGTTCCAGTCCTGACTTCCTTTGGTGATGAACAGCAGCATGGAAGCATAGGCTCAATAAACCCTTTTCTCCCCAACTTGCTTCTTGGTCATGATGTTTTGTGCAGGAATAGAAGCTGTGACTAAGACAGTGGTTAGGAGCACTGGCTGTTATTCTAGAAAGCCTGAGACCAATTCCCAGCATCACAAACCTCTGTTTATAGTCCCATAGGATCCAATGACATATTCTGGTGTGCATATATGCAGACAAAATACCCAAATACATAAAACATATAAGTAAAAGTATCTTTAGAAATATTTATCTTAATTAGTATATATGTGTATCTCTCTCTGTGTATGCATGTGTGTGTGTGTGTGTGTGTGTGTGTGTGTGCTTGTCGGTTCTGGTAGAAGCCCGAAAAGCATCTCAGAGTCTCTGGAGTTGCACTTACAGGTGGTGTGAGGGAACTGGACTCAGGTCCCCTGGAAAAGCTGCAAGTACTCTTAACTGCTGAACCAACTTACCAGGTTCAGATCATCATTTTTCCTTGAGATATACCCTATAGATGCTGAATTAAGACTTCTTAGATTTTGGACTCAAAAGATAGATTAGACTTTATGGTTACTATTTGAGAGTCACTGGCAAATAAGGCAATGAAGTACCTGGAGGGCAGCCAAAGGAACACTGTTCCAGGGACAGTGGAGTAGAAGGTGAGCGGTTGATAAAGCTTCAGACACAGGTGTCAAAATTTACAGCAAAGTCTGTAGAGCTCTCAACTCTAGAATTAGGGATCTAGCTCTTATCCTGTTTAATGTTCTGGAAGGTTTAAGCAATTCTTTCTTTGGAATGGAATAGACACCGCGAACATCTAAGACATCAAAATTCCTTCTTCACAAGGACTACTACTCACTTTTAGGTTTTTGGTTTATTATTATGAAAAAGTAAACCCACATTGGGGTCATTCTTTCTTTTAGAAGGTATTTAGCATATGTAATGATCTGCTTTTTTTTTTTTTCTGATTTTTGCTAGGGAAATGTCAATTAAAAAAAAATGTGCTTATCCTATCCACCACAGTCAGCATTTGTAACAAGAACTATAGGCGCTTAGTCATCTGTAGCCGTTCTTTTCCCTAATCAGAAAACTTTTCTTGGGCTTTCTCCCTTTACCAGAAAACATTTGAATTTGGCACACCCTCAAGTGATTTGCTGGTTTTTCCCCCTCATAATCCACAATTCTATCCTCTTGTCTCCTGTCTGACTAATATTAATTGTTCTCTTCAAGAAATAAGAGTTAGCATGGGGAAGTAATTGCTTCATTTTACAAAATAGTTCCCAATAGAGCCATATTATGCAAAATAGGATAAAACATAAAAATGCTAATCAGTGTGGAGAGACTCAAGGGTAACACAGACTGTATCTCTACTAGAGTCAGGATCCAGGGAGACTGACACATCAGTCCACAACTGCATTTGGAGACCTTTTCAGGGTAAAAGCTAACATGGAGAATAAAGACTGAATTCCACAAGAGCAATTTATGGGACTTCTATTCTATTCTTCGAGGAAAGGATAAAGGCTGAATCATTTTCTACCATATACCATATGTCTAAACACAAGTATTTATAGTGCCCATATTTACGGAAAAAGTGATTAATTGTATATTGTAAATATTTCTTTTCAAAAAGTGTGTATCTAACCCTTACATTAAAATCAAACCAAATTTAAAAGCCACAATTAAAAACAAAACAAAACAAAATTGTATTTAGAAGAAAGATAAAGCCATGTTTATTCTTTTAAAGAAGGAAAGCCAAATAATGATGGATGTCAGAAAAATAAGATAAATAATCAATAAAGATAAAAATAAAATGAATAGAAAAAAGTTTCAGACTCATCAGTAAAGATAAGTTTTAGAATAATGAACTTAAATAAAAATAAGTTTTAGAATAATCTGTAAAGATAAAATGAATAGAGAAAAAGCTTTAGAAATAAATGAATGTTAAGCAAAAGGCTCCCAGGACCCAACAGGGATGACATTAGCTGAAATACCCAACGAAGGGGAGAGAGAACCTATTCAGAGGTTAGGCATGGTCCCTGGTTGAGGGATGGGGCCACCTACCAATCTCAAAAATATTAACCCAGAATTGCTCCTGTTTAAAGAAAATGCAGACACAAAGAGTGGAGCAGAGACTGAAGGAAAGGCCATCCAGAGACTGCTCTACCTGGGGATCCATCCATATGCAAACATCAAACCCAGACACTATTGCTGAAGCCAAGAAGCTCTTGCTGACAGGAGCCTGGTATAGCTGTCTCCTGAGAGACTCTGCCAGAGCTTGACCAATACAGATGCAAATGCTTGCATCCAACCATCAAACTGAGTGTGGGGACCTCAATGGAGGAGTTAGGGGAAAGATTAAAGGAGCTGAAGGGGTTTGCAACCCCATAGGAAGAACAAAAATATCAACCAAACAGACCCCCACCCCCATCCCGAGCTCTCAAGGACTAAACCACCAATCAAAGAATACACATTGAGTTACACATGTAGCAGAGGATTGCCTTATCTGGCATGAATGGGAGAGGGATGCATTTGGTCCTGTGGAGGCTAGATGCCTCAGTGTAGGGGAATGCTAGGGCAGTGAGGTGGGAGTGGGTGGGTCGGTAGGGTAGCACTCTCATATAAGCAGGGGAAGGGGGGATGGAGTAGGAGATTTTTGGAGGGGAAACCGGGAAGGGAGATAACATTTAAAATGTAAATAAATAAAATAACTAATAAAAAGTAAAAATAAAGTAATAAAACGAGACATTATAATATTGTTCAAATCATTCCATAGAGTGGAAAATGAGACCAATGAAGTATAAAAAAAATTAAGTAATGCATTTTTGAAGGAAATTACAATTTGGATCAAAGTTTTTTTTTTCAAACACCTAGACAAACAAATGTCTAACAACCAGAAAGTGAATATACAAAATAAAATTATTAAAAATTTCTTTAACAAATAGCTCTTTATATAAAAAATAGATAAATTGTGATATAAGATTGAGAAATAGATCAATTGAACAATAATAATCTTACAGATTTCAGAATACACAAAAATATAATGTATTAAATGTGTAACTTCAGTTTGGTGGGGGGGAATATATGGCTTTTTAAATAAAGACATTTAACTATTATATTAGTAGAAAATCTAGTTCACCTTCTGCTTGTTCACCATGTACAAAGTAAATTCCAGATGTTTTAAAAAATTGACAGAAACATTGACCTATCAAAAGCATAAATAGTAACAAAAGAGAGGCAGAGAAGCATGAAAAGCAAACAGAAAAACAAGCCCAGGGGTAGAAAGCTATACCAAGGGAATAGTCACTCTCTTAACGATTGACTCCAAAGAAATGGAATGCCCACAAATGATTTTAAGCAAGGTTAATGAGGTAAAAGTTAACACACAGGCAGTTAATAAAATCAGAAGGAAAATTCATGACCAAAATGAGAAATTCAGCAAAAAAGAAAAAAAATGGAGACATAAATGAGCAGCAAACTAACAATCTCCGTAAATAAAAAAATAAATTCTGCTGGGAACCTCAGAAATAAAATTAATCTAGCAGAAAACTCATAAGTTTGAAGACAGATATTCTGAAACAAACAAACAAAAAACAAATAAACAACTAGCCAGGGTTTCTTTTTTTAAAAAAATTAAAGAATTGAACAGAATTAAGAAATCATTCAAGACAGTTGGGACAGTATTAAGCAAGCAAATGTTCACATTATACACTTTAAAGAAAAAAGATAACATGAATAGAATCCAAAAGTTTACAAAATAGATCACACCATGAAGAAGAGGGATTTACCCACGGTGTGTAAGGTCAAGGACCCAGGTAAGGAACCATCTCCCTTTAGGTGAATTGAATTCATCTTAAATAATCTACTTTTCCTCCTAGAGCTCCTTCCTAGCAAGTCTTTGT
Source organism: Rhynchomys soricoides (assembly GCA_019843965.1). NCBI lineage: Eukaryota > Metazoa > Chordata > Mammalia > Rodentia > Muridae > Rhynchomys > Rhynchomys soricoides. The sequence goes on from JADRCH010000150.1 coordinate 5,138,622, forward strand.
GAGCTTCCAGGAGGTAAAGATGGGGCTGCCTACCCTTCTGAGTCAATACTTGCCACACCCCTTTGATTTCCTCCTGTCTTTTTCCTTTGAATGCTAGCTAGAGTCTAAGCATGTCTTCCCTAGTACTCTGGGTATCCTTCAGCTTCTAAAACTCCCCACCCCTACCCCACCTCATATGATTGCATACCTTGGTGCAGCAGACCTTTGCAGCTTTCCCATCTATTTTTTTTCCTTTTGAAAATTAATGCAACTAAGAACTCTAAGAATCCTGATGCCCAAGTATCAGTGGGTCTCCCCAACAGGACTCCCCAAATTTTCCAGTAATAATTTTTCTTCCCTTCTAATTGGTCCAGATAAAGTACTCTTTCTTGCTATCCAAGGCAGCATCAGTAGCACCTACAGTGAGATTAGGAAACATATATATTCCCTATCCCATTCAGATTATAGCATATATACACTTGCTTTTGGAAAATGAGGAATCTTTGAATACTAACTATTCAAAATAAAAATTGAAATGACTCAAAACATTACAATACAGCTTTAACTTCACATAGTTTTTTTTTTTTTCTCCTAAAAATACACTTATGGAAGTAAGTCTTCCTTCCAACCTATAGACATTTAAAGACATTTGAATATGTATTCTAAACTAAAAGTCTCATATATTTGTGCCAAATGACTCATAACTAGAAATATAAGATCAAAGTGCCTGTCTCAAGTCATTGTTTCCCTCTTTAAATTTCTGTTAATTTAAAAGGCTATGCCAAAATGTAGTGTATTAATATATGAATTGTTTGATTTTGGTTGACATTTTAAATATTTTACAAGTTAAATGACTAATAGTATTTTACCTATTTTATATTCTTGTGTTCTCTCCATTTTGTAATTAAACATAGTGCTGGGTTGTTTTTGCTGTTGTTGCTTATTTTGTTTTTCCCCCTTCTGTACTTAAAAGAAGAATAATAACGTTTCTTTGGAAAATTGATATTATTAAATATAGCAACTAACAAGTCATTTTAAATCTGATTACAACAAAGAATCAAAGCAATTGGTAATATAAAATGACCTTTCACTATCTGTTAGAAATTCCTATACAATTATTCTAAAATTAGTTGAGCCAGGTAACCATGGAAGTTTCTTGACAAAGCTATACATCTTCTTATATAATTAAGATATGATTATTATCCTTAAGGAATTTGAATGAAAACAAGATCATGTTCCCAAATGTTATGCCCAAGAGGAATTCATGATGTTGTCAAACAGTGTCTTCCAGTTCTAGTGTGAGAAGCCCTTACTGAATTGAAAACAACATTGTATCTATAGCTCAAAAAATGGGAAGCTGATGATGTGGTCCTGAAATTGGGGGAGTGGGGGTTAGGAAAGCCACTGGCCAAATTTGAGGCTTCTTTATGCCAATTATTAAATCATAATGTTGTAGAAAGTTTGGGTTCTCTGTCTTTAGTTCTCACAACATTTTAATATGACACAATATCTGTTTACTGTCCAGTACCCAGGAGAATATCATCTCCAAAGCTGTAGCCCTCCATTACTGCTTGAACTCCACCTAGAGGAGGACTGGTACATCCTATGTCCTGAAAAACTCCAATGAACCAGTTGCCTAGTTTAGCTACATGCTACCCATTTGATGGATGTACATGTGTCTCTGAGGATGTAATCATGGAGGGATATTTTCTGACTGAAACTGTAGAGGAATTTTAATCCAATTATGTGGCTACTCTGACAAGGGATCACATTCTGAGAGCTTTTAGGTCTGTATGACCCTGCTGGAATGATACAACTTTAATCTCTCTGGCTGGACTACAGACATGTCCTTAGTACATGTCCTTTTAATCCCAACCAATGAAGGTAAAGTTAGTTTGTAGCAGGAAGCAGCCATGTTTGAAAGTTACATCTAATTGAGGGGCATACAAAGTGAAGAATCAGAGAAAGATTTGTCGAATAAGTCAGAGATAGGATACACTCAACTCACACTAGAACAGCACAGAGAAGAGAGGCTACTTAAGAGCACACACATGCACACACAGAGAGAGAGAGAGAGAGAGAGAGAGAGAGAGAGAGAGAGAGAGAGACAGAGAGAGAGACAGAGAGAGACAGAGAGAGAGAGAGCAAGAGAGAGAGAGCAAGAGAGAGTGAGAGAGTTGATATCTCTCTCTTGCTCTCTCTCTGTATGTGTGTGTGTGTGTGTGTGTGTGAGAGAGAGAGAGAGAGAGAGAGAAAGAGAGAGAGAGAGATATTTTATCAGGATAGTTTTATAGAGACAGGTTGCAGAGAGAATAAGCTAGATACAGGTAAAGACAGAATGAGCCACAGAATGAGAAAGAGCCAGAAGATTGAATCATATTACCAAAGTTAGTATAAGACCAAGCAGAATAATTCAGTCACAGGCTGAGAAAAGCTGGATCAGTCATTTTGGAAGATTAGATTATACAAAGACTAGAGGTTTTTAGGCCTAGGCTTAGGGATAGGTAGACCAGAATAAGAAATGGTCTGGGTTCAGCCCAAGACATGTATTCATACAGTTTGGGTATGGTTCTCATCTCATTCCTTCATCTGAGGAAATCAAAGTGACATTTACATGAAACTCTCAATATATTTTCTGATGGAATATATTTCATTGTAATGTAAAAATTAGCATTTTAAAAACAGAAATGATATATAAACTATCAAAAGTATCAGAGAAAATATATTTTTGCAAGTAGCAATTACTTGGGAAATGCTTATATTTACAAAGCAAGTCTGGATGGTGAAGGCCCAGTGATTTGCAGGGCACAGTGTTGATTATACTTTCTTATAACATATGAAAAAATGATATAAAGAATAAAACATCAGAAATTATGCTAAATATACTCAGGGAGATTACATGGAGCCACATGTACTATCCTAGAATAGTACATGCAAAATATGAAATATTAAACATTAGCATATCAAACAAGAATCCTGTATCAGTATATCTTCAGAAGCCAAAAGTACCTTTAACCTATGTGACTGACACCATCAAAAGGTTTTTATGAGTTATTTTTATTATTGTTTTTGAAGTAGGTAGTCTGACTGGCAAGAATTTTTCCATCAAAGAAAATACTAGCTTTATATAAAGTAATTATTCCTATTAATTCAATCCATAATGCATGTGAACAACTCAATTGCCTTTTACTTTAGTTCATTAGTCATATAGCGACAATACAAATGTAAAACCCTTGAACTACAAAGCTACATGTAATCACCCCAACAAAATTGGTACACCCTAATGAAGAAAACAAAACCTTTTTGAAAGAGAATAACATTATTAAAAAAAAAATCAATGTCTTTTCATCACTAGGAAATGTCACCAGTGAATGCCATTTTAAGGTATGTTTTATTTTGTTGTTGTTTTGTTCTTTTTTTGTTTTTGTTTGTTTGGTTTGGATTATGTCACTTATTAAAGACATCAAATTATGTCACTTATTAAAGACATCAAATAAATCCGAATTAGAAATCTTGTATTATAGATTTATTTCATAAAATTCTTCAATGTTCAATGACCTCTCATATATGTTATATTCTAGTAACAAAAAATTTTTAAAAAAGCAAATAAAAAATTAGAAATATAAAAGGGAAGACATTAAATGCATACAGTTGATTGTAACAAGCGTACAAGTTAGTCTGGTATGAGGAAGTGTGAGAACAGGAAGGAAAAGATTATAGTTGTGTTATGACTTTTACTGGATTTCCTGCTCAGTCATGAATGTCCCTGTGTCAGGACTAGAATAATAGAGGTTTCGTTTTAATGACTCTATACAGACCAAAGATGCACAATGACAAATGTGATAACAGTTTTCCTATAGAAGATTTAATAGTGCAGCATCTATCTGTGCTGAACAAATCTGTGCTCAGCTTCTGTAGGATGTGCTTATCTGGGGAATTTAGTTCGACATATCATGTAGAAATCCATTTAGAGTGGTTGGAAGGTATTAGGACATAAAAAAAAAATCACATGGCATTAGAGTTAGTAAGCCCATCTCTATGGAAATCAGTAATGAAAATACATGAATGGATCAAGAAAATGTAATGTAAGTACACAGTGGAGTTTATGTCAGCCATAAGGAATGAAATCATGCCATTTGTAGAAAATTGGATGTAATTGGAGACCATCATATTAAGTGAAATAAGTCAGACTCCAAAAGTCAAATATCATGGTTCATCTCATTTGTGTGTCCTAGATTTTGTGTAGTTGCATAAAATCATATTGGTATGTAGGACATGAAAGGAGAAATGAGAGAAAAAACAGGAATAAACAAGAATTATAGGGGGCAAGAGGGAGAAAGAGTAGGGTGGGAATGAATATGATCAGAATACATGTTGAAATAGAACGAAGAGTGTAAAAATGTCTCGTGAAATCCATTACTGTGCATAGCATATATGCCAAGCTTTTATATTAAAAATATATTAGTAATAAGCATTAAAAGCTATTTAATTGAGGAGTTCAAATGGTATACACAGCATCTGCAGACACTGGCAAATTTGTAAGGTGTAATCATAGCTATAATTTTGGTAAAGAGCGACTTTAATGTTGATAACTACTCAGCATTAATTGAAAGATAAAAGAGTGAACTATATCATATTAAGCCACACTTAAGATTATAGATGCCAATGAAAGGAGACACATTGGGCAGAAGTTAGACAAAGCCAGGCATGATGGCATGTATTTTTAATCTGAGCACTTGGTAAGCAGAGGCAGCTAGACCACTGAACTGGAGGCCACAGTGAGTTCCAGGCCAGCCAAGATTTAGTAATAAAAATAAATTATGCAAACTTATCTATTCTTGCCTACCACCAGAGCCCACCATTGAGTGATATTCTAAAAATGTCAAGGTACAGCAATTCAATTAGAAAAAAGTCACTATAACAACAAAGAGAACAAAGTGTGAGCATGAACAATAGCTGGGATGCTCTTCTGGGCTTTGCTTTGAGTTACAAATGCCAATCTCAAAGTTTATATCCTGTGCTATTTACTCCATATACATTTATTTAAATAAAAAAAATGACAAGAATTGAAACAAGAACAGTTTTGAGCAGCAGGGAAACTATCTGGGGAGACAATGAATACAGAGGTGAGGGAAGGAGGAAGATCCGGGTGCTGATGTGGCTAGAAGCATCTAGATTTAAAGCAAAATCACTGCAAGGGTCTCTGAGGGAGACAGGAAACTGGAGAGATGATGTTTTGACTAGAAGTGTTTTGCTCTGTCATTTACTCCAGCTAACTCAGCCATTCTCCTTGAATGGGCAGGCTGATTAGGAATTATTATATCACTAAGAACCTTTCTCCCTTTGTATTTTATTAAACTGGGTCATGTAAGGCCATTTTCGTGAGAGTATATTATGTACTCTCCACATCGCTTCTCACCCCTTGTGTCCATTAGTCTCCTTTGATCCCTTTGATAATTTTTCTTTGACTTTCATGTCCTATGCACATATGTAATTTTGTATATTTTATAAAACCTAGTTGTAAGAGGCAGAGGATCTGAGATTGTTTCTTAGTAACATCATCCCATGAACATGATTGCTTAAACATGAGCTGAACTGGGAGGACACCAGCAAACTCACCAAACTGCATGAGGAAAAGTCTATGATCCTGTACCAAGCACAATAGAAAACTGTAAAGCTGGGAGTGACCCGGTGAGGTGGTCTTCCCCATGGAGGAACATATGAGTTTGTTGTTCTGTGAAAATGATCATCCCTGAAAACATTCTGTCTTAGTTAGGGTTTCCATTGGTTGTAAAGAGATACCATGACCAAGACAGCTCTTATAAAGGACATTTAATTGGGGCTGGCTGATTGGTTCTGAAGTTCAGTCCATTATTATCATGGCAAGCAGCATGGCAGTGTCCAGGTAGGCATGGCACTGGAGGAGCTGAGAGTTCTACATCTTGCTTCTTAGGGAGAAAGAAGAAGACTTCTTTCTTCCAGGCAACTAGGAGGAAGATCTCAAAGTCCATCCCCACAGTGACAAACTTTCTCCAACAAGACCACACTTCCTAATAGTGCCACTCCCTGGGCGAAGCATATTCAAAATACCACACATACACATAAGTAACATTGTATAGACTCAAGAGGTTGTACTTGAGGGTATAAATGTTCACACGGGTACATATATGCATACAATAACAATTGATGAACAGAAAGGTCATGAATCTGAAGGAGAAATGGGTGGATGGCCAATTGGAGGTCTTGGAGGGAGGAAAAGGAAGGGAGGAATGTTATAATTAAAATACACAAATAAACAAAAAATCTAGGGTGGATGACATGATAGCTGTCCTTCTGAGAGTGACTTAATGAAATTAATGTGAATATCCCCTATTGCATACATTTTTTTCTGAAAATAACTTCATTCTTCATTCCTTTTGGGGTTAAAAATCACTGCATTGTATACATAAATCAGATTTTATTTATTGATTTTTTTGGTGAAGGCCAGCCATAGCCCCATTCTTTACTGAGTGAACCTTCTTGGAAATTTGAATCCCGAGATCTCGAGTGAACATACTTTCCCAAGAGATGTTTAATAATTAAAAAAAAAAAAAATATTTCCAGGTTGCATTTACACAGGCAGAATCAATTTGGTAAAAATATTAATAATCAAATAGAAATGCAGAGCTTTATGATTTAGAGAAAAAAAGCATTTTCTAATCCTGATAACGATGTCAGGAAATGATACTTAATTTACTTTAAGTCACAGAAATGAACTTATTCAGTGTAACTGAATAAAAGTTAAGCTAAGTATCATTTAATTGAAAGATAGGCAGTATTTCCAAAAGATAAAAGGCAAAATTTAGTGCATTGTTATACAACATGTAACATACTTTCAACAAAATATAATAATCCAAAATAATAATTATCTAAATAATAAGTTAAAAATAAGTTATCTAGATGGGTTTGGGTCCTTTTAGAATACTCATTTTCTGCTGTTAAATTTCATAGGCTAACTCACTATCCTTCCCAGTGTACACTTCAGTTTCCTCCCTCCCTGTGACTCACACAAACTACCCCCAGAGAACTGCTTCCTTTTCATCTCATTCCCTCAGAGATTGGTCTTTCACTTTTGGCTTCTAAGTGGTGAACATGCCTTGGGTTGAACAACAGGTAGATCTAGTGGGCTCAATTGATGGGTTTTTGTTTTCTCTGTTGGGAAAGAAGTTTCTGTTCTCATGGATTGCTAAGCTGTAGTTCAAAGATAACTGGGGACATTTGATGGGGAATTCCTTGCTGTGATTTGATGGGGGATGTTATAAAAGCATGACTTCCTGGGAACTGCCTTATTTCTACAAAGATAATGAAAGTTTGATCACGAAGCTGATGAAGCAGCAGAAATAAAAGACTGTGACACTTGGAAACTTTTAAACATTTACTTATTTTTGATAATTTCCCAAGATATATAATGCACTATGATTGCACTAGCCATGACTGCTTTCTCCTCCCCCCTTGCCCTCTGAACTTTCCTTCTTCTCAGTCACAGTCTTGAAAATTATTGTTCAATTATCAAAGTTAAATCCCTTTCCTTCTTTCTTAATATGAAATAATTTGATTGTCTGGAATTAGTAACAAAAATACTGTGGTGGTTTGAGTGGCACTATTAGGAGGTGTGGCCTTGTTGGAGTAAGTGTGACTTTGTTGGAGGAACTGTGTCCCTATGGGGATAAGCTTTGAGACCCTCCTTCTAGCTGCTGAGTCTTCTCCTGACGGCCTTGAGATCAAGATATAGAATCTTGTCTTCCTCTCCAGCAACATGGTTGCCTGGAACCTACCATGTTTCCTGCCATGATGGACTGAACCTCTAAATCTGTAAGCCTGCCCCAATTAAATGTTGTCCTTTATAAGAGTTGCCTTGGTCATGGTGTCTCTTCACAGCAGTAAAACCCTAACTAAGACAAATACTATTGCTATTTAATACTACAGCAAGTGAATATACCAATTATCGAATTACTATAGACTTGTAGTCTATGCTAAGGAACTCATGCCATGCTGTATTCTTCATAAGCATAACAAACTTGGAAAATTTTTATTATGAAATAAACTTAGTCACACATACTACACATATCACATAGATTTGTTATGTCTATTGTCTAGTAAGAATTCTATTATTGTAATGATTCTGCATTAACAATGTAAAAGCTAAGCTGGGCAAGCTTTTGCATGCCTTTAATCCCAGTCTTTGGATGGCAGAGGTAGGTGGATCTCTGTTAGTTCTGGCCAGTTTGGTGTTCATAGTGAGTTGTAGGACAGCCACAGTTATGTAGAGAGAACTTGTCTCAAAAAACCTAACCAAGGAACCAACAAACACACCCTTAAAATTGGCATCATTATTTTATAAATACAGAATTGAGGTTAGGGATGAGTAGATTCTGAAGTACAAAAAGTTTAAATGATCTCCAAGGCTTTGTTTTGTGCCATTTTTCTCTGGCATCTAGTCAAGGCCCTTTGACCTTTAGTTATAGAAGGAATAGGATAGAATTCATCCACATATTGAAATTGTTTTTCTAAGGGATGTAACTAGAAGGTCATAAGATTCTTTCTGTATAGCTGTTATCTTCTTTGGTATAAGGCTATCACTAAGATGGCTTGGAGTTATATTTGATAGATATTGGCAGTCCTTATAAATGCCAGTCCTTAATAAGTTGCAGACTAATTAAATATAAAATATTAAAGGATTCTGTATGTTCATTTTAAACCCTTGCTTCTATTGTTTTTATTTCTATTATTCACAACAAATGGTAAGGTTTATTAACATAAAAACCCAAACCTCTTGTAGATAATAAATCATTTTCTAAGTAATTGAGATTGATTCAAGATGTAGAAAATGAAATCTTCTGGGAGATCATTATTTACCAGGATCTATTATTATACAACTCTTAAAGCAAAATCAAAAGCAGAAATCTAATCCTCAAATTAAAAACAGCCACAATTTCAATGAGTAAAATCTGAGTTCGCAACAGGAATTCTGATTACTTAGCATTTATTTCCAGTCTTAGTTATATGTTACCAGAGTAAAGTTGTTGACTTCTCCATTCAAGCTGGGAATTGGTTGTCCATAATTACAACTCCCCTCCAAGGAAGCTGAACACAGGAATTAAATACCTGACAAAAAGGTCAGTATATCTGTTCCAGAGAATTCACATGGCAGAATCTTTTCTTCAAATGATAGGAATGGCGGATACTGCCTTTACTGCAGATAGAATCCTGGAGAATGACCTTTAGGAATATCACTCCTAAGAAGTTTCTGTGTATACTTGATATAGTATTTGTGTTTGGGTCATAAAATAATCTAGCCAGGGTCCTTTGCATAGGCAATACAACAAGAAATATGAGCCTCTGAAAATGTCCTGAGTATTATTTTGAGTTTTGCACATTGCAGAGCCAGAGTGTGCAGGCTAGCTAGCGAGTGCTCTGGTTCCCAAGGAACCAAATAACTATGTCTGATGCCTCAATTCATGTTCAATTTAGTCTTTTATGATAGGAAGAACATTGCCTGACTCAGTTTTGGAAGGATGAACACTGATAACTTACATTTGCAAGGTCTATAGGAATTTGAAAACTTTTTTTGTTGTTTAGAGACCTCAAAAATGTATTACTTTTTAATCGGTATATATTCATTGTACACAGTACCGAATTTAATAACAATGTGTACACTTGACTATGTAATACACTTAGACCATGTTCTCTCCCAGACTCTCTTGCTGTCACTTTCTCCTCTTTTCTCTATTTAGTCCTCTTTCTTCCCATTTGATTTTTGTTTCATGGCATGCATTCATACACAATCTTATGCATCACTAGCACATCTACAATTGGTGAAAATATTTGTCTTTCTGTGCCTGATTTAATTAACTTACTCTGATGTGCATCCTTCCTACTGAAAGTTGCTCGAGGCAGATATTACTAGCTCCCATGCATAGCTGTGTAAGCAGGAGCTGGGATGAATTGATTGGCTTGTGAAGGCATCATACTCCGTGGTCATGGTCAGGGCAGGCTGCATAGGAAGGACAGCCAGTACCATCGAACTCAGAGGAGCCCTATAGTTTGGAATTATTGCTCTGTGGTTGCTGTCCTGAGATTCTTGGGTATTCTATCTTTAAACTAACAATGTTAATGAAGTTCCATGGGCAGCTTGAATCAGGCAGCTGGGGCTCTAGCTTTTCTTCAGTGCTACCTGCCTGTCTCTCCCTTCTTGGTTGCTGCGTCCCTTTGCTGGAGTGGAACACTTAAATATCTATTGAACGTAACCTGGTATGTAAGTGTACGTGTATGTACATAGACATATAGGACAGCTCACAATTCTGAATAGGCAGTAACATTTTGAAGAGGAATCCCAAATTGAGCTTTAAATTCAAATACAGCTGTCCCTTGGTAAACATAGATGGTCAGTTCCTGTACCTGCAGTAGATTCCAAAATTCTTGGATGCTCCAGTCTTTTATGTAAATGGAGTTATATTTGTATATAACACACATATCCTGCTATGCATTAATCATCTTTAGACTACTTACAAGTTTTCAAAAGAATCTGTATAGATGCTTTTGTTGGGGGGGACAAGGTGTCACAATTTGCCCTGGTTGTCCTGGAGCTCAGACCAGGCTGACCTAGAACCCATAGAGATCTAACTGCCTCTCTGACTCTTGACTGCTGGGTGCTGTGATGAAAGGTTTATGCCGCCATACCTGGGCACAGATATAATGTTTTTCAGATGTAATTTTTAAGAAGTATTTTCAGTCAACAGTTGGATTACCAGATGTAGAACCTGTGAATTGGTCCATAGATTGTATTTGCTTTAGAATCCCACCTACTGAAATTTAAACGAGGAAGGTGGCTTTCAGGTACGCTGGAACAATTAGCATATTCATTTTATTTTTTAAAACATTTTTTTTTGGTATATATAAAACAAGATAATACGCTCAAATAACCAGCCAATTTACAAAGTTAGAAGATAAAAATAATTTTCCTTCATCAATAATAAAACTTAAACATGTAAATATATGCTTTCTTCAGAGCGTATTGCTAAGAATCAGGGTCTTAGTATCAGCTATATAAAAACTCAAAGAAGATTCTATTCAAAAGTGCTTTATCATACGTAAGAATCACTTGAATTTCCTGGCTCCAGCTTGGAAACTGTAACTCAGAAGGCTGGGAGCAAGGCTAAGAATTCTGCGTTTTTGGAACAAGTAGATCAGGTTATTTTGATATGGGAGGCTCAGGGACAGCACTTGTAAAATCGCTTCATGAGGAAAACAGTTAAAGATTTTGTTTTTCTACTTTAAGTTTGGGAACAGTCTAAGCACTTCAGGGAGGCAAGAGCCCCTGGCCTATAAGCCTTTACTGAAAACAACCCTCTATGGAAGCATGTCACTAGTGGAAACGGCAGTCAAATTACAGGCAGACTTGGGACCAGAAAAGAAAATTGCAGACAATGACAAATGGTTCCCCCTTTCAGCTTAAGAATTCTAAACAAGAGGCCCAAATCCATGTATCTGATTGCCCCTGGACTGCTGGAAGAGCTGCTGCTGCTGAGACCTCAAAGCATAAAGAACCTTTGAATCAGGAAAAGATTTCCAGACACTGGACTCAGCCACAGCAGTTTGAAGATAGCAAAACACAGAAGAGATATTCGCTCTGTTCACCCTGAATCAGGGAGGATTTTAGTTTCTGGAGCTTTATTAGCACATATCGATTAGGCCAATTAGCTCATAATGGGCTTCATGATGATATCTTTGTACATGCGATAAAGTATTCTTATCGCAGTTACCCTAGTAACCGCTGCTGTAACCTTCTCACTCTCAGGCTGTTGCCAGGTGTCTTCCTCTGACTCTACATCATCATCATCATCATAATTATGATCATCATGATCATCACCATCACCATCCTCGTTTATATTATTGTTGTTTTTTTGAGACAGGGTCTCTTATTGAACCTGGAATTCACAGATTGGCTAGACTAGCTAGACAGTGAGCTTTCCTCTGTCCCCTGTACTGTCCTGATTTTGCTCCATTGTCCTGGGATTACAGCTATATGTTGGTACACTTGGCCTTTCACATAGGAGTCTGGCTTCTCTACATAGGCATGCACACATATAGAGTGAGCATTTTACTCCCTGAGCCATCTCCCCAAACCCTCAAATCTATCATTCAAATAGCATAATTTTATTAATATGGGTACTGGGTTGTGCTGATTGTGAAATAGGGTTGACAAAGATGCAGCTTGATTCTTGCAGAGAGGCAATACTATCTTGCCTTTATTATTGTGATGGTTTGTATATACTTGGCCTAGGACGTGGCATGGTTAGGAGGTGTGGCCTTGTTGGAGTAGGCGTGTCACTTTGGGTGTGGGCTTTAATATCCTAGTCCTAGCTGCCTGGAAGACAGTATTCTGCTAGAGGCCTCCAGATAAAGATGTAGAACTCTCAGCTCCTCCAGCCCCATGCGTGCCTGGACGCTGCTATGCTCCCACCTTGATGATAATGGACTGAACCTCTGAACCTGTAAGCCAGCCCCAATTAAATGTTGTTTTTATAAAAGTTGCCTTGGTCATGGTGTCTGTTCACAGCAGTAAGACCCTAATAATTATGGATTCAATCACAGAATACACAAAGCTCTGCATTTCATTCTATCTTAGAGAGGCTATAACTATGGTAAAAACCCAAAAGAAGACTTACATATGATGTGAGTCTTTGGCTTTTGGTTACACACTTCCAGCTATTTGCTAGTGTTTCCTTCATCGGTGATCATTAAGGGAAGAATTACCATAAATACAAATCACAGAAAAAAGCCAAATGAATTTTCAACTCTAAGCAAAGCTAAGGAGGTCACTCAGAAAAAATATTTAATATGCTCCTAAGATAGAATTTTGGATTATCTGTAGATCCTAATTTTCTATTCTCCATTGTTATAGATAATTAAGAGAGGTACTTATCTTTAATCTGAATTTGTTAGAAAATTCTTCTTTTAAAGCAATGGAAGGAGGCTAAAAATACTCTTATCTTCCCCAGGGCATGGTAGTAATATATTTTTGTGCTTAGTTCATAGAACCTGAATAGCACTCCCAGCTCAAGTTGTCAGGAAGTACAAGTTCCCTACTTTGTCATTTTTTAAAAACAAAGTTGAGGTTTGAAAAGTCATATATAAGTCAGAGAATGAAAAGGCCTAATCAATACCACCAGACATTGACAGAATGACATATTATGGTGCTTTCCTAATGATATGAACAATAAAGGCACATCACAAGCCAGGAAGGGAAACACACACTTACTATTCTCTCCCCAGACAGAACCATAGAAATCAGCCAGCTATCTGGGTGCTATCTGCTGTCCTGTCTCTGGCCTTATCTCAGAGAACTGGGTCCTGTATACACTGTAGTAGCTTAGTCATTGTGCTAGGAAAGGAAAGTAATTGAATGTGTGCTACCTTTTTTACTGGTTGTACCAGAGTTAAATACCACACATCAGCCTGTGAGGAGTCATCTAGGATAGTCTGAGGCTAGCAGGTGGCCTTCCTGAAGGTGGACCACCATTTTTGCGTAGTCTGCCATGGGTAAACTTGATGGCAAGGCCCAAAGAGACTTCATGTCAAGATTGCTTCTTGTAGTTAATATGCCTTTCCTGTCATTATTAATATAATAATCCATGGGCATTAGCCAACCCTATTAATCAGATTTCCTGCAGATCAACATAAAGATGAAATTTCATGAATTAAGTCTGTTTAGATGAATTAATGATTTTATAGAATTGATGATTTGATTCAAATAATTTTTAGGAAGAAAGTTTTGTAAGATGGTCTTAGTTGCTTTGTTAAAAAGATGTAATTAAGTTAGAATCAAGAACAGAATGTGCCCACTTTTCAGAATAGTAAGTAAAGGCTGCATAATAAGAAATACAATGAGCTTTTATCATCACACTAAAAAGAGAAATAGATTTGGTACAAATTTGTGTTCAAGGAAAAACATTCAGGTCCAAAGATAAAAACCACAGGTGTGCACTATGATAAGGTAAGGACATGTAAAAACTGTTGCTTTGAACTTATAATGAGTTTAGAGAATGAAACGCTGCTTTGAACTTAATATCAACATCCTTCTGTAACTCCCATTTTCTATAACATTTTATCTCTGAGGTGATTTTCTAAAGAACTTTTTTTTTGTCTAGGAAGGTATAAAAAAGCCAGAGAAAAGAAATAAAGTTGTTGGTTGGATAGTTTGGCTTGAGAGGCTCTGCTCCATCTATCCATCCACCTATCCATTCATACAGACACCCATCCATCCATCCACCATCCAAATGTATATGTCTGTTTATCTATACGTATGTGTGTAGGCATATGTATATATGTAAGTATGCATGAATTCTTGTGGAATATATGAGACAGGTGGTTGGGACCAACAAAATTTGAATGTGTTAATGTGTAAATGAGAACATGAATGAAAATGTAAAATGTGTGTATGAGTATATGTGTCTGTGTATATTTGCCTGTATAAAGCATCTTAACTCTTTTTCTTTCCTTCCTCTCTAGCTCACAAAGCATTAACCAGCCAGGCCACTGGAGGGCTTCTAGTTGCCTGACCAAAAGAAGGAGCCCTAGCAATAAATGTTTTACTCACTCTCCACTGCTAGACAACTGGTGTTAATCACTCAAGCCGGTGGTTTTTAACCACAGACTTAGCAAGAGAGTTTTTAGGATTTTTTTTTCGATGTTATCAGCAAGCATTCAGTATAGTTAGGGAGCTAGAAGGCCAGAGATGATCAATCTTTAAAACTATGTTCGAAGACTATCAGTCTTTAAAGCTACCTCTATGTCTAACACTGACTTCAAACTATTCCAGGCCAGGCTGGCTCTAGGCTTTAGCCAGATGCCAAATATGTCTAGATAACTCATGCTTTTCCAAATGAGGAGTCTCTCTTAGGGCCATCATGGAAGGACCTATTTATTTTTACTTATTTATTTAACCTGGTCTTGAGATACAAAAGAACATTGCTTGGAAAGGAATTGTAAATGTTTATTTTGAAATTTGTTCAAATTATGGTTGTTTTTGAGTTTATTCAACAAGCTGGCAAAATATAATTAATTTAGCTAAGGCCTTTCTTTCTACAAGGACTTCGAAATTTCCCAACTTTGAAATATCATTTATAGAATGCTATTTTTGTGCAAATGAGAGTATATATACTCAATTATTCACCTTGGTTTTTATACAAGTAAGAGTATGTATATAATCAAGTATTTGCCCAGGTTTTTATGCAAATGAGAGTATATATATATTCTAGTATTCATCCAGGTTTTAATTCTTGGTGTTCAGGATTATGGGAAAATAGTGCTTGCATAAAAATCAAATTCATTTATGATACAGAATACAAATCACAGTGTGACAAAGACAATTCAGATAGGACTATGACTGTCTAGAGAAAGAAAAATAGTTAAGGGCAAAAAGGATAATGATGACACTATCTAAGATTTATTACTTACTTATGGACCTTCAAGCACACTTTTACCCATTCATGAGATTTGTGTGGAAGAAACTAAGACAGATGTATGAAGACAAGATGCGTGCTTATAGAGACATATCAGTATGCACTGGGAACACTATGGCAGGAAACAGAGGCTTCCGGAGAGGAAGGCAAGTTCTGCAGTTTCTATAGAGGACTTTCAGAAATACTGAGAACTTCCTGGAATTGCAGGCAGAAAAAGGCATTCTAATTAAAGAGATTGTACAGGCAGGGCATTGGGAACTTTATGAGAAGACCAAGGAAGCATAAAGTAGAAAAAGATAAGTATCTCTGTTTCAATAGCCATGTACCATCTCTATCTATCTATCTATCTATCTATCTATCTATCTATCTATCTATCTATCTATCTATCTGTTATCTCTCTGCAATCTATCTATCCATTTATCTATCATCTATCCATCTACCATCTACCTTTCATCTATACATCTATCAACCTGTCTATCACCTCAGTGTGTAGCTGATTTCATAAGAGAATGAGAAGCACAGAGACAGAAAAGGTAAGTGAGAAAAAGGTCACTTTTATCATAAAAGTTTTAGTTATAACCCAAGGGGAGTTGTTGAATAAACATAACATGAATATTGTAGTATTGGAAAATTAGAATCTGGAGAACTACAGAGACAAATAGCTACCTTCAGACACAGCATAAACTCTCATCCAGATTTCCTTGTACTGTTTGAGAAAATAAAGGAATTCCTGATTCCCACATAATGGCAATGGCAGAGGTCTAGGAGAGCATACAGGGTTCTGAGTTCCATTTGATGATACCTAGAAGTGGTAAGAGACTATAAGACGGACACTGTTTGTGAGCAGTCAAACAGGTCAGCTATCATCTGTTAGGGTACATGACCTTAGTGAGTCCTCATTACCACTTTATGCCATTTGAATTAGTACTGAAAAGTCAAATATGATGTACCTTTAGTTCTAGAAAGGTGAATCCTCCAAGGTCACGTCACTGGCAGAAACCAAGGAGAAATCTGAAGCTCTGTTTGCCTGTCATTAAAGATAATTCTCTTTTGGTTGCGTCTCTTACCACAAGTGACTCCTCTGTGACCCAGTTCATAGCAGCAAGGTGACCATTTCCAGTTTCCTTTACCCTTCAGAGTCAAGGCTTTGAGACCTGGTTCTGGGTTGACATTAATCTTTGGATTAATGTGGAAGCTGTGGTCAGAAGCCACATTGATGTATCTATTTGAGGCTAAACCTCCTCAATTTTCTTTCTTTTTTTGTTTTTTGTTTTTTGTTTTTTCGAGACAAGATTTCTCTGTGTAGCTCTGGCTGTCCTGGAACTTACTCTATAGACCAGGCTGGACTCGAACTCAGAAATCCACCTGCCCTTGCCTCCCAAGTGCTGGGATTAAAGGCATGCGCCACCACTGCCTGACTCCCTCCTCAATTTTCAAAAGAGGCTATGATGGTAAAGCAAGGAGATTAGGAGCCAGGAGCACTTTGTATGCAGAACTGAGAGTATGCAGTGACTTATTGGATTTATGATATGAAGCAAAGCAAGCATTAAGGAATGACTCTTCTGGCATGAAGGATGGATACCAAGGAGGAGCTGTCAACTGCATAGAAAATATGAAAGGAGGAGCAACTGTCATGAGAATAAATCTCACCTGGAAATAACGAGATGCATTTTAGTAATTATTAGATGCAGCATCGAGAAGCCAAAATATTACTATAGCAAAATTTTTTTCATTAACATATTTGTTGGACCAAGTAACACAGTGGGCTACAAATTCAAGATCTGTATGGCCAGATCATCTCTGAGAATTATAATTTAAAATCATTTAAATGTATTGAACAGTATTTTATGTTCTAAAATATATTCAACTTTTCTGGTGAGAGATTCAAATTGCATTGGAGAGTCCATTTACCATGGCTGTTGTCAAAGAGTAGTTTAGGCAAATAAGAGACGATGTAGAAAGACAGTGGATCTACTACTGTGATAGATTTTCACCTGCTCTTGTAATGACACAATTTGAAATAAGTTGAGGTAATGATACTTACTATCACTATCATGAGCCTGACCAGCATTGTTCCAGTGTGGGTAGAAACAAAAACTATTTCCAGGTGTAATATTTCAGAAGGATAGAGATGGATAGCTCAAAACAAAAAAGCACTCCCTTGCTTTGCTGAGCAAAGCATTTGATACAACTAACTTTAGTTGATAACAGGCAGAATGGCTTATTTAAATCAATATAATAGATCAGTTGTAGTAAAAAGCAATGGCAAATAATGTGTTTTACAAGCAATGAATCTATTCACAAAAACATCTGTATACATCACCTCAGCTAAACCACTCCATAAAGTTGCCAGAGTCTGAGTCCTAACAGATCCCAGGCCTTTCTCTCCTCAAGGAATTTTATGAAAGCTACACACTCACTCATTTCCTACTATTACTGAGTGTTTTCAATGTATATCTATACTTATCTAGGTGTGGATCTGAAAATAGAACCAAATGCAGCTCATTACTAGCAAGAGAGTGATCATAGATTAAAAGAGAAATGTGATTTATTAATGGGATGTGTTCTACAAGGAACCAGATGTATGTTTTATAAGATGTAATTGAAATAGGGGCCAGAGATCCAATGAGCTAGTTTATAATGATGTTGAGGAAAATACATTGGTGCCACACCAATAGGACTTGTTAATGGGCTGAAGATCCAGGAAATGGAGAAACTGGTGGCAAAAATTGTGATTGTATTTGAGAAGTAAAGAGTCCAGGGGAAGTTGGAGAGGCTGATTTGGTACATATTTATTTTGATTTGTTGGCTAGACACACAAAAGGAACTGTATAGCTGTATATGTTTTACTGTCTAAGTCTAGAAGTTTTGGCAGATTAAGGGGTGGAGGTATAAATCTCGTGGACATCTCCATTTTTATTCTTTAACTGTAAGTCCAATTAGGAAAACCTCAGTGTTGAGAATGAGGGCAGACAGTGAAAAATGAAGTGTCTAACACACAGAAATCTTCAGCAAGGAGATAAGGTAAGAAGCATGGGAAATCTAGAGTCAGAAACAAAATCCTCTGCCACAATAAGGAACAACACCATATAGAAAGGAAACCATCTATAAACATTTCCAAGGAGAATGAGGTCACTAGGCTTCTCTAAATCTAATATAGAGAACTGGAACAGTGGAAACTGCTGAAGTTTTTTGGCCACAGACAGCACAACACGGCCATTCACTTAGATAAACATCATCTAATGGTAATAGGAACTTACATGATGTGGCATATGTTAAGATATGTATAGGACAGCATGATTATTCTAAGGTTTCACTAATATTTTATTAATTAATTTTTATTTGACAATTTTATACATGTATATAATGTATTTTGTTAGTCTTTACTCTGTGTAGTCCTATTTCCCACCCATCTATACAATCTACCATCCCCATTTTGCTAGCAGCTGCTTTCTGAAATTCATGATTTTGGTTTTGTTTGGGGACACCTTTACTTTAACTAGGGTCTTTGGTGGCCCTTGAATTAGAATGCACTATGTTTTTTTTTTTTTTAATAATAATAGTGTGCATAAATCAGGCTGTGGTGGCACAAACCTCTGATCTCAATGCCCAGGCCAGCCTAGGTAACATATTGAATTTCAGGCTATCCTGAACTATATTGTGAGATCTTGTCTCAAACAACAGTGAAATGAATAACAGTAATACACATACATATAAAACTTTCTTTACAAAGAATTATTCAATGATTCCAGACAACTACGTATGGTTTTGTAGGTGAATATCATTTTACTATTTTGCTAATAAATACAACAGATACTGGAAAGCTAACTTGATTTGAATAACATCATCTAGTGGGTCTAACAGACCTGTTATGATACCTGAGCAAGAACAGTAGGATTTCTCACCTGTACTTTTTCCCAACATAAGGAGGTACCATGACTTCTTATGTATATTTAGAGTCACAGACTATGCAAATAGGTTTCTCTGGCTGTAAATCACACAAATATGCTATGAATCATGTCTTTACCATGTGCAGAAGGCAACATGAGCAACACATGCAATGGTTGGGCTTCACATAGCACTTAGGGAAATCATGGGAAGATATGAACTATAATCAAGTTTTCATTCCACCAAAGCCTAATATCTTCTTTTGGAATAATGACAAGGTAGATTTCTAAAGGATGATTAGTATTGAGGAGATTCTTAATCTTAAATTCTATAAGCTTTCTTCTTCCCACTGTATGCTATGTTGCTACTCATCTTACATTAACACTTCATGAAAAACACCCACTTTAAGTTATGTGCATGCACCAAGATGTTCCCATAACCACATCTCCAAGTTTCTTTGCTGCTTTTATTTTCTAGTAGGTTCCAACTGACATGTTTTTGTTTACCATTAAAGACCACTGATATTGGTGAACCGTAACCTGAGTTTTTTAGGAGGCCCGTCTACACCATTTTTTTTTTTTTTAAAAGCAGGGCTTCGCTCTGTAACTCAGGCTCATTTGGATTCACTGTGTAGTCCCTGCTGGTTTTAAACTCAAGACCATCAGTTTGTGTCAACCTCTCAAGTCCTGGGATTAGAGATATGAGTCACCATTCACACAAAAAACATATTTTAATATATTACTTTAACACTTTTAAAAATTGTGTGTGTGTGTGTTTGTGTGCACATGCACATGTGATACCATATGTGTGCAGATGTCTGTAAGGCCTCCGGTATTCTGGATCTGGAGTTGCAGGAGTTGTGAGCCATCTGATGTGGGTGCTGGGAACAAAAACTGTCTTCTGAAAGAGCAACAGATACTCTTAACTGCAGAACCATCGTTCTGGCCCCTTTATAATTTTTTAATGTAAGGACTTATCTATTTTTACTTTCTTACCACGCTTGGGTTAGAATTCAGATTTTTAGATCCTAGGAAAGCACTCTTTCATTGAGCTATATCCCCAGCTGCTTGCATTTGTATCAAAGACCCTTCTAACTGATTAACTTGGATAACCAGAACATCATGCCTATGAAGAGGAAGAAATGTTGTAAGTAGAGATTTAAAACAATCTAGGCCATTGTCAAGCACCTTGTTAGCTGTGTATCTTACCTTTTATGTGTGCTTTAACATTCTCATGAATATCATGTAATCTTCTTGAAACGCAGCACTACGTCTAGCTGGCCCATAGACAGTATCACCCTAACTAAGAGTGTAAGGAGTAAAAGACAACATCTGAGACCTATAGAAGAGACTCCACTTTGCAGTAGCCTGCCCACATGAGGCTCCCAACAATATGGTTGATAAAATATTGAATTATGACTTTGTTGTGTTCTGGGATTTTTCAAAAACTAAGTTCACAGACCATCATCCACATTAGAATATGTCATTCAATATAACTTGCATCATTGGTAACTCATATTTGACCTAGAATAAATTATTTATATTTTTCTTCAACATGTTATTTTATTTTAACAGAACCTATCAGTGAACAGCACTGTTTGTCACTGTGAGTAGGACTCAGAGCACTTCCCACCCCTTCCCTGTCACTCTGCACTCTTCCCTGTTTATCTGCTTTTCATTAATTCTTAATGTACTCTTTTCTTCCTGATTTAGTTCCAAGAACGCTCACTGTGGTGTGGCAGGTTCAACTGTTGGTTTTCATCCTCACTTCACCTCCTGATCTCGTGAGAAATTAGTGAGCTGTTCACAGTCCAATTCCATCTCAACTCAGCTTCCCCTAAAAACAAACAAGCAAACAACAAAAGAAACAATTTTCTTTTGATTCCTCTGAATAATTTCCATCCACAAAATATTGTTGCCCTTTCTTTGCTCTACTAATACACACCCTTTACAATAAAACATGATATCAAATTAAAAACATCAAGAAAAGGAAAGAATCATATGAATATTGTCTTCAATTCTAAGATAATTAGTTTATTTTGCATGGTCATGTGTGCATACAGTGTATTTTGGATTAGTGACATTTGCTATAATTTGAGTTAAATTTAAAGTAATCTTAGTTAATATGCAAACAAACTTCATAGTACCTAAGTACTAATAAATATAATAGCTTTCAAGTCTATAAATCTTAGCCATTCCTCTGTGTAGGTTGTCCAGTCCCAAGTGATCACTCCTAAACACATTGTAGTAGTTTGAATATGCTTGACCCAGGGAGTGGCACTATTTGGAGGTGTGGCCTTGTTGGAGGAAGTGAGTCACTGTGCGCATGGGCTTTAAGACCCTCCTCTTAACCACTTGGGAACCAGTCTTCTAGAGGCCTCTGAACCTGTAAACCAGCTCCGATTCAGTGCTGTCTTTATAATAAGAGTTACCTTGGTCATGGTGTCTGTTCACAGCAGTAAAACCCTAAGACACATGTATACATAGGAAGAGGCCCTAAACAGACTCAACAGGTTGGATTTTTTATAAACATATGTGTATATGTATACATCCCAGTAATAAAGAAGAAGAAATCATGAAGCTGAGGAGGAATAAAGGGCATGGGAGGAAATGGCTGGAGGAGATGGTAATACAAATGTAACATTAATAAAAATTTCATCATGATGATACTGCTGAATGGATGAAGAAGAGACAAAGCCAGAATAATTATCCTGATACAGTTTACTAAAAGTTCTTCTAGACTTTTTTTTTAATCAATGAAGGTCTATTTGCACAGGTTTGATTTTTACTTATAAAAAAAGCAATACTACTATTGGTATAAATATACAGATATTCACGAACTAAGCCAAGCAGTCATTACATTTTGTATCAGTTAGATTAAAAATTCAAATGCTTGTGTGCATACTAGGTTTTAGAAAAATGAAGAAAACCATACAAATTAAAGTTAAAAAGAAATTTCTTAGTATGCAATTTATTCCCAAATGTTTTATGTCATTTGACTAGTGAGAACATTCTTATTTTTTGTATAGAATAATTTAATGAAATAAAACAGTATGCACCTAAGATAATTCACTGAGCTGTTCACAGTAGTCAAATGTGGAAGTAAATTCTATTCTTTCACATGTAAGAGGATAGAGGATAATTTCCTGGACTTTCAGGACCATGTTTACAAAATAAGAGTAGCCAATTCACAGGTTTATACTTTCCCCAGTAGTGTTTGTTGTTGAAGTTGGTCAAGTTCCTGAAGAGCTTAAGGAGTAGGTTGTAAGTTTGCTTCTGTGCACCATTTCTTTTTGCCTGCTGATGCCTTTTGAGGGCAATAAAAACTCATGGCCCAAGGGAAAATGTTTACATAGGCCCTTATACTGCAGTGAGAGTAAATGTCCCCTGAAAGGTGCTATAGGCTTTATTCCCACTGGGTTCAGATTTACCTGTAGATGATAGTGCCTATAGGACACATGAAAAAAAAAGCATAGTAACATAGAAGTAGGGGCAGGGAAGATGTGTTGACAACTGAGATGTGGCAGCAGAGGAGCCTGACAATGCTGTCACTCAGAGGTTCAGTCTGTGGACCAATGTCTCTAGGAAGATATTTAGACCTGAGGCATCAAAACCTTCTGCTTTCCTTCTTCCCTCCAGTTCCCCTGTTGTTGGAACAGCCTCCTTCCTCAGTGGGGTACTTGCCTGGAGGGACAAATATGGGTTTATTTCTAGGTTTTCCACATCCATAGGAAATGTGCAACCTTGCTATGTCAAACTGAGTCTCCGAAGTGTCTCAGTTTGCCTTTCTTTCTTTTGTAAACTCCAGTGTAGAAAAATTACACTTATTTCTTGGTATCCAAGGAGATTTGTTACAAGACCTGCAGTGCACAGGAAAATCCATGAATACTCAAGTTATTTATTTAAAGTAGTATCAGGTTTGCCTATAACCTATGCACTTCTATCTGTATACTGAAAATCATCTCTAAATTACAGTGCTAATACTGTCTTTCATCTCTCTGTTTCTCTGTCTATCATCTTTTTATTAAATAACTATCAATCTATCAGTCTATCAATATCTATATATCATCTAACATATTTTTATCTATCACTTATTTATTTCTCTATCATCTATTATCTATTTATCATCAATCTATCATCTATTTACCAACTCTATCTTTTTTCTATATGTAATGCTATAGAAATAATTGTTACACTGTAAACAGTTATTTTTGTGGCATAATGTCCAAGGAAAGAGGCTGTGAGTGTATAGTACAATCACTTTCCCCATGAATGTTGTTGATATTATTGCCTAATTAAGATAAACCAGTAACTACAGAGAGAAAACTGCTCTGAATGTTCCTACCACAAACTCACTGGTTAGTTATATCAATAATGTTAATAAAAAACATACCTGAAGATTTGTCAGATATATTAAGTACAATTCTTCACAGGGTATGACTCATTCATTGGAATGCTTGATATTTTTATCAGTGTCTCACTTTGAGAGCTCTTCAAAAGAACAGCAACTAATACATGCAGTGGTACCAGAGCTTCATCACACTTGTGGATTTCTCGAGCACAACCAAGAATAAACCACCAGCACTCTTCTTATACCCTTTAACGCTGACTTTTTTGACTCCTAGAGAAGGAGAGAGCCATTTCTGAAATTTTCGATGAGTTCGTGTTTGACAGTTCCATCTCTGAGGATGAATACATTTCTCTCAACTCTCCTGAATTTGACAGAGCTGTACTTTATTTAGCATGAATTTGCTACACGAGCAATAGTACCACGGAAGAATTTGCAAAGTCAGTGAGTGATGAGATATGTGGCACACATTTAAAACACATTGGTAACTTTACCTTTATCTTAACCTTTTATGTTTAAAAGATCACTGGAAGATCACTGAGAGTAAGATCACTGGAAAAATTGCTAGCCATAGAGGACAAGCCATGCTCTGGCCGCACACTGTCTGTAATGACTTTCAGTGTACAAAACATTGAAAGAAGCATTGCTTAGTTCACATTCAGAACTAGAGCCTTCAGCATTATAGAAAGTGAAGCCTTCTCAACTGGTACAGCACTGGGGATTCATAAAGCTTTGCTAGTTAACATGCAAATCCTTGTGTGGAGGAACTTTGGAATGTGGCTAGAAAGAAGAATTGATTTTTTTTTTTTTTACAGCATATACATTTTCTATTGCTTACTGTTTTGTTACTAAACAGTCAATAAGTCTCTGTCAATACCAAAGATTTTTTTAGTGACTGTATCATTATATCATATAAAGAATTGTATCTCAGTTTTCAGGATTGTCAAACCCAATTGAATAATAATGATGTAGAATGGTTCATGACACTATCACATTAAATAGAGTAATTCTGTCCTTGATAATACTCAAACAATCAACCACCAAATTAGTAAGGATGATATTTTTCTTATCTGTTGGGATATGTACAAATTAATAAAAGTCAAATCCCAGAAGTGCTTGGTAATTACTTGCACTTCATTTCATTCCATTTGGTGTGTGTGTGTGTGTGTGTGCGCGCGTGTGTGTGTACATGCACATGTGTGTTGCAGGCATGCACAAATGCACAAGTTTGGCTATTTGAAAGTTCAGTAAAGTAACAGACTTGTAATACCAAATTGGTCTACTTAATGCACATAAAATCTTACACTTAAAAAATAATTTTGCAATCAATTTCCTTTTGTTTTGAAGCAAAAATTATATGATTTTAAGTGGAAAGGTGTTATAAAAATTATCTTCCCTTTCAAGACAAATTTGTTCAACAAAAGTAAAGGAGACAATTGTTTCAGACTAAGCTTATACACAGTGCTACAAAGGACTAGGCTAAAAATAAAGGTGGAGTTGTCCATGGTCTACTCCATATAACCAAGCAGATACTAAGCTGTTTATCTGAGCTCCTGAGAAATCAAGATTACAAAGATGAGTGCTACATTTCCCAAACAGGTCAGCTTCATAACATGATAATGAAGGTCTCTCTGTTTTAATCCTCACACAAAAGAAGTAACTTGCCGTAATACAGTGTTACCCAATCTGTAATGTTCCCAGGGTCTGTCTCCTTGTCCCTGCTTTATAAGAAAATAATTCAGAACCAATATGTTAGTTGTTCCTTTGTTTTCACTATTTTCAACTACAATTCATCTACAAACCCAAATTACTGCTACACCATTAGAACACTTCTACTTTATAAAATAAAATACTATATGATTAAAAAATGGTTATTATTAACCTTTCTGTCCTTTAACAACTACAACAACGCCCCCAAAACACACAAAGAAGCTTAGAGACTTGACCAAGGCAATACTAAGAATTAGTCAGCATTTGTTAATTTTTTTAGTGATTAAATGTGCATTTTATTCACTAACTATGTAGGATCATAGGTATATTCTTTGTCATCCAGAAGCTCATGGCTTAGTGAAGTTGGGAAATATTTTCACGATTGATAGATATATATTTGCAGTAAATTCAACCGTAAGAATACAAATAAAGACCATGAAAGCACACATTTTATAATAGACCCTGGAAAGATTTTGTTTAGGATTACTAAGAAGTTCTGCACTGAGAAAAACAGAATTACAAATAAATCTAGCCTAGATAAGAAGTTGGAAATGGAGAAAACCAGATGGTGAAGAGTTCTAACATTAGGTTAAGGAGATTTGACTTCATCGCTCTTTCATCCTCCTGCTCTATCACACTCCATTGGTCTCCAAGAATTATGAAGGCAAATTATGAAGAGTTTAAATGTCAGAATGATCAAGAGAGCTTTATCATAGAAAGTAATTGAAAAAAAAAACTGGTAAAATTGTTTGAGGAAATTATAGTCAATAGCTGTCCATAGATTACAGAAGAATTTTAACCCATCAACATGGCTGCTTTGGCAAGCATCCAAAGACCTTCCAGTTCTTTTTTGTTCTGGCTAGAATACCAAATAATGTAGGTAAGATTAATTTGTAGAGGGAAGTGACCATGTTTGAATGTGACATCTGATTGAGGGGCAGACAAAGTGAAGAATCAGAGAAAGATTTGGCAGAATGAGTCAGAGAAGATACACCCAATTCTCACAAGCACAGTCAGAAAAGAGAAGCTATTTAAGAGGAGAGAAGAGGAGAGGAGAGGAGAGGAGAGGAGAGGAGAGGAGAGGAGAGGAGAGGAGAGGGAGAAAGTTTTACCTGAACAATTTTATGGAGACAGGTTGCAGATGAAGACAGAATGAAACAGAAAATAAGCCAAAAGATTAGAATAGAGTTAGTTTAAGGCCAAGCAGAGCAATTCAGTCAGAAGCCAAGAGAAACTAATTAGAATCAGTCAGCTTGGAGAGGTGTTTGGGCCAGAACAGCTGAGTTGAACCAGTCAGATAGCGTTCAGAAAAAAAGCTAGAAAGGGTGAGCTCATTCAACAGTCAACCTCTGAGACAACAGTTACATCAGGCCAATAAAAGTTACTTTTACAAGGAAAAAGGTAGGGTGAAAGTTAATGATTGTTTGAGGGACATTGGTGATTTTAATAATAACCATTAGAGGGGAATAATAATTCCCCACTCACTCTAGTTACGCCCTCTTTCTTCATTATAACTGCTTGTTGGCAAATTTATCGTTTTCTTAATCATACCTTCCTGCCATGTTTCAGATTCTACCAAATTATCTGCAAATGGGACTTAGAAAATAATTCAGAGTGATGTATTTTATAGCACTTAGTAGGTTAAACTATTCTTTAATGAAAACTTGAATTAATTATTTTGTGTTTTGTATATTACAAAGGACAGTGTACTTTTTCCAAATCCTTGAAAATAGGGGAAACAAATCTTGAAGGTATCACTCTTGCTTTAATAAGGACACCAATGATTTGTACATTTGCTGTGGCACTAAAAAAGTTTTGAATTTGAATTAACAAAAGTCATAACGGTAGGAAAGTACAGCTATTATGATTGTTCCTTTTCTTCTATGGTTTAAATGTCTTGAGTGGTAATTTGTATAACTTAGATCATCCATATATAATCACTCATTGATTTTATCTTCTATGAATAATGATCACATTTTTCTCTTCACTGTTGGTTTGGGCCTGTCTGCAAAGCAATTACTATAGTGTATGAATCTTCAAATATGATAGCTAAGAAGAAAACACCAGACAACATGATTTCATTTGTTAGTGGTACCCAATGACTTTAATGTGTGTATGTCCTGATAAGACTACACTTACCTCTTAAAAACAATGACTTCATGAAATTCTTAGGCAAATGGATGGAACTAGAAAATATCATCTTGAGTGAGGTAACCCAATCATAAAAGAATACACATGGTATGCACTCACTTTTAAGAGAATATTTGCCCAAAAGCTTTGAATACTCAAGATACAATTCACAGACCACGTGAAACTCACGAAGAAGGAAAACCAATGTGTGGGTGCTTCAGTCCTTCTTAGAAAGGGGAACAAAACACTCACAGGAGGAAATACAGAGACAAAGTGTGGTGTAAAGACTGAAGGAAAACCCATCCAGGGACTGCCCCACCTGGGGATCCATCTCATATACAGTCGCCAAACTCAGACTCTATTATGGATGCCAAGAAGTGCTTGCTGACAGTAGCCTGACATAGCTGAGAGACTCTGCCAGAGCCTGACAAATACAGAGGTGGATGCTCACAGTCAACCACTGGACTGAGCACGGGGTCCCCAATGGAGGAGTTAGAGAAGGGACCAAAGGAACTAAAGGGGTTTGCAACCCATAGGAAGAATAACAATATCAACCAACCAGATCCCCCACAGCTCCCAGGGGCTAAATTACCATCCAAATAGTACACCTGGAAGGACCCATGGCTCCAGCCACATATGTAGCAGAGGATGACCTTGTGGGGCATCAATGGGAGGAGAGGCCCTTGGTCCTGTGAAGGCTCCATGTCCCAGTGTAGGGGAATGCCAGGGCAGGGAGGAGGGAGTTGGTGGGTGGGTGGAAGAACACCCTCATAGAATCAGGGGGATGGGGTTATGGGATAGGGGGTTTCCGGAGGGGATACCAGGAAAGGGGATAACATTTGAAATGTAAGTAAAGAAAATATCCAATAAAAGAAAAGAAAAAAAAACTTTAATTATAATGTATAACACAATTTAAAAAACCATAAAGAATTTGTTGTATTCAAATCATCTTTAAATATAATTACCTTTACCAAAATACTTCAAACGCTATGTCAAATGTCAGGCTTGTATGCCTTAAAAGTCAGGCTCATATACCTTCCCTATTTCTTAGACACTGAAAGCTGTTTCAAGGCATGGATTCCTATAGTTCATTGTTTCTACCTTTTCCAGAACTGTATTCTTGGGGCAAGTAGCATAGGGTAGACCATTTCATGCCTCTGCCACTATCCCTGACTTCATTTTCCTCAGTCTTGGAGGCTCCAGATTGATGTGGCAAAATCAAGTCATGAAGGTGACTGAATGTACCATGATCAGAAATGTTTCAACACTCTTTTCTTATTTTGATACTTCAATTGAAAAGAAAGCAAATGTTGGTATACCATTCCTTCCAAGTACCTGCATCCCTCTGGGACTGTCCCTCCTACATATTAGAGCCATGTAGGTGCTTGCAAAGGAGTATAAACACTGAACTACTGGTAATCTCTTTCCTAATTAGGCTCCATCTTCTGACCTCATTGCAAATTTCTGAGGAGTAAGGACAACAAGAAAGAAATGAGTAATACAGAAGCCAAAACAAAAATAATTTATAGTCTGTTTATATGCCAGATATGCTCATGTTTTTTATATTTTAAATCATTACCTGGCGTTTGCTAAATGGTTCTGATATTATAGAGTCTTACCAATAAATCAATTAGGCCTGAGAATGTGTGAGTCATAAAAGCACAGTAGAATAACGATTGTAAAGAGAGCAGGGAGGGCTAATAATGTGACCTGTCCAAGGACACAGCAGTTCCCTGAGATAGAAGTAGTAAGCTACAAAGAACTACTTTCTATACAGCATGAGGATTATAACAGATAATAATGTAGTACATATTTGATAATGGCTAGATTTTAAATATTCTCATCCTCAATAATTATGTGAGGTAACACATATAGTAGTTAGATTTGCCTAGTAACTTAAATGCACATCTCAAAACATGTTCTACATTCCAAACATTTATAATTTTTATCACAAAGGGAAAAAAAAAACTAGATAAAGTTCCTTTGCTAAAGGCATACTGTAGGTCATAGTATTGGGTTTTAAAGAGATCAATTTCTGATCCTATAGTTTCTTGCTCATTTTAAAGTTGGGTTGGCAGGATAGTCCTACCGTACATGAGTTCAATTTTTGGCACCAGTATGGTGGAAGGAGAAAACCAACTCCCAAAGTTCGTCCTCTGACACCAATGTAAAAATGAGAAATTCATCCCAAACTGGCACATTTGTTATTTTAAGAATGAAAGTGCATACCTCTAACTACAAGTCATCCTTTAATGGGCTTCAGATCGCTCTATACAGCTGAGTAGCCATAAAGTGAAGCAAGGTTATGGCAGTTGTTTTCTGGGGCTGGATCTAACTGGCTTATGAGAGTCACTGGGCAGGTGTCTTCCTGAGCCTGTTCAGCAGCTCTACTGGAGCAGTTTGAAACTGGTGACAATGGGAGTATTTACACTTAAAGTTGCAAATTGAAATGAGCTTTTCTGTTCTCTCTACTAGTTATATGTTCAGCAGAACACCACCAGCCAAAGGACTTTCACTGAGAATTTAAAACTTCTCTTCAGAATTTAAATGTTAAAACTTTGCTTTTGCCTTTGTTTCTTTTCTTTTTTTTCTTTCTTTCTTTTTAAGATTTATTTGTTTTATGTATGTGAATACACTGTCACTGTCTTCAGACACAGAAGAGGGCATCAGATCCTATTACAGATGGTTGTGAGCCACCATGTGGGTGCTGGGAATTGAACTCAGGACCTCTGGAAGAGCAGTTGGTGCTCTTAACTGCTGAGCTATCTCTCCATCCTCCTTGCCTATCTTTCAGAACTGAGTTTTCTCCACTCCATATTTGAAAGATTCTGGACCACACACTTACATTTCAAAGGCTTCTCACTAATAAAATATGAGACCCACCAACTTTCCTTTGTTCTTACATTACTCACAGGTTTTCTTAGCTTCTTTGTAATACTATAACTTAAATTAACTATGCTAAGAATGACCGTAACTGAAGCTGTTTGTGTGCTGATTTGAAGGGATATTTCTTTTTCATAACAGAGCTTTACCGAACTTCCCCTAAATGAATAACTGAAAGATCTATCTAGGGTTAATCATTTAGAGATCCCAGTAAGTAACAGTTTTGTGAGCATGGTTTGTGCTCAAATTTAATCAGTTGCTAAACAAGAGTCTAATGGAAGATGAAGTAAGGTGCTGTTGTGAGCAGTGATACAAATTATGTCAATGAGTTGTCTCCCATCTGGATTTACGAGCACTTATTCTATGGCTTACAGGTAAAGTTTTGGTGAGGGAAATTTTTATGTATAAACTGATGTGAGGTTGAACTATATGTATACTTTTAGTTTATCACAGTCTTATTTAATGTGAATACGCATGTATTTTGATGTGAAACTATTAATGTGCTTCACATGTGGATTGACTGGAGACCACACAGTGGGCATTATAGAAGAGTTTACATAATATGTTACTTTCTTTTTGTGGGTATGTGTGCAGGTGTGTATGTATGTACAGGTAACCATACATGTGTGCATGTGTGTGTGTGGAAGCTAACGGACAATCTCAGATCTCATTCCACTGGTGCTACACATCATGCTTCTATATTTTGAAACAGAGCAGGCTGAGAATAGGCTCACCTGGCTGGCCTGCAAGGCTCCTATTTTGCCTGCCTCTGCCTCCCCATGCCGGAATTCTAAGTGCATCACTGCACTGGCTTTTTTGGGTAGCTTTTGGAGACTGAACTCAAGTCCTCTAGCCTGCAAGCAACTGCCTACCGACTGAGCCATGTGCCCAGACCACATAATTGCTTTTTGGAAGTATAAATTTTTTTTTTTTTTGAATTTCCAAATGATTCTGGCCTAAGACTTTCCAGGGTACAATTATGGACCTGTGCTGGCAAAGTGAATGGTCAGTAGATTTCTCATTTCTAATTATGTTATGTTTCTAGTTACTTTGAAAATGGACATTTTACCAGGGATTAAGATTTAAGGAGCACAGAGCTAGGAAAGAACTAAGAATTTCTCAAATACTGCTCCAAAAAACCGATTTCTTTTTCTTTTCTTTTCTTTTTTTTTCAGTATGGTAGAGTTTTCTGAGGAAGAATATTTAGTTGAAGCTGAGATATCCAAATTTTTGGTAGGATGGATATAAAATAAACAAACAAAAACCTAGATACCCATGAACATAAATTTGTCCAATATATAACTTGTCTTCTACATGACAATGTTTAAGCTCTTAAAGAGGGAATCAACAGAAAGAGAAATGGAACTGTTCTTCAAAGGCCATCTAAAGTGTAAATACAAAGTTGTAGTTTATGTAAAGGTATTAAATTGTACAGACCGAGTGGCTTATATTTAGGAATATATATGTATATGCATATATGCATGTAACAACAATTCAGGAAAAGGAATTTGAAAGGGAGCAAGGAGTGACATACAGGATGGTTTGTGGGAATAGAAAGAAAGGGAACGATAATGTAATTATATACTGATCAAAAAAATAAAATAAAAAATAATATTTCAAAAAGGAGAGATGCCATTTATTTGAAAGAGAGAAAGAGGATATTTTAATGTTCTAAGATTAAGACCGACCTAGTAAAATATTTGTTTCTGGAGATGAGTTCAGTATGCACACACACAGGCTCAAATTCTCAAATAATAACTCCTGTGTAAAGTTTCCACTTCCCCTTCTCCTTGTAGTAGACAAACTGGGTTAAAAGCTGCAATCGAGGGACTTTTCAAGATTGTATATAGTACCTCCTGCATCTAATTTTATACCGAAGTAACTTATACATGCGCAAAGGAGGAAATAACTGAGTCCTCAAAGAAATTAGATCTGATAGCTTCTTGACCAAATTTTCAGGAATCTTTGCTCTGAATAATATGAGTAAGTTCAGTAGAAAGTGCAGAGGTAGAAATGTGACAGTTTTAAATTCATCTTCTTCAAAAGGTTGAAATGTGGGATGCAAGTGATAACCATTCTTGGAGCTCAACCAGGCACTTCAGCAGAACTGCTGAAACCATAGCTCCAAATCAACCAGAGGAAAAATAGAGCATTACTTCTAGGTCTGCTGCCTGCTTGGAGCCTCGGAAGGCTGCTAATAAAGACAAGTGTGGTCTGGAGTCCCACAGACTTGTCACGGTGAGGGAGATGTGGGGAAGATGCCTACAAGACATGCAGCTGATGAAGGCATTTTGCTAAGAAAGATGCTTTTGCAACTCTTCATTCTTTCGACTTCCTGATAGGCTATGGGGGCTCAGAATCCACAGAATTAATATGGAAAGACCAGAACCAATGTCTAAAAGAAACTATATAAATCCCATTTGACCATACATATAAATTTTAAAATGGATTTTCATCCAAGAGAATAAAGAAGTCACATTTCTCCTCCCCCTTACAAAAAGAAAACATTGAAAAGTTGCTTGGTCTAGGTGAAATAGAACCGGATACATGTAGTAACTAGCTGAAAACAAAGTTGAGTTAACATGGTAAAATGTAAAATGATCAAATTTTGTATCCAGATTGGATAAAAATAAAATATAATGCTATCTTGGATGTAAGAAAAAATCCAAAAATAAAGTAATTCAGGCCAACAAATGTTAAGCAATCCAAAAGAAAGGAAGGCTATGAACTAATTTAAGCTAATATTAGACAACATGAACTTTGTATATGAAGTCAATTTGACTTAGGAAGTTGCATCACAAATTTTAAATTATCAATACCATAGTAGATAATTGACTGTAAATTAAATAAATAGTTTAATGGAAAATAGGTAAGTACAATTGTAGAAAATGACTTTAATATACTGTACTGGCTGGTTTTGTGTGTCAACTTGACACAAGCTGGAGTTATCCCAGAGAAAGAGTTTCAGTTGAGAAAATGCCTCCATGAGATCCAGCAGTAAGGCATTTTCTCAATTAATGATCAAAGGTGGGAGGGCCCACTGTGGGTGGTACCATCCCTGGGATAGTAGTCCTGGGTTCTATAAGAAAGCAGGATGAACAAACCAGGGGAAGCAATCCAATAAGCAGCATTCCTCCATTGCTTCTGCGTCCACTCCTGCCTACAAGTTCCTGCTCTGTGTGAATTCCTGTCTTGACTTCCTTTGGTGATGAACAGCAATGTGGAAGTGTAAGCAGAATAAACCCTTTCCTCCCAAACTTGCTCTTGGACATGATGTTTTGTGCAGGAATAGAAACCTGACTAAAACAAATTGGTACCAGCATAGTGGAGTATTCATGTGACAACTTAACCAAGTTTTGGGAAGATCTGTGGAAGGACTTTGGAGTTTTGGGCTAGAAGATCCATTCGATGTTAAAAGTTCTGTGGCATGCGTTGTAGGAGCTTGGAAGATAATGTTGAGAACAGTGCAGAAGATGGAGGCCTGGCTTGTAAAATTTCAGAGAGAAGATTAAGGACTCTTATCAGGGTTAGCTGGGGCTGAAGAACCAGCTGTGATTAACAAAATGTCAGAACTACTCAAGTTAAACCTTTGCATTGCTGGGACTATTGATACTGGTTAACTGGAGCTAAGAAATTCTCAGTAATTAAGAAGAGACCAGCATCACTAAGGTGAATTTTTGTGGGAGGCGTTTCCTGAGAGCACAGAGGAGCTGTGTTCCAGAGGCAGCCAGAGTTGTACCTCGTGTTGGCAGCCAGACTTGGTAATGTATAAGAGTCACCCAGGTGGTACTGGTTTTAAAACATGAAGGGATAGCAGCTGAGATTTGGCACTGTGAGAGGCCAAGAGAGGTCATTGGTGAAGGTGCAGCCTCAGTGGCAGTTGAAGGCCCAGGACTGAAGGGGTCATGCAGAGAAGTTGAAGCTTAGCACCATGAAAAGAGCCTATGAGAGGCTAATTTTGAAAGTGTAGTCCAGTTGCAGCAGAAGACACAGTGTTTTGGAAATACCAGTATCATGCAATGACCACCAAGATCAGTGCATCTATAGCTCAACCATGTAAAATAAGATGACAAGTATTGAGTGTCAGACCGGACTTCAATGTTGCAATTCAGCATCTGTGTTACACTGTTTTTCAGCTGTGCAATTGAACCTTATCAAAACTATCCATGTATGAGCACAAAAGAAATCTTCGATAGGCATCTCAGAATTATGCTAGTCAAAATGTATTAAGAATAAATATCAACTGAAAATACATTAACAGAAAACAATAGTTTCTTGCCCAGAGAATGGCTTAGTGGTGAAGAGCTTTTTCTGTTCTTACAGAGGGTGCAATCTGGGTTCCAAGCATCCACATGGAAGCTCACAGTCATCTGGAACTTAAGTCCAGAAAGTCTGATGCCCTGTTCTTATCTTTGAAGGTACCACACATCTATTGTCCATATTCATACACACAGGCAAACATTCAAACTCAACAAAATAAAAATAAGCAAATTCTTAAAAAATAGTGCATTCAAAATTACTGTTGGAACCAAGCACTGACATTAGAGCTTATTTCTGGATTCCAGCATATACTGAAGACTAGCTGAAACATCCAACCTCGTAAACTGAACAACTTTTGGAATATATATTACACTAATATATTATTTACGAGATAAAAAACAATAATAAATGCCTGCCTATGGAGGCATTGCAGGTGTGGCTACTGTGTCATGTGTGTGACAGTAGGTGGCTGAGGAGAGAGGTTATTTCTACACTCAGTGCTCTGATCTATGACCATCTGAATGATTAGTAACCTAACACTCACCAAAAAAGCTAGTCTGAGACAACCACTAGTCTGGTGCCAGAGGTTTCTGACAGGGAGCTAGCCTGAGATTGCCACTAGTTCAGTGCTTCACAGGCCTGAGGGGGTAGACTGCCTGAGATGGTCTACCTGGGGTCATAATGCACTCCCGAGGCTATTCCTGAGATGACTCCAGATATTCTGAGACCCCAGACACCACTAAGAGGGTGGTGGAGAAATGGAAGAGAAAGAGAATGAAGAGAAGCAGAACTGGAGACTAAGGTGAACAGCTGGTGATGCTACCTGGGACCACGGTGGGGTCCTGACCGTTGTTCCATGATGGAACACACCTGGATCAATGGCCCCGGGAACACCTAGGCATCTGCAGTACTCTGGAGAGCAGTTCCCGGCAGACATATTGCGGGAGTTGTAAGTAAACCCACAATGAGGATATGAGCATGGGGGAGCTGGCCTTACCGCTCACCTCCTGTGTGGATGGAAGGATGAAAAGTGATACCTTCCTCCCTCCTCATGCTTGTGGTAGGCAGGAGACCCACCTTTGCTGTGCTCATGAGAACAAGAGAGGTCTTGCCCCTTAGCAGCTGCAGCACTAGGGAGAGCAGGCCCTGCACCTCACAAGGGCAGCACAGAAGAGCTGGTGCTAGATGTGAGGCTTGCAGGTGAGCCAGCTCTGAGGGTCTGAGCACAAGGAATCAAGCCCTGCTTCATGTCTGCTGGGCGGTGGTACAGAGGAAGGAGAGAGGCCATCCTCCCCTCTCTCATCTCTTGCCATCTATGGCATGTGGGAGTGCTGGCCCAAGGATAATGACAGTGGGAAACCCGGGCCTGTCCCTCACTGGCTGCAACATATGGAAGATTGGGCCATGCACCTTGCCTGGGCAGCAGGCTAGAGTTGACCCTGGTTGCAGGGGTTGATAATGAGCTGGCCCTGAGGATGTGAGGGTGAGAGAGCTGGCAGGTTGGCCAGCTCAGAGACCACTCAGGCCCTGATCCAGGCTTTTAAATTGGCATACTCCATCGATGGACTCATGGGTTCATTTACCCCATCGATGAACTGCTGCAGTGCATGAAAGGCCAATCCTACAGATCCAAAACTACAGGATCTCCATGACCCAGGGCAACAACAGCATATCTGAGAGGAATCCCACTGAGGTTCCAGTATTGATAGAATAGCAGAAGCCGGAGGCCTCGGACCAGACCAACAAGTCATTGCAGTGAACATCGGCAAACAGAGAAGTACAGACAGAAGGGTACACAGTGGGACACTCTGTGACACACTGCAGCTTCCACATGAGGTTTTTCTTTCTTTGTTAGGGGAGATGGCAAGGGTGGAGGACAGGTATGGGGGGGGGGGGAGATGAGTAGGATTGGGGTGCCTGATGTGAAATTCACAAAGACCCAACCAAACCAAACCAAACCAAAAAGCAATAAATAAACAAGCTTAACTATAGGCAGAGATTTCTGGGTGACATAGAAAGTTCGATATTTGTAAAAGATGTGTATCAATAACCCCTTATTTAATAGAAGTATTTTGTTTAATATTGTTGAACATTATTTCCAAGCAGCTGAAATATTGTTGATAAAAAAATAGCCTTATACTCCCATCTTAAAAAGATTAGAATAATGCAGCAATCTCAGCTTCACATGTGAAATAAAACTAAATATGTCTCATATACATGAAATAAAATAAATATTTATTTTATATATATGTATATATATATATATGAAATAAAGACTGTCAAACAGTAAAATGGGTTATTGAGAGTTTATGAAATTTTCTTTCCTTAAGATTTTGTTATATAAAAGAACTGGCCATCTGTCTTGGAAATGTTAGGCACAGAAGATTGTGTCACAAAGCTTCTGGGTTTTTTTTCCTCTCTCTCTTAATTTTATGAAAGAGTTTGGGAGAGCTGAAATGTCATATAGACTGTCACCACTGCACAGAGAAAGAAAAAAATATGAGAAGGTTTCTAGAAACTCACTCCCACCCTAGGGTGGCTGTGACATAGTCAGTGACATAGTTTGTTGACAGATTCCTGAGGAGGTTTATGCAAAGCTCAGTAGCTCATCCCATCTGACACTAAGATCAAAAGGCTCAGTCTCTCTCTACAGGAACACATTGGCCTAGCTGGAGAGAAGAGACAAGTAAGTAAAGAGGTGGTGACGCACACATTTAATCCCAGCATTTGAGGGTCAGCAGCAGGGGAATCTCTGAGTTTGAGACCAACCTGGTGTACAGAGCAATATCCAGGACAGCCAGGGAAGTTACACAGAGAAATCCTGTCATGAACAACAACAACAACAACAACAACAACAGCAGCAGCAGCAACAACAACAACAACAAAAAACATCAAGCATGGTGATTCATGTCTGTAAGCGCAGCCTTTGGAAAGCTGAGTCAGGGGGACTGCTGTGAGTAGAAGTTCAGCTAGTGCTCATCTTCACATTTAGAATTAGTCTTCTCCATTTTATTTGGAATGAGTGAAGTCAGTGTAGCTGGTACAATTTTTTTTTTTTTAATGAGATGGTCTCAGAGAGAGTTCCTTCTTACTCTATAGAATGAGTTTCGAGAGTCTTTTAGTCATTTGTAATTTCCTACAGATAGCTTTGTTCTCTGGAAAGAGAAACAGTAGTTGTTCATGTCTTTTTGATTCTCTTGAAAGTTTGCTCTTTCGATTTTTAAGGATCATTGACCAAAAGAGAAAAAGAACTGAGTAGAGAAGACAGACACAGACCACAGCCACTGAGGCATAAAGAACCAGTGTAAGAAGTGGATCAGGATGGTGCCATTTCTGCTAGAAAGGAAGAGATTAGATCTCAGAGCCCGTGGGAGAACTTCTGATAGTTAACTTTCTTAAATTTCATTATGTAGGCCAAGGAGACAAAGTTTTGAGGGTGGGGGTGGGGGTGGGAGTGTAAGCCAGACAGTGGTGGGAAAGAAATTAATAGCAAGATGGTGGCACAGTGTGAATTAGTTTCTTGTATTCAAAGCTGGCTGACAAAGAGAAGACTGGCTAGGACTGTAGCTGAAGGGCTTAGTATCATGTGAAGCTTCTCTGCTTGTCTGAGTGGTTTAAGCACGGGAGAGAGCCCATGTTAATAATACACTTACACAATGGGATCACTAAAATTTGGAGGGGGTTGAAGTCTCCTCCAAGATTATTGTGGGACTTGGAACAGAGAGAGGGGGAGCTTTACAGGAAGAAAATCAGTTTAGCAGATGAACTGATGGGGCCTGGAGGTGGCTAGGGAGACGCCTGCCTGAGGTTGCTCAGTCCCCTCAGTCAGAAGAACAGAATCCTGCCAAGGGTGAACGAGACAGGAGAAAAGGAGCTACTTTATAAACCAACTAAATCTCTAATGAGCCCACAAGTTCCTAGCCAGCTGCTAAGCAGCACTGGAGAGTGCCAACCAAGCGAAATAAAATCCTCCATGAGAGGTTTATGGAGGAAGGCCATAGGAAGTGGAGACCTTATGGCGTCCTGATCACAGTAATTTATACAAATGACCCAGGCAGCAATGTGGCATGCTGGCCAAAGCACAGGTCCATGTCTGAAGGTTCTAGAAAGTGCCTTTGTCAGTGTTCCTAGCCCTCATAGCTCCTTTTCTTACAAATGCCTGGAATATCACCCCTCCAGCCTGCTAAAGGAATGGGCTGGACTGTTGTCCTTCTCATTAATTTTTTTTTAAAAGTCAGTTGTTCCTTCTGTTGCAGTTTAATTTAGGCAACAACGTCTCCCATTTTAAAACCAAACCTCCATGGCTCCCTCCAGTTACCTTTAATCTACCTTTTGAAAGCACTTCAGAGGTTCGTGCTATATATAGTATCCGGTTTTCACCACCACCTCTTTTCTTTCCTCTTATTATTTTAAATGACATCTTTCAGAATTATGCATAAAATTTTATTTAGGGTTTTGAATAGGTAAGTGTGAGCCTATAATTCAAAGGTATTAAATGCTGCTCAGGGGCAGAATGGTTGCCTAGCAAGTGCATGTTCCTGTGTTCACACCCCAGAACTGGAAAGAAAACAAAACTGAACAAAACAAAAGCCCCTGGGTATCTTCCCACCCCTAAGGAAGCATCAAGTCTCTGCGGGATTAGGCACATCCTCTTCCACTGAGGACAGAAGAGGCAGCCTATGTGCCACTTTTGGGGTGAGGGGCTCTGTATGCTCTTTGGTTGGTGGCTTAGGCTCTGGAATCTCCCAGGAGAATCTCCATGGAATCATGGAATCTGCATGTTAGTTGACACTGTTCGTCTATCCTATGGGGTTGCAGTACCCTTCAGGGCCTTTAGTCCTTCTTCCAAGACTTTCATAAGGGTCCCTGACCTCCATTTAATGTTTGGCTGTGGATATCTGCATCTGTCTCAGTCAGCTGCTGGGTAGAGCCTCTCTGAGGACGGTTAAGCTAGGCTACCCAGGGGTTCCCTACCCTTTCCGAGGTGAAAGGGATGGGAATGGGGGGAGGGAGTCTGTGAGGGAAAGCCTGGAGCCTGGATCGGGCAGCATTTGGGATGTAAACAAATAAATAGAAAATGGAGTAAGACTAGAAATGAAGTGTGACAAAAACTGTACAAACCTATGGAGACTGAACAACACACTATGGAACCATTCGAGCGTGGGCTATTGAAATGGAGAGAATTTTTGAAAAATCAATAGAATAAATGGAATTTATTTGAACATTTGTGATACAGAAAAACAAAAACAAACTCAAAGCAAAAGCAAACAAAACAAAAGTCCCCCTTTCCATTTCCTCAGCTTCCATTATGTTCTTTCACAAATATTCTCCCTCCTCCCTACAAGGAACCAAACCATTTCTGGCTCTTGATTTGTCGACAAGTTTTCATGTGTAACGCTATTTGTCTTTGTTAGTAATAATCCATAAAGTCTGATTTTTTCATCATGTTAAATATATTTGGAAAATCTTTTAATTTTTATACATGGAAAGTTGACTTAATAATTTTAACGGCTGGATAGTTTTTCACTGAATAGATATTCATAATTTATTAAGCTTTTTTTTTATTTAGAGGCATTTAGGTGTTTTCAATTGTTTGCTTAACTTTGAAAATATATTAATTTACCTAAATATAACTTCATACCAAAGAAAAATTCCTGGACTTAGAATCAGTAGGTTTACAATTTCTGTTCAATGTTATGAATCAATATTTAATCATCATCATTATAATTTGACTGAAATGACTCATATGAACATTGCTGTAAGTGCTGAAAGTGGAAGGGGAACCGAGAGGGGTGGAGATAATGTAAACACAGCACTCATATATGAAATTTTCAAGAAGCTAAAGTAAAGAGTACCAGAGTGTGAGCATTTTTTTAAAAAAGCTATTCTCCCTAACCTTTTACCCTAGCCTGATCTCAAGTTCTGTGTGGGTTAGACTTGAACTCAAAACCACCCTGTCTCAGCTGAGATATAGTTTTAATCTTGAATGTCCTACAAGACATATCTATGCGTTGAGGTCTACTGGGAGGCAGCATAACCTTGAGAAGGTGGGCAGAGGAGGAATTAGGTCAGGAGTGGTTTGCCCTTTCCTCAATGGGATGTTGACTCCCAACTTCTTTCCATGTCTGCTTCCACTTTACCACAAGCGCTCCCGTTGTGTTTTATAAAAAGATAAAACAGGAAAGAATATGGCTCCGTAGGGTGTGGGAGAAGGGGGTGCCTCTGTGGGTCCATGCTGAGACATCCCTTCCCCCCCACCCCCTGATCCCCCCCAAGTACCAGCCACAGGATGGTATAGTATAGAATAGAGTTTATTCAGGAAATGGAGAGAGGAGTTGAAAGAAAGGTGGGGGGGAGAGTGGGGGGGGGAGTAGAGGCCATGAGCTTGTGGGGGGGGAGGGAAATGGGTAGAGAAGGGGAGCAGGAGCAAGAGGAGAGAGCAAGAGAGCAAGAGAGTGAGGAGGGGGCAAGCAGCCCCTTTTATAGTGAGTCAGCAGGCACACTTGGCTGTTGCCAGGTAATTGGGGGGTGGAACCTAGACTAAATGTCAACAGTTCCTACTCTGGTAATACATTCTGCTATCACAGATCCAAAGCAACTGGGCCCAGCTATCATCAGGGCCTGAAACCTCGGAAAACTGATTTTTCTGTTATTTTGATAGTCACGGAAAGTTGACTAATCTGAGGGTCATTTAAATTCTCAAATAATTCTTTGTCCTCATGTCACTGAACCTGTCTGAAGCCCTGGACATAGCAAGTAAGAACTTTCTTCCTTCTTAATGTACTTTTTTGCTTTGAAGTCTCTGGTCTCACACATTTCTGCAATTCTCCTGAATCTTCTGATTCCCTATTTCCCTTCCCTTGGTCCTACAGTCTTCAATGTTCTGGACTGTTCTAGATTGTTTGATCTCTAA
This sequence comes from Rhynchomys soricoides, assembly GCA_019843965.1. Lineage (NCBI taxonomy): Eukaryota > Metazoa > Chordata > Mammalia > Rodentia > Muridae > Rhynchomys > Rhynchomys soricoides. The sequence goes on from JADRCH010000150.1 coordinate 5,180,235, forward strand.
ATATCTTTTCTTGTTTTTCCAGTGTTTTGAATATCATTTATGTATGGGCAATTCACATTTCAATCTCAAATTCTAACTCTTCCCCTGAGCTCTGTCCAACTATCCCTTGAAGCCCCTGTCAAGATGTCCATAAACCACATGGAGCCCGATTGTCCCTGCCAGTCTCCCATGCTGCTCAGCAACAACTGCATTCTCCCAGAGGCTGAACCCACACTCCTAGGCAGGAACTCTGACTTCTCTCCTTCTGTCACCAATTGTATCAGTCTGTCAATTCTTGCCTCTTTTATCTCTAAATACATCCAAACCCCACTGCTTCTCACCACTTTTTGTTCTTACAACTGGCTAAAGACAACCTCCTTTCGGGTTCTACCTCCCCACAGATAAGCTTCGTGTAACAGTAAGGGTATCTTGGTATAACACTTCCTGCTGAAAACCAACCAACCAAAAACCAAAACCAAACCCTTTATTTCTTCCCACAAACACAGAAACAAAGGGGAATTCCATACTGTGTGTTAAAAGGCCACAAATTACAACTGAGAGAAGATGTGACCCTGAAGGAATTAGGAGGTTGTCAGCTGTCAAATACTCAGTTGTACTCACTGATGTCATTTTGGCCAACTTATGTGCCTCCCTTGGCTCTGAAACATTTCTTGTTATGATTTCAGTGGCTGGGTCATTTACGTTTCAGCACTATGTGGGTCTGTGTTGGATGACTACAGATACCTCCATAGGAATTACAAGATCTGGTAGCAATCATGGCATCACATTTATTTCTGCTCAAAAAGCATCACTCCCACTTATGAAGTTGATAAAAAGAAAAAGAGTCCTGCCATCAATTTAAAAATACTATGTTCAGGGACTCGAGGGATGGCTCAGCAGTTAAGAGCACTAGTTGCCCTTCCAAAGGACTTAAGGTTCAATTCCTAACACCCATGTGGCAGCTCACAACCATCTGCTAATCCAGTCCCAGGGAATTAATGCTCTCTTCTGTCCTCTGTGAGTACCACGTGCCTATTATGAACAGACATCCATGCACATAAAATAAATGAAAAAAAAAAAACCACGTCTGCCATGTTTTATATTGTTTATTTTGTAGTACTGTCCTAGAGAATGTCCTTCAAACATCCTTGATATTCTTTCAGTGACAGCTAACCTTTGAGAAGAGACCACTCTCATTAGAAGAGAACTTTCAATATCTCTGTACTTTCCACGAAGACCTTATAATACTGGAAGCCCCTGAAAAAACCACGTGTGCCAAACTTATGTGAAAACAGGCATTTCCTTACAGTGATGGGCTGTTATGATCAGTTTGGTGGCAGTATTTAGAAGAATAACACATCTAAGAACTTCTAGAAAAGCAGTTGAGTGTTTTTATTTATCTTAAAGAATTCAAAGAGCCTGTTCAGTGTTCTGCATGGAGACCCTCTGAGGAAGCAAGCGACAAGCCCTGCACTCTTCCTTATATCTTCACCCTAATAAACAAAGTCCTCAGTTATCTGTCAGAGTGGAACAGCTTCTGGAGTACACACAGCCCTTAGCTCTGCAATAAGCCTAAGAGGAGGAAGCGTGAACAAATGACACATTAAGAAGGAGTACATTGGAAATTTCACTAAAATTTCTTTGACAAAAACGAGAAACTAAGTTACTTGGCACATCTGGAAAGTCGTGACTAACACCAGGCAGGTACGACATTTGTCCTGAAATATCTTATTTCTTTGAAGAACACTGAACATAAAGATGAGTAGACCACCTTTGAATGAACTCAGCGAATAACAATTTTCCTTAAGGAACTGACCTTGAGCATGTAGGTTTGAGGTAGACAAAGGTTAGAACTACTTCATCTTATGAGAAAGCTGGAAGTAGTGATATTAGCATTTGCTCTTAAGTGTACAGAGTGGGGTGGGGGGGGGAGGTGAATAATTGAATGCCATAGTGAAGGGCTGCTTCCTCAGTCTCCCTCAGCTGTGTGGGATTGTTATTCCTTCAGTGGAAGGCAGCCAAGTTCTGTCTGTCTCCCCATAAACAGACATTTAGGGCAAATCAAATGTGAATTTCACCATATTGTTGATCACCACATCTAGGCTCACAGATGTATATGTAAACGGGCTAGAAACAGAATTCATTTGAAAACATATTATTTCCTTTGGCTGGACACTAGAGCCTTTAAAATGAATAGCAGTGACTTGGGTCCTCTAGAAAAACCTGAGGGCTGGGCAGTTTGCCTTAAATCACCACCCTTCATATCATCATCATCATCATCATCATCCCGTATTAATCCCTGAGGTGCTCAGGGACCACTTAGCTACAGGAGAAAACAAAGTCTCTACATCAGTGTTTTCCTCAAATGCGTGGTAGAACATTTCAGTCCTGTTCCTACTCAGTGGCCAAACCATATTCAACACCAAAGGCAGCCAAACTGCCAACCTCTGGGCATATGCATGCTCCTCTCCTTCCTGTCATCCATTCACTTTCAGTATGCAGCTGAGGTTCTTCCAGTCTGGTCTAAGCACCCAGAGCATGGCCCCTCATTCTGCCATCCCTTCCTTTTCGTTGTCTACTGCTCCCTGTAAACAAGAAGAGACCAGCAGATCTCTCCTGGGCAATTAATCCTGCAGCAGCTGGGGACATTGTGGAGGGAGGTGAGGGGTCTGCTTGGAGCTTTACCTCATCGATCCTGACCCACAGAAAGTAAAGTTGGAAAACTACCAATGCTTTCTTGTCTAGACCCTCTTGAACTCCTACACAGATCTTATCATTTTGTGTTTGATCATCTCCAGACATGACCAAGTGATGGATTCCATGGCACTCCTGACCTCTAGCTGGGTTTCTGCACATCCTACTTCTACCCTTGGAGATACCTGCACCCTAGCTAGGACGTTGGCGTCACGGTCTGGAACCCACACCTCTCCTCAGGGTCTCAGACCAGGTCCTTCCACGCACTGAAGACCACCTGCTCCACCCAGGATCGTGCCTTTCTCCTAAAGTTAGCCCTGGGGAAGCAGACACTGCAAGTTTCAGTTTTGTGCGGTTCCATCAAAGTAGCAGGGGGAAGGAATTGTCATACCTCCACTCCCACACCCCCACCTCCGCCTCCAGGCCCTGACCCTCTGGCTTGCCAGGCTTCTCCATCCTGCGCCTCCCGCAGCCTGCCGCCCTCCGTGCGCTCTCCGGTGCCCAGGGCAGCTCCGCATACTCACCGGAGCGAAGCACAGGGGCTCTGGTCCCTAGCCCGCCGCTGTCGTGCCCCGGTGACAGCAGCGTGTCCCGGCTGCTCTTGGGCGGCGAGCTGAATGCGCGCAGCAGCTTGGGGCGCAGCTTCAGGGAGGGTTCCAGACGCCAGTCCACCCCGAGGGCCGACGCCCCGGGGCTCCCCTCAGCACCTCGCTCTTCTAGCTTCTTCCACTTTTTCTCCTCCTCCCAGTCTCTTCTTTTGTCCCCTCCCTCCCTTTGGACTGATGGTTGGAGAAGGGAGGGGGAGGGAAAAAGTCCCGTCCATTTAACTCCACTGATACCTTGGAGATTATCTGTTCGGGGAATCTGGAAATGACGCGAACCACCTTTCTGCAAACAGCTTAAAGAAAACGATCTTCTCTTAACTTTTCATCCTTGGACGGACTCCTTCCTTCACTTGCGTTTTAAACCTCTATGGATGGGTGGAAATAGAGCGAGGGTCAGATGAGAGGTACACAGAGACATTTTAGGCAACAGTTTTGGAGAGTGTCTTACTAGGTGGCCCCGAAATCTGTTTACGCACAATTTCACAAAGTAGGCATTTCTTGGAAAAGAATTGGAGTCGAGGGCAAAGGAAGAGAGGCAGGAGGTAAGGTACTGAATTCAAGGTTGATTTAGTTTCTTTTTAAAGTAGTGCAGGTGGTTCATGCCAGAGACATTTTGGAATAAAGCTCCACTGCTTTTCCCCGGGATGTGACCTTGAAAGGGTATTTGACCTTTGCTGTTCTGCTGTTGCTTGTCTTTTTTCCCTTCTTTCTTTTTTCTTTCTTTCAGGACTTGTGTTTCCTAGTCCTTTTCAGGGGTTTCATCAGCCTGCCAGGAACTGCCAAAATCCCTCTTGACCTTGGAATGTGACTGTTTCCTGGAAGGTAGACATTTTGCAGGATTTAAGCAGGTCCCCATTGGAAGCAGATAAGGGACAGACTTTCTTGGGCAGAGCTATACCCACTGTCCAATGGTGGACTCAACCACAATAGAGTTGTGCTCTTGGACTGACTATAGATTATCTTTCCCGGAAAACCCTATCACAGAGATATACTTTCTGCTCTCTCCCATGCCAGCACTTCCTATGATCCAAAGTGAATTTTTAGAAATCTGCCTTATAAACCAAGCCTGTGTTTTCCAGCCCATGTTCCTTCTGTTGGTGACGCCAACTTTGTTCCCTGGCATCGTATATTTAAATGAGATGCTGTCTATAAGCATAATGCCTGGCACTCAGTGATCAGTAAATGTTAGCTGAGTTGTGGTGATATCAGATCAACGTTAGCATTTATTTCACATTTTTATTCCTTTACATATTTCTTAATACCCAGTTCCCTGTGTTTCAAATTGCACAGCTCTCGACCACTGTCCCTTATATGTGTCAATATAAATATATGGCTACTTATTTAGGAAATACCGTAGACAGAATTCCAGAGGAAGTTGAGATTTATAACATTCAGTGTAGAACGGAGTCATTTCCCTCGCTATTGTGTTGACTATTTTGGTTTTACCTCCAGCATATTGTACCACAAATCTTCTCAGTGACAGCTATAAAGTCCAAGGTTATACCACTTCAACAAGCAGATTAAGAATGTCTCGAACTGCTGCTGTTTCTGTAGTGACATTACCCTCAAGAGATACAAAGATATTCTGAAAATGTACAAATCAAATAGGGTTTTTTCTTCAGTTTAAGAAGGTCATAGGATCCAGCTTGAAATGTGAAGAGCAGCAGACCTCAAGTTTGAGCATACTTTCAGATGACAGACTTGGACTCGTGCAATTGGAAACAGCAATTCAATAACAAACCCATTGGAACAGACTGTATTAAGTGAAGCTGTAGGAAAGACCACACCTGTAATGCAAAAGGGATCTAAGTTTTCAGATACTCTGCTGCTGCTACTGCAAGAAATGAATTTGCTTGGGTTCTGTGATGAAAATGCACCTTGCACACTGCGGTAGGACCTTGTGCCCTAGAGGGATTCCGTTGTTATTCAGTGCACAGATACTTAAGCTAGCAGTGAGGACAGCATCACTAGCCCTCAGCAAGTGTTCTCAGGGTGAATGGAAGATAGTGTAGAAGGAACACCTTAGATCACATCAATAGATATTGAACTATAGTGGAGATGCCTGGGTCTCCTTTAGGATCTTGTCAGAATCAGGTTTTACATTCAAGACTGGTTAAAAGACTGCAAACAAGTACTTTTATAAGTTTTCTTTTTAAATAGATGCTTTTATTAGTGTATACTAATTCTATAAAATAATGGGCTTTATCATATGTTCTATACACATCTATAAAATGTTCTGATTGTATGCATGCCTACAATTACCTTCTTCCTTGTCCATTCAGCCCTCTCACGAATTTCCTTTTTTTTCCAAGTCATGTTCTCCAGCGTTCGATCTTTTTAATTCACAGAGCAAATAGGTGATGTCTGTCTTTCTGAGTCTTCTTTGTTTCATGTAACATGGTGGCCTCCCTGCCACCACTTCTGGAAGCACTTTTTTTTTGTTTTTTGTTTGGAAGGTTTATGTAAGAAATAAAAGGCTAATAAGTTATCTCAGTGGCAAAAATGCAAGGACCTAGATCCTGTATCTACTTCTAGAAGAAAACAAGGAGCAAAGTCCCATAGGTACAGCTTTCAGGTTTGCAGATTCATGCCTATAAGCCTAGCATTCAGGAGCTGAAGGTAAGTGGTAGATAAGTTTGAAGCTAACCTAAGTGACATAGCAAGACTGGGTATCAAACTCCTACAGAAATCGTCACTACTCATTTATTTTTAATCTTAAACATGTGTAGCAAGGGTCATATATCTTTTTGAGCAACACTCAACTTTTTGATCTTTGCCAGAGGGAGATTTTAACCAAGGCCAAATGTACTATTTCAGTAATATTGATCTCAATTTAAAGCTTAGTTTAAGCTCTATCATTCCTTTCAATTAAGCTGACTGCAACCGTGAGATAATTGTAAAATCCTGCACAATTAGCAAGACAATGCAGACATACATGATGGAACCTTTTCAGAATGGGTAATATTTTCCTGAGTTATATTTGCCTAAGTGCAGAAAAATTTACCCGACTTTTGTATCTCCTAAGTTAAAATAAATGAACTAATTCTGCAATATCACAAGATTGATTTCTGAAAGTTTATTTTAAATGCCATTTTCTGTTTTGGAAAAAGCAGGGTGAAATGAAAACTCATCATGAAAATAAAAACAATCAATAAAAAAAACCCTCTTCCCCAAGTTTATGACAAAAACAGTTTGTATGATGGTTTTACGCCTTTAAATCCATTGGGTGGTTACTTTCTTCTTCTTCTTTTTTTTTTTTTTTTGTAGAAGAAAGCTGTCTGAGCTAGGGCTTTACTGCTGTGAAGAGACATCATGACCAATACGACTCATAAAAAGCATTTAATTGGGACTGACTTACAGTTTCAGAGGTTCAGTCTATTATCATCCTGGCGGGAAGAATGGCAGACTGCAGGCAGACATTATGCTGAAGGAGCCAAGAGTTCTACATCTTGATTCAAAGGCAACCAGGAGGAGTCTGTTCTCCCCAGGCAGCCAGAAGGAGGCTCTCTTCCATACTGTGTGGCGCAAGCATAGGAGGAGACCTCAAAGCCCACCCCCATGGTGACACACTTCCTCCAACAAGGCCACACCTCCCAATAGTGCCGCTCCTGGGGCCAAGCATTCAAACACATGAATCTATGAGTCAAACCTGTTCAAACCATGACAAAGTAAAAAACAAATCTGTGAGACTTCTGAACACAGCTAAATAAACAATTCTATAATATAGGGAAGACTAGATTGGACATAATGCTTATAATAAGATGTTTATTTTCTCAGAGATTAAAAATAATTCTGAGGCTGCTCTTCAGAGTATTATGTGTAAACAATTGACCAAAACTTCAGGTTCATGAGCTGGATTGACTCTCAGTGTAAATCCTTACAATTTCCATGACAGAAAATTCATGTTTTCTACTAGACATGAACAAGGTGATGCAAAAGAAAGACAGATGAGGATGCTCTCATATCTTTCTGTGGTCAATTAAGCCACGGGAGCTCACCTCTGATTCTAAGCAGACCATTAGTGAACAAAACCAAGAGAGACATCTGCACAATTTCCTATCTGTTGCTACTGTTCTGTTTCGACTTTATTTTACAAACATTTTTTAATTTTTGAATGTTATTAGTTCTTTGAGAATTTCGTATAATGTATTTTGATCATAGTCACTCTACTCTTCCCTGGTGCACCTGGTCTTTTGTACTCACCCAACCTTTGTGTCATTTTTCTTTATTTTTACTCATTAAGACCAATTGGTGAGGCCCAAATATTCTTGAATGTGTGATCTTCCACTGGGGCACGGTTGATGTGCCAGCAGCTACATTCTTAGAGCTGTTGCCGTATCTCCTGGCAGCTAACAATGGCTAATAGCATCACGGCTAGAGATAGGATCCCAAGCTCAAATCCTGTCTTCATGTTGAGATTTGGTCTGGCTTGGGATTGCACCGATTTTGTTCATATTGTCAAAGCCACTGTGAGTCCACATGTGCAGCTAGCTGTATTGCTTTGCCCAGAAATATTCTTTCCTGATAGGCATCCACCACCCTTCCCTTGCTTTTAAACTTTTTCTGCCTTCTCTTCTGCAATGATTTCTGAGTAATGGGCAGTGGAAGAGGTGTTGAGTATATGTTCCCTTTAGTATTGAGCATTCTGCAGTTTCTTATTCTCTGCACATTGTCTATGAATGAATCTCTGTATTAATTATCATCGACTGCAAACAGAAGAATCCCAGGTGAGGGTTGAGCAATACACTGATTTATAGGTATAACAGTAAGTCCTGGGGAATTGGCTTCATACCATAAACACCCAGCAAGATAATAGCAGTAGTTTCTCCTTTAGGGCCTGTGGCTTGTATAGCTATATTTCTTGGCCTGATAAGGGAGCTAGGTATGGGTTTCATTTTGGGTTGTGGCACTAAAATTCAATGAGAAGGTGGCTGCTTATTCCCATGTTTCTGTCACTAGAACAGTGGACGTGTGTTTCCAGGCCAGTCATTACTGTAGCTTTCAAGGTTTACAGCTGGGTATGATTGACTATTCCATTTCTCCTCTGGGAGTGTGCACAGATAGCACCTCGTGGCACTATGAAAAGTAGCCAGTATGGATGGAGCTTCCAGGAGAATACCAACTTGATTTCCCCATGTTTGCTGACTCAGGTGTGGGTTATCCTCAGCATAGGTCAGGTTTGAAAAGAGGGTATAACCAAGGGCAACAGCAACAGCCATGTGTAGGAGCCTATGGAACCTCACTGGGGTAATGACTCCAAAAGAAGTAAAATATTCCTGGCACTGGTTTTTAACTAGTTAGCATCTGATGTCTAATAAGAGTCTTGTTATCCTGTTATAGTGTAAATCTATTTTTAACTCTTCATGTGAGTGTGTGAATGCCTGTGTGTGTGTTTTGTATGTGTGTGCCTGTGTGTATGTTGTGTGTATATATGTGTGTTTTGTGTCTGTGCCTGTGTGCGTGTGCGTGCGTACGTGCGTGTGTGCATGTGCGTGTATATGTGAGCATGTGTGTGTGTTCATGCGTGTGTGCGTGCATGCATGCACGCGTGCGTATGCGTGTGTATGCGTGTGTGCACGCGTGTGTGTGTATGCGTGCATATGTGTGTATGCATTCATGTGTGTGTGTGCAAGTGTGCGTGTGTGTGTGTGTGTGTGTGTGTGTGCATGTGTGTTTTAGGGAGGCTTGTCACAGGTTTCCATGTGACTTTTCTTTAGTGTCTTTAGTGTGATTTATCCCTCCCCACGTTTATTCTCTCTCCTGTATTCTGCCCTCCCCTCGGCACCACAATGAACTCTTTCTGTTCCATTATTTTACTTTAATCATTTATGCCAGCATGTGCTATCACTTTTCCATTGACAAAGCCTCTCCATGGTTCCTTAGAAATTTCTTGACCTCTGTGGGCATTCTAAATGAAACACACACATATGAAGATTCAACGCCAATACCCCTAGATGAGAGAAAACATGGAGGTTTTCTTCTGGGATTGGGTTGGCTCCCTCAGAGTGATTGTTTTTAGTTCTATTCACATACCTATGAGTTTCACAATTTCATTTTTCTCAATATCTGCACAATAATCAATTGTGTAACTATATCATATCTTCATTATCTACCCATCAGTTGATGGTCATCGAGGTTATTTACATTTCCTGGCTATTGTGAGTAGTGAAGCAATGAACATAGATGAGCAAGCATCTCAAGTAGAGTGTGGAATTCTTTATATATATTCAAGAGTCATAAAGCTGGATCATATGGTAGATCTAGTTTTAGCTGTTTGAGATACCTTCACAATGATATCCATAAAGGCTACACTAATTTTCACTTCCACTGCAGAGAATAAGTGTTCTCCTTTCTCCACAGGTACACCAGCATTTACTCCTCCTCCTCCTCCTTCTCCTCCTCTTCCTCTTCTTCTTCTATCTCTTCATCTATCTCTTCTTCTTTCTCCTCTTGCTCTTCCTTCTCCTCTTCCCTTTGCTATATGAATAGAGTGAGATAAAATCTCAAAGTTGTTTTATTTTGCATTTCTTCAATGGCTGAGGCTTTGATCATGAAAAAGTGGTTCCCAGCCATTTGTGTTTCATTTTTTGAAAATATTATTTGTTTAGTTCTATGGCTCATTTTAAAACTAAGAAGTTTGTTTTCTTGGTTCATGTATATATTTCAGAGGGTTATGTACTAACCCTCTGTCAGACGCATAGCTGATAAAGATTTTTGCCCTTTCTGTTGGCTGTGTCTTCACTTGCATGATTGTGTCCCCTACTGTACAAAACTTTCAGTTTTGTGAAGTTACATTTATTAGTTATTGCTTTTAATGCCTGCATCACGAGGGCCCTACTCAGAAAGTCCTTTTCTGTGCTGTAGCAGGAGTTTTGTCTACATCTCTTTGAGTTGCATGCGGGCACCTGCTTTGGATTTTCAAATAGAAACTCTCTCTCTCTCTCTCTCTCTCTCTCTCTCTCTCTCTCTCTCTCTCACACACACACACACACACACACACACATACCAGTTATTCTTAAAATGTCTTGGCTAACTCAGTGACTTGGCATTCTTAAAATTTTTCCCTGGTTCCCCAGGCCCACTTACCCGAAACTCACATCGCTGGTTGGCTTTTTCTCCTGCACTACTGTGCTCCCTTCTCCAGTTCTCCAGATTCTCACTGTGTCCTACACATCCTACCTGTGAATTCTCAGTGTCCCTCCCAGTACTCAGTCATTGGCTACTGGCAACTTTATTGATAGATCAAAACACAATTGATGGCAAGGACCTTCACCATCAGTAAACACAGATTCCTGATTAAATCAAATTGTCAGAACTAACCTCTTCAAGTGATTTCATGAATATGCCTTGCTTTCTCCTCTCTGACTCAGGGCATCAGGTGTTATGATGAGATCCTCAATCCAAGACAATTCAGGGCAAGAGATAAGAATTATTTCACATTTTTAAAAATAATTGTTTTTAAAAAAGATTTATTTATTTTGTGTATATGAGTACACAGTAGCTGCCTTCAGACATACCAGAAGAAGGCATCAGATCCCATTACAGATGGTTGTGAGCCATCATGTAATTGCTGGGAATTGAACTCAAGATATCTGGAAGAGCAGCCAGTGCTCATAACCACTGAGCCATCTCTCCAGCCCTCGTTTCACTTTTTATTCAGTTTGACCAGCATCTTTGAAGAAGATACTGTCTTCTTTTCAAAGTGTTGGCTCCTTTGTCCAAAAACCAGGAGGCTGTAAGATTGTGCATCCTAAATTACATTCCATTGACCAATGACTCTTTTAATGCCAGAACGATGCTATTTTTATTATTTTATTTTAGCTCTGTAGTATAATCTGAAATATGGCATAGTGATACCTCCAGTATTCTGTTGTTGTTCAGGTTATTTGTTTTGTTTTGTTTTGTTTTGTTTTCTATTCTGTGTCCTTTTTATTTTCACATGGCATTTAAGATTCTTTTTTAATTTTTGTGAAGGATTGTGTTGGGATCATCATGGAGATTGTACTTAGTCTGTATATGATTTTGGTAGGATGGTCATTTTAAAAATATCAATCCTTCCAATTCCTGAGAATTTTAATTCTTTCCATCTTCTGGTATTCTTTTCAATTTCTTTTTTAGTGTTTTAATATTTTCATTGCATAAGTCTTTCACTTTATTTTTTAGATTTATCACAATATACTTAAAAATTGGAGGCTATTGAAAATGGTATTGCTTTCTTGATTTCTTTCTTAATGTGTTACCATTTGCCTACAAGAATACTACTGATTTTTGCATGTTAAGTTTATATTCTGCTACATTGTTAAAGGTATTTATCATGTGTAGAACAAGATCCTTAGGGTCTTTATGTATCATATAACATCATCTTCAAATAAAGATACTTTGGTTTTATTCTTGCTATTTGTATCCCCTTTATATCTGTTACTTGATTGTCTTCCTATGCTAGCTAAGTATTTAAATACTGTGTTGAACAGGAGTTGGGAGAGCGATTATACTTATTTTATTACAAATGCTTTGTATTTTATTCCATTTAGTTTGATGTTGTGGGTTGGACTTTCAGTATATTGCCTTTATTATATTGTATTTTGATATTCTTAAGAGAGTTAAGCATAAAAGCCTTGAAGGAAGACACATTAAAATGGAATTAACTAGCCAGATGTAGTGAGATATGCCTGCGGTCTAAGTATGTATGAGATTGAAACAATAAGACAAAAGTTTGTGGTTGGTCCTCATTATATATTAAATACCAGCCCAATGTGGGCTATTTTCATCAGACTTCGAGCAAAAGAAATGGCAGAAAAAATACTTGAATTTGCCTCTTAATTTCATCTATCCATTAACATATTTGATGATTTAAAGAAGGGATTTAACATCTTCAAATTTCAATCAACAAGAAGTTAACATCATAACAAATCAGTTGTATCTATCTCCAGAAACTGCCTTGATTCTGGAGATTATGGAGTTAGGCAAAGAGTAAGGACTCTACTATATGAAATTATTATTTTTTTGGATGAAAAATAGCAATGGCATCAGAAAATTTTAATACCTAATGAGGTATCTTTGAGACCACTAAATTTTTTATTAGTAGCACCATAAAAAGCAACATTGAAACTGAAGGTGTTTTTATCCAGAGCAAGCAAACACAGGGCTCTGGAGCTATCTGGATCTAATGCATCTCTCTGTACCAGCAGGTACTTGATCAATTAGAGTATGATGAGAAATAAAAAACAAAAAATAATAAAAAATGTGTACTTAACATGAACAGATTCTTTTTCCTTCTTGACATCCTAGTAAGCTTCTGTTTCTCCACTGATATGGTCAGATCAGGCCAATAGACACAAAATTGATTTTAACAGTCAAGGTAAATGAGATACTGGGTGCTGACTCACTGCCAGCTCATAGTAACATATGTAGTAAAATAGGCTTGAGTGCAGTGAGTGTTTAGTCATGGAATTTTACTAGAATGAAAACAGGTTTAAAATGAGATTCTGAATGTTTAATATGGCACACATTTGTTTAGAATCTTTAGTATTTAAGAGACTAATATATGTCCTTGATTGAAAATAACCTGTGGCTATTTAAATAATAATATTTATTATATTTCTATGTAGATGCTGCTCGTGAATATGAAATGAGACAAATTAACAGCTTCATAAAGCTGTTGATGTAATGCTATTGCTTAGTTAAATGTAATTCTTGAAGGCGTTTAATGAAACTTGCCCAAATGTCCATTCTAATTCCTCCTCTTCTTCTTCCTCCTCCTCCTCCTCCTCCTCCTCCTCTTCGTCTTCTTCCTCCTCTTCTTCCTTTTCCTCCTCAGTGATGGTTTTGTATATGCTTGGCCCAAGGAGTGACACTACTAGGAGGTGTGACCCTGTTGGAGTAGGTGTGTCACTGTGAGTGGGGCCTTAAGACCCTCACCTTAGGCTGCCTGGAAGTCAGTCTTCCACTAGCAGCCTTCAGATGGAGATGTTGAACCCTCAGTTCTGCCTGTACCATGCCTGCCTGGATGCTGCTATGCTCTTGTCTTGATGATAATGGACTGACCTGAACCTGTAAGCCAGCCCCAATTAAATGTTGTCCTTATAGAAGTTGCCTTTGTCATGGTGTCTGTTCAGAGAAGTAAAACCCTAACTAAGACAGAAGTTGGTACCAGGGATTGGGGTATTGCTGTGACAGGCCTGACCATGCTTTTATTTGGATGGGTGTGGATTTTGGGACTTTGTATTTGGAAAGCAGTGGAATGCCTTAAGTGGGGCATAATGGGCCATCCGAATAGGAATATGGAAGACTTTGTTGCTGAGAGTGATTTGAATTGTGCAGACCTGGCCCAAAAGGTTTCAGTGGAGAATTTCAATATATGGCCTAGAGACTGTTTTGTGGTACTTCAGTGAAGAATGTGGCTATTTTTTACCCTTGTCTGAAGAGTCTACCTGAGGCTAAGGTGATGAGACTCAGATTAATAGCATTGACAAAGGAAGTCTCAGAAACGCCCATCCTAGACTTTGTTCTCTGGTTAAGTCTAATGAAGAACATTTTAAACAAGTGTAGCAAGCTGAGAAAGGAAAAAATATAAAACATGATCCGAGTATTAAAGGGGCATCAGGAACTTAAATGGAGCTGAAGCCTATGTTCAAGGAGATAGCAGATTAAGGGAGTGGGACTTTGGGGCCAGATTCCACCCAGCTAAATTTAGATCCAGTCAAAGTGGAACATACCTTTAATCCCAGTAGACAGGCATGAATATCTCTGAGATCAAGGTCAACCTACAGAGCAAGACCCAGGACCAGCAAGCTTGGGCAGTGAAGGAGTTGGAAAACAGAAAGCTAGTGATATGCAATAGAGCAAGGGGGCCGTGTTCCAGCTCCTGCAAGCAATAGAACTCAGCAGCTTCAGCCTGTGGCTCTGGCTTTTTAGTCAAGAGGAGGAGATTGCTAGAACAATTGATGCTGGTTGGCTGGAGCTAAGAAATTAGCAGTGATTAAGAAGAGATCAGCCCTGGAAGGGAGAAAACATTTGAAATGTAAATAAAGTAAAAGGGGGGGGAAGGAGGGAGGGAGGGAGAGAGAGGGAGGGAGAGAGAGAGAGAGAGAGAAAGGAAGAAGAAGAAGAAGAAGAAGAAGAAGAAGAAGAAGAAGAAGAAGA
>JADRCH010000150.1:5194664-5209914 GCA_019843965.1 Rhynchomys soricoides
GAAGAAGAAGAAGAAGAAGAAGAAGAAGAAGAAGAAGAAGAAGAAGAAGAAGAAGAAGAAGAAGAAGAAAAAGAAGAAGAAAAAGAAGAAGGAGATCAGCTTTATAAGTTGAAATCTTCTGGAAAGTGTTTTTTGAGAGCACAAAGAGGCAGTGTTCCAGAGACAGCCAAGGTTGTACCTCATGTTGCAACTGTACTTGGTAATGTGTAAGAGTCACCCAAGTAGTATTAGTTTTGAAGGCATGAAGGGGTCATGAAGAGCAGCTGAGGCTTGGCACTATATAAGGCCATAGAAGGCCACTGGTGAACATGAAGCCTCAGTTGTAGTGATGGCCAAGGACTGAACGGGTCATGCCAAAGATTTGAGGCTTGGCATCATGAAGAGAGCCTATGAGAGGCTATTGGTGAAACCTGGTTACAGCAAAAGACCCCAGTGTATTGGAGATGCCAGTGCCATGGAATGACCACCAAGAACAGCCAGTGGCAGTGGAATGGAGTAGTGGATCAACCTGAGCTTAGAGTGCTACTGGGGGCAGAGCTGGAGAAGTGACCCAAGCCTTTTGGAGGATCCCAGAAGATCATGTGTGTATCCCAGACATTGAAGCAAAAAGCTGTAATGTTGAAGTTGCCTTGGAGGACACATGATGCCAGAGTGGTGGATTATCTGCTGAAGAAAGCTGCTAATAGGGAGTGAACCTGCCCAGGAGAAAGAACTTTGTTACAGTCAACAAAGATGAAAAAGGAGTTGTAGATCTGAAAACTGCTTTGCCATCATACATGGAGATGTTGAGTTTGGAGTTTGCCCAGCTGGTTTCCTGTCTTGCTTTGGGGCTCATAGTTAAGTGATTGGAGAAATCTCAGAAGAGACCTTGAACTTTGGACTTTTAACATTGTTGAGACTGCTATAGACTATGGGGGTTCTGGAAGTTTTACTAAATATATTTTGCATTATGCTATGTTTAGATATGCCCCCCCATAGACTCATATGTTTGAACAAACCTATATGAAGTGGAATGTGATGGTTTTGTGATGGCTTGGTTCAGGGAGTGGCACTATTAGAAGGTGTGGCCCTGTTGGTGTGTCACTGTGGGAATGACCTTAAGAACCTTACCCTAGCTGCCTGGATGCTGTCATCCACTAGCAGCCTTCAGGTAAAGATGTAGAACTCTCAGCTCTGCCTGCATCATGCCTGCCTAGATGCTGCCATGTTACTGTCTTGATGATAATGGAATGACCTTCTGAACCTGTAAGCCAGCACCAATTAAATGTTGTCCTTATAGGAGTTGCCTTGGTCATGGTGTCTGTTCACAGCAGTAAAACCCTAACTAAGACATCTTCCTCCTCTTCTTCTTCTTCCTCCCCCTCCCCTTCCTCCTCATCTTCTTCCTCATTCTCCTCTCTTCTCCTTGTCTTCTTTGTCACCATCCTCATCTTCCTTCTTTTTGAAACAGACTTAATTTACTTTATGTCTTGTGTAAAAATTCTTATGAGGTAGCCAATACTGGACTCTGGGTCCTCTGAACAGAGACTCTGCTATGGATTTTCCCATGATAATGAGTGAATTCCTGATAAGAAGACTTGGTTGAACAGAGTCTCTTTCCAGAGCTCAGGGATCAGGTAATTGTAGGACTTGGAGATGGCATCAAAGGTAGCCTTGGCAAAATTGTCCATAATGTAGCTCTTCACTGCTTGTAGCAGTCATCAATTTTTAACCAATGTCTTAGAGTTTTATTACTGTGAAGAGACACTATGACTGTGGCAGCTCATATAAGAAAACATTTAAGTGGGGCTGGCTTACAGTTTCAGAGGTTTAGTTCACTGTCATCATGGAGGCAAACATGGAGGTGTGCAGGCAGACATGGTGGTGGAGAAGAAGCTGAGAGTTCTTCTAGATCCACAGGCAGCAAAGAGAGACTGTTTCTCACTGGGTGTAGTTTGAGCATATGTGACCTCAAAGCCAGCTTCAACAGTGACACACTTCTTCCAACAAAGTCACACCTCCTAATAGTGCCACCTCTTATGGCTAAACATTCAAACAAGAGTCTACAGGAGGCATTTCTATTCAAACCACCCAACCACTTAAAGTACATTCCCAGTAACAGCCCCAGATCAGGAACAGAGTTCACTGCGACTGTAGGTTACCAGGAATGAACTGCAATGATACAACTAGAGTCTTACTATCAATGCTTAAAGTATTGATACATGTGTGTGTGTGTGTGTGTGTGTGTATGCAAAATTTCTCCATAGTTTTTAATTACTTCTTTTCCTCTCATTCTTATAAAGTGCACATGTGCACATACATCATATTAATGACTTCCTTTTAAAGATCTTGATGTTGCTTTGGGAACTAGACTCTTTTAGACATTTAACCTTTTCCTAAATAATACTCAGATTATATCCATCCCATTCCATTGTGACTTGTCAGATCACTGTAATTTGGTTGTATGTTGGAAGGGGACTATGCTTTCACTGCTTTTCCTATAGACTCTGAGCTGCTTTAAGAAACACTTTTATTCACCATTAGTAATTACCTGATTATTATGTGAAATAATTGTTGAGATACATGCATAAGTAAATATACATATATTTAAATTACAAAGTCAATAAAATCCACCATCTACTAGTCTCCAAAAATGATGCTTATCTTGTGATAGAAGTTGTTTAACATCTCTTGTGTCATTAAATGCTACTGTTTAAAATAATCTTTCTTCTCATTATCACTCACTAAGGCTTTCTGCTTTACATGTTAAAGACGTCTGATGTTCCTGGATGCCTGGTAGTCTCCAGAATGGGGGCACAGAAGCCCAGTTTTTTTTCTTCCTACAAATGCACTTGGTTGAAACATTACTCTACCACGTGGGTATTCTATGGAGAGAAGGAACATCCACTCTGGGGCTGTTCAATTATGAACTAACTACAGGAAAGCTTTTTTTTTTTTTTTCTCTCAGTTCCTTTCCTGGAAGCCTTCTGAGAATAGTCAGGGGTAAGGAAACTGCAGGCACCAGTCTTCATTATTATGTAGATTTATTAAGTATAATCCTGTTATTTTGTGTTTGCTCCTGAAAGTTCGACTGGAGTCAGGATAGGGAAATTATTCCCTATCTACAAGAAATATGACGGAACCTAGCCACCCTCTTTCATTACTTGTAGAATTACTGGTAATACATTTTTGGTCAAATGCTTCATCTGCTTGTTAAAATGCCTTGCACCTTCTGGTGTTAAGCATCTCATGGGCGCCAAGGGTCTGTCTACCATTTATTTATCTCCTTTCTTTCATTGCATACATTTCCCACAGCTCAGGAAATATGGGTATGTATGTCTGCTCCTCTATTAGTTTATTCCTTTATGCTTAATGTCATTTTATTTCTTGACTGCCATTTTATTAGGAATGTTCTGGACAAATGCACAGAGACATAATATTTAATTAACCTGTCAAAGTTAAAGGAGAACTCTCTGAAAAATAGGCGAATGTTGGATCCTAATTATGTGTTATTATGTGCTATAATATGATATTACCACACACACAGCTTGTATGTCAGGTTTGCATTTTTGGTGTCCATTTTAAAGTTAACAGGAGAACAAAGAATTAATTTCTCTCAACAGTATATTTTCTGATTTTTTTCCTCTTACCCTTTTTTCCATTAACCTTAAATTTTCTGTACGTCTTGTTTTATTTTTCCTTGCTCTGGAATTTTGTATTTTTAGTAGTGAAACTACTACTAGAGCTGTTATCATTGTGAAACTTGACGGGTCCTCTGTCAGACCAGATATTTCTGATTACTTTTTCCATATTTTTGTATACAATGAGAAATGTTTGCTTTTTGTTAGATATTTTATATAACACAGAAATACTGGTTGCATTCCATAGAGTTAGAAGCAATACTCAAGTAATCAATCTTGGATGGTATTCCTGTAGAACTTTTAGTAGAAAACTACCCATTGGCAGAAATCTTTACAGAGAATAACAGTGATGCTCTTGTCTATGCCTCTTCAGTTCTGGGATTTTAGCTGCCACACTGACTTTCATGTGGATGCCAGGGATAATGGGGACCAACTCAGGTCCTTCCACTTTTCTCACAAGCAATTTCCTGGTTGCATCATCTCCCATGCTCCTGCCATCACTTAAAATCTTGATGAGTAGGTACATGGTATTGTGTTGTAAATATTTGACTTTATTGCTACTTTATCATTAATTTTTCATTACCAGGAGTGGACTCAGATTCTTACGAATGTTAAGCGAGCAGTCTACTGTTGAGCTTCATCCTCAGGCATCATTGAAGTTTCTGTTTAATACAATTTCCAAAACAGTCTCTCCAGCCAACATTTCTTGTTGCTCAGCCTCATCCCCAATTGTGCTATTTTTCTTCACACATTTCCCATTTCTTTGCTTTTTGACTGATATAACAAACTCATATCTCAGGTATAGATTTTTGTTTTGTTTAACAGATATGTTGAGCCATAATTCATATCTTATAAAATCCATCCATTTAAAATTCACAGTTAAATGGATCTTAGTGTTCTCGGAGTTACACAACCACCATCACAACCAATCTTATAACATTGTTGTCATTCCCCAGTGAAATCCCAGATCCCTTAACAGTCACTCCAGATCCTGCCTGCTTTACTCTCTTGTACCAGAATGTTAATCTATTTCTTATCTCTATAGGTTTGCCCGTGATACACAGTTTATATAAACAGATGACATCATCTTCAGCACTTTGCTACTGGTTCCTTTCATCCATTACCTCTTAAGTTTTATCCACTTTGAGGCATGTGTCCTTACTTTGTTCCTTTTTATTATATAATTTTTTTATTCCACTGTATGGTTATATCTAAATTACTCAGACATTTTCAGGTGAATGGCACAGAAATGTTCAGTTAGTAATATTTAAAATATGTAGTTTATATAATGTATATAAGTAAACCTTATGTACATTTTTTGCATAATCAAATGTTTTTGTTTATATGTATGTATTAAAATTATTAGTCACATGGTAACTCTGCATTGAGACTGTTCAGGAGCCATCAGATGTTTGTAAAGCCATTTGCTCTATATTGCATTCACTATGAAGGCTCCCACTTTTGTATGTTCTTATAAACATTCTTGTCTGACTCATTCTTTTGTGACAAGCTCTCTTTACATATCCTTGGCTGTCCTGGAATTTGCTCTGTGGATCAGGCTGTCCTTGGACTCTCTGAGACCCACCTGCCTCTGCCGCTGCCGCTGGAATTATGGATGTGCGCCACCACACCTGGCTCTCTTGTCTGTGTTTTAAGTCTCTTTCTTAGTGGACGCTTCGTTGGTGCTTTGGTTTGTGTTTCTCTGATAACACATGACCCTGAGCATTTGTTTCTTGGACATCTGCGTCTTGGACAAGGCATATGTGCTCCTTGGACATCTGAACCATTGGAGAAATGTTCAGATCCTTAGTCCATTTTAAGTTGTATCATTTCTTCTCTTTTTGACTAAGTTTCAAGAGTTTTTATACAGTCTAGACATGTCTTTCATTGACTATGCAATTTGCAAAGATTTTTTTCCCCAATGCTATGGTCTGTCCTTTACAAATCATGTTTATTTTCAATTGCAAAATTATAATTGAGAATCTATATGGTAAAAAGTAATGTTATAGTTCATGAAATTCATGTAGTATTAAATCAAGCTAATTAACATTTTATCACATCAAATGCATTTTTTTCTGTGATGACAGTTTTAGAAATTTACTTTTGCCGATGTAGAAATATATCATGCAATACTGCTAACTAAATTCATCACACTGAGAACATTGCAATAGACTTAAAAATCTTACATCTTATTTCTTCCGTCAAACTGATGCTTTTAATTATTTAGCAATCATCTCTCTCATCCCTGATTTGAGTGTCTAGTAACTGATATTGTCTATTCTCTCTCTGCTGAAACAAACAGGTTAGTTGTGTTCTCACAAATGGGTGAGTACACTGATGTTTGTACTTTGGGCAAGTTTATTTCACTTAAGAAAATATTCTCCAATTGCTTCATGTTATACACAACAGGTGTTCTGTCTATCATCTATTTATTATATTTGTGTAGATGGTGTGAACTTATATGTATAATATGTTTGAATATATGTGTGTGCATCATTGTGTGTGATTATGAACACACAACACACGTGTGGAGGTAAGAGACAATTTTAAGACAATGTCTCTTTGTTTTTGTTTGTTTGTTTGTTTTTGAGACAGGGTTTCTCTGTATATCCCTGGCTGTCCTGGAACTCACTCTGTAGACCAGGCTGGCCTCGAACTCAGAAATCCGACTGCATCTGCCTCCCAAGTGCTGGGATTAAAGGCGTGTGCCACCACTGCCCGGCAAGACAATGTCTCTTTGTTGCTGGCTGCTATGTTTTACAGGCTCAGAGCTTTTGAGGATCCTCCTATCTTCATTTCCCATATCCTTAGGTATGCTGGAACTACACTGGCTATGTTACCTGTCTGGCTTTTTACATGTGTTTTCAAAATTTGAAACCAGTACGTCATGCTTGCTTAATAAACCACTTTACCCACTGAGCCATCTTTTTAACCCATAAAGTAGTGTCTCTGCAAACTCAGTTAAAGTATTATTATATTTGTTAGCTTATGGTCTATTTCATCTGATATTGGTGTATCCACTCTGGCTTTTGCTTGGTTTGTTGATGTTTTATCTGTTACAGCCTGTCTTTAAGGAACTATCACATTTTCGATATTAAAATCTTTATAAAGAACTATCCCAAGTTATAACTATCCCAAGAGGCTATCATAGTCTTTGAGTTCAACCATTCGTCTCTGTGAGACTTTTCTCCATAGAGTTAAATCAAGAAAATAATCATGATATAAAGAATGGAGAAGCACACATGAAAATTTGCTTACAGATAAAATTCTGCCTAATTGAATCCTTTTCATTTTAAATAAGCTATAATTATGACAAAGCAAGCCAATACCAACACAAAGACAAGATAAACAAAACGTACTAACCCCATGGATGACTGTAATGCCTTCTACCTATGTCTAACATGTTTAAAGCAGAGTTGTCGACCTCTGCAATGCTTTTCTTCCATCTGTTTAGCATTCTGTTCTTGACTTTTGCTTCTTTTGAACTTAATTCCTTAATATTTCCATTCAAGTTCTCTGCTACTTTTAATAAAGTATATTCTAAATAAAGACTGTTCTCTTCTTGATCATTGTTTTAAATTTGAGGTATTTTAGGCTTTTCCATTCACAGGGAACAGAGACAGCTACCATTAGGATATATCTGGGATTCTAATGGCCTTGCTTTGAACAGTTCTGCCTCATGTTAGGACAAATGGTCCCTTACTTTTATTTTTTATACCTTCTCCAGACATCTATTGAATTTGAGCACACATTTCAGTGAGCCTATATTCCAGTTTACTTATTAACAAACCTTTGTGTACAGACTTAGAGCACACTGAATTACTCAGAAATGCTTTATTATTCATATGTGGATATTGCTTTCTCATTTATTATGTATTCAGCTATTTAGCATATTATTAATTATAAATTGTGTTGTTGGAAGTTCTGGAAATGCATATATTAAGAGGCAAAGACAACCTGTCTTACTAGAGGAAATGTACAATGAAAAGCAACATAATTTCAATTATGCCGACATAATTAAATAAACAACAAAAGCTTACTTTTTACTTGAGGACACAAAACATAATCATGGGTTTTAAAGTTGATTTTCACAAGTGACAGAATCTCTTTCAGTCAATAATTATACCTTCTAAAATACATAGCCTCTTTCTTGAGCACATTAGCAATGCTAACTTTTTATGCTTTATTGCTTAACCAGAATGTGGGACATGGACTCTGACTAACAGGACAAATCATGCATTTGAAGACAGTGTACCAAATTGGCCTCACCTAACTTTGGATGTAAAAAATACAGAGGTGCACATAAATACGTAAGAGCAATATCTCATTCAGATGTAAAATAAATTACATAATCAGAAACATCTCCTTTGCTGTTGAGAAAAACAAAGGGTCAGGAGTGAGTAGGTAGTGGGATGGGAAGAGCTGGACTTTTAAATGAAAGATGTCACTATGAAGGTAATATCATCAATGCTTTGAATAAGAGTAAGTTATGTGTTTACCTGTGAAAATGCATAACCATTCAGGAGGGTATCCTTCAATCTTCAAGTATTTTACAGTTTTTCTTGCGATTGATTTCCAGTAATATTCCACTGTAATCACAGTGTAATTCCACAGGAGATCACTGTCCCTCATTTGGGATTTGTTAGTATTTACATTGGGACTGAAATACTTTATTTAATAGAACATCCCATGAACTACATAGGAGAGCGCATATTCTGCAGCTGCTGGATGGAATTCTGTAGGTATCTGATATGACCATATAGTCTATGGTGCTCTTTAAAGATTCCTTGCTAATTTATTTTTGCCTAGATAATTTACCTATTAAAAACAGTGGAATAGTAAAGTAACTATTTATTTCATCTTAACCTGCATGACTCATTTCTTTTCAGTATTTAAAAAAAAATCTTATTGAATACCAGAATGTCTTGTACATGTATATTTACAGATTTTTTAAAAAATATTCATGATTGTTTTTGTGTAATATACAGTAATCTTTATTTATTTATTCACTAGTTTTGTTCTGATGTCTATTTTACCCAATGTAAATATAACTAGTCTGGCTAAGTTTTGGTTTCTATTTTCTTGATATATTGACTTTCTTATTAAAAACGCTGCCAATGTGTGCCTTTGACACTGAGGAATGATTTCTTTTGTAAACAATAATTAGTGGGATTTTGTTTTTAACTCAATCATGTAGTCTGTACCTTATGTATGGTTGAAGAAATTAAGAATATTCACATATGGGATTTTTATTAAGAGTAATTTTTGATTTCTGTAAATTTCTTTAGTTGTTTTCTTGATTGCTTCAGATTGAATGATAACCATCTCCCTTTGAATCCTGTGTTTGACCACTTGGTTCCCACTTGATGATGTGATTTGAGAACACCATGGAACATTTGGGATATAGTGACATGGGGAAAGAAGTATGTTATTGGAAGCTGGCTTTGAAGTTTTATAGACTAGTTTCCACTTCCTGTTTTCTGTCTCTGCTTCCTGTCTGTGAAGAACATGTTTACATTCTGCTTCTTGACTGCCAGGCTGGTCTCAGGGTCCTCTACTACACTTTCTCTATTGATTTTTTTTTTCTTACCACTTTTTCTAGAATGAAATTCATTTTTTCCTGTGGGTTTTTTTTTTTCCTTTCTTGTGTTCTTGTGGTGAAAAATTTCTCTTTTTCTTCTTTATATAGGATTTAATTATTTAATAATTTTCTACAGTGCTGGCTTAATGGTTCTGAATTACATTAGTCTGTGATTATTTTGAAATATGTTTATTTCTCCATTGATTTTAAAGATAACTTTGCTACGTACAATAAGTTTGGTCAGTAGTCATTTAGTTTCAGAGTTTGAAACAAGTTTTAGTTCTTTTGCTAAGAGGTCTGAAGTTACTCTGATAAATTGCCATTGTAAATGAATTTACATTTTTTTGCCTGGAGTCTATAATATTGTTTCTTTATTTTGTAGTTTTGGCACAATGAATGTAATATGTTCTGAAGAAGTTTTTCTCTGGAGATGTCTATTTGTGATTCTAAATACCTCTTGGCCTTAAATGTCCATATATTTCTCTAGATTTGGGAAACTTTTTGCTATAATTTCATTAAATCGATTTTCTATGACATTAAAAATAAATCTCAGTTGTATCTTTCACACCACAAAATCTCAAGATTTATCTTGTTTCATGACTCTTGGAACTAGGGTTTTTCTTGTTAAATTTTCTTTATTGCTTCCTATACTTTTTTTTTTTTTTTTGGTTTTTCAAGATAGGGTTTCTCTGTGTAGCCCTGGCTGTCTAGGAACTCACTCTGTAGACCAGGCTGGCCTCGAACTCAGAAATCCACCTGCCTCTGCCTCCTGAGTGCTGGGATTAAAGGAGTGTGCCATTACTGCCTGGCTCTTTATTGCTTTCTAAAACGAGTCTTCTCTCAACCTTGACTTCCATCTCAATATTCTACCTTCTGTGTGTCTACTGGAGATACTTTCCAATGTGTTTTTATTTGATTAGTTGAGCTTTTCATTTCCAACATTTCTCTTTGATTTTTAAAAAATCTTTTCTTTCATTCTTTATTTCTTTCTCTCCTCCTCTTCTTCCCCCCCACCCCCTTTGAATTTTTTATCCTTGTTCCTTAGTTTCTCCTCTGCAACTTTGTTTTCTTCTCTCCATCCTGGGTTTATTTTATTCTTAATATATTTTTAGTTTATTCACCTGGTTGTTTGCTTTCTCTGAAATCGCTGATCATTTTTAGAAGTAAACTTTAGATTCAGTAAAGGAGCAAGATTTCTTGTACGTATAGTGTCGCCTTTTATTTTCATCGTTCTTGTTTTCCTGGGTGGTACACTCCATTCATCTGTTGTTTTGGATACCTTTTCCTATTTGATTTGGGGCTATTCCTAGTGTACACGCTACTCTTGTTGGCTCATTCATGAGAGGAGAAGCACAAAGAGCAAAAAAAAAAAAAAAATGACGTGTTGGAATAGCTTATTTCTGGGTTTGCTATAGTTGGAGTCTGCCAGGTGGAGGTGGGGGAGGAACGTTGAAGCTGGTGTCTTGTGTTTCTATTTAGGCTGTTACTGAACCAGATGCTCCTTGGGACTTTCTTCTTTTGAGAAGCTGTCTTCTTATATCAGGAAACTTTGCTGACCACACTTAATTGTGCAGTCTGTGGGTTGGGGAGGCATTCTTACACTCTCAAGATTTCTCACCTTTTATACTTTGGGGTGGCTAATGCTGTAGTCTGTAGTCTCTCCTGAGTATGTTTGGAATAGGAAGAGCCAATACAATATGGAGATCATTAAAGACCCAAGTAACATAAAATGCAACTGTAGGAACGAGACTGTGAAAGACAGTTCTGCTGTTGATGAAGTAGTTTTTCCTTTTTTTCCCCCAGGAATTTTCCCCTTTAATGCTTCATAAATAATCATTTATGATTCTTAGTTTAGACTGTCTTAGTATTGATAGATGTGGCTAGTCTGCACACAAGTGACTAACTTATTTATCTCTAAGACACTTTCTCTTTAACTTTTTATTGAGACTCACAAGAAAAAGAATATATAATTTTTGTTGTTTTGTTTGTTTTTTAGAACAAGAGTCATTTTAGCCAAGGGACTGTAAAATGCAACAATTACCCAAGCTCTTTTGTGTTAGAACTGGTAGGAAACATGAACATGGATTTTAAAATAGTCTCAATTCATCTCCTGATTTAATTTGGTCTATTTATTCAACATCTTGTGTCCTGATACTTGAATCTATTTAATTAAAATAGCAGTCCTTCAATTGCATGAGCTGAATGAAGCTAAATCATTACTAAATGGTAAATAAATTAATTAATATGCAGAACTGAGAACAGTGTCTAGTATGTAGGAAACTCTCATTAAATATTAAGTATTATTATTTTAAATACACTGGGTCATCTAGAACTGTTTGCTCTTTTTTTACTAAACACCACATTCCTGTATTCATCAAAAGGATTACGTGTGCAATCAACATTTCATTTTCTAGAGTTCCTCACCTTTTTTTCTTTTGTTATAATCCTTGCTAGAGGTTTGTGCCAACAAATTGTGTGTGTAACCTTTAATGGACTCATAAGTTGGCCTTTCAAAAGTGGAGAGGACACTAAGAGTGTTTCTTAAACTTTAAAATGTACAAGGATCATTTGAGGATTTTTTTTTTTAAAAGGTGGATTCTGATCTATTTAAGAATTTGGAAATCTGATCCGGGAAAGATTTTGGCTTTCAGTTTGAGAAGTTTCAGCATACATTTCTTTACTTTATTTTGGGCTTGTCATGAGACAGATCGAGGTGATGGAAACGGGGGTGGGGTGGGGCGGGAGGGGGAGGGAGGGGAAGGGGAAGGGACAGTGGAAGCAGAGAGGGAACTGAGTAGGATTCTCTTCCTGGTCACCCACTACTTCCTTCCTCCCAGAATAATCTTACCATGTTATGAATTCATTAAAGGATTAATACACTGATTGAGACACAACCTTTGGAATCCAACCACTTCCCTGAAGCCCGCCAGCTTAGGTAACTGAGCTCCTAGTCTTCATGGAACCCCACAGGCTAAACCACAAGAGCTGGTTTAGGATGAAGCCTGAAAGTGAGTTGCTAGTAAACACAAAGATGGCCACAGCATTCCTGGCACTGGAGCTACATCTTGTGTAATAACAAGGCCCTGACCTTTCTCCCGTTGGTGAATACAAACGCACTCCTTCCTGAAAACATTTACACATGATACATTTATAAAGAACAGCTTATGGCCAGCTATTTTATAGACACCTATGGCTCCACTGATGAGCAGAAGCCAAGAAAACTTAACCAAACGGTCATAAAAAACCAAGGAAAGTTTTCATCTTAAGATGTGAGTGTCCCTAGAGTACATTCAAAGTATCGATTTCTCTACTCTTGTGCTCTTCCCTCCACACTGCTGAAACCTCTGTGCTATGTTACAGAGCTCACTTCCTCTGTAGAGACTAGGTGACGTGGTCCTTTCTACCAGTCTTTGATGTTTTGCTCTATGCTTCCACTTTCCTCTCTTACAGTGGAGCATGTCTTTCTCCTGATAACAATGCCTAGGTCTACACCGTGTCTCTAAACAATGCCTAGGTCTACACCGTGTCTCTAAGATGTGGTCTTGCTTTACTACCTGCCTTATACTGCACAAGGAAGGAAGCTCTATAGAGAGCATGGGTTTCTATCTCCTCACTAAACCTATTGTTCCAAGTATATTTTGAAGCAATAAAAGGCTTTAAAAGAAGTAAATTTTTGTTTTTGATACTATATCAGAAAATTTAGAATTGCATGCATGGTAATATAAAAATATCTAACACTGAATTTCTAGAAAAATATCTAACACGGTGACTTCATAAATGTAGCTGTTTTGATTTTGTAATAATACCTTATCCCATACTAGGTTTTATGTGTCTAAAATGATAGCAATCAGCTAATTTTGTAAATAAAACATTTAGAGACATCTGTCTAAAGAGTAAAGGTAAAATAACTTCTACCTAATTTGTAGTAAATTGTAACTCACTAATTACATAGACCCATGTTATCTCTATTGTGCTATTCTTAATAAAGTACCATATAATTTAGAAAAGAGTTGATGCACAATTAGAGAAGTTGGCACCATGGAGCAATGTTTGTGATTATCATATACAATTTCAGATGATTAGCACATAACATTTCAATGGAAATATTCACTTTTTAACCTAGTCTGTGGCAACCACATATTCATTTGGACCAGTTTTTAATGGCTGTGAAACTATAGCAGTCTCCAGTTTCAGATGAAAGTTATTTGGCATTAATGTGGAAGGCAAAGAGGTATATCTTTGATAGTCACCAGCTGTAGCTTAACTTCAACAGACTTTATGAGTTTAATGTCTGTATTATGCACATTGCAATTTAATAGGCAACTATGTAAACTTTCATATGTTCATATGTAAACAAACTCTGACTTAATGTGGGCATTTTTAAAATTCATAATACTGTTAGCCACTAGGCAAGTTAAGGTAATTGCAAATCAGTCAAACTGGCTTCCGAAGTGACTTAAATTTTTTGTATAAGTATTTGTTCACATAACTAATGATCATTAAACCCAGACAAAATAGATATGTATTTTCTAAAAACATACATTAAAAATAAAATGGATTAACACATGCTATTGAATACCTCGGTGTGACCTTTGCACTTGGGGATATAGTTTTAGATATTGGCTTATTCCTAATTAAAGTGAGAAGTAGATTCAGTGTTCTCTCAGATCCAGCTATCCTTTACATTTTTATAATTCTATTGAATTTTCCATTGGCATACTGGTTTGTATTTGCAAATAATTATGATACTTACTAGATTATTGTCTCCTAAAATTTGTCTTGCAGTGACATTAGGAGAGTATAGTCCCATTGGCTAAGCAATTCTTTTCATGTATGCTTAAGACTAAGACAGGTTGTGGGGAACTTCTGTAATTGTTTTTCATGTAAAAATTAAAATCTCTGAAAAATTAGCTCCTCCAAAATAAATCTCTTCATGTTCACAGTCTACAAGGTTGTGTAGGCAAATTGTTCCCTTGAAGAAAGCATTCTTATTAGCATGTCAGAGGCTCACAGAGAACCCAAAAATGGTGAAAATTTTCCTTATCTTTCCTGCTGAGATTCTTTTATTTTGATGCTTTGTAGTCTAGGAGCCTCTCCTCAGTCTAAGCAGTAATTACTCCCTTTTCAGAAGACGAAACAATGAGAGAGTTGGGCAAAAAGGAAAAGGATTAATAGGGAAGAGAGAATATTGGCCTGCTCCATGCAAGTTACTACCATTAAAAAGGTGTACTCTAGCTTAGGCACTATCCTTCTGTGTAATTAAGAGCCTCCCGTTAGACATTGTTGTCTGAATACTTACCAGTAGGTTCTGTTTGAGGATTTTAGAATACACACTTCAGTGAACCCATGGGGGGATTTTTCTCCTTTAGGAATTTTGATGATGCTTATTTCTCTTTCAAACTTTAATCTCTCATTCCAAATCTAGCAGTCTCTTTGATAGTTTGAATCTTATTTTGTTCCTTTCTTTTGTTTGTTCCTTTGCCTTTATTTTATTGCTGTCATTAGTTTTTTGCTTTGTTTTGTTTTGAGACAATGTTTCATGAACCTAGGCTGACCTTGGATTTACTGCATAGTTTTGAGGATGAGTCTGGACACTTGGTCCTCCTTCTTCCTTCTGAGTGAGGGTTGTAGGTCTTCATTGCTGTACTCAATTTTTTCTTTCCTTTTTACAAATTGTAAAGGGTCAATTATTTTACCTGGCATATTAAAATAATAACCTTGTTGTACTCTACTCATTTTTGTTCCCTTACTATTCTGCCTGCATGTCAATTTCTTTCTTCAAGCATTCATGATGCTGACCATGTATGCATAATTTGTGTTTGGATCTGCATAGGAGAGAAAACAAGTTTTATTTTGTTCTCTTAGCCAACATTATAGTCTCTTGTTCACATTTTAGGCCATTTCCTCTCTTCTTTCATTATATACATATAATGTATATATTCTATATTATATATGTGGTATATGTTACATAATACATATATACTGTCATATTTATCTGTCTCTATCTATCTATCTATCTATCTATCTATCTATCTATCTATCTATCTAT
>JADRCH010000150.1:5209924-5343166 GCA_019843965.1 Rhynchomys soricoides
TATCTATCTATCTATCTATCTATCTATCTATCTATCTATCTATCTATGTAAAATAGTAGAGTCCAGAGACAGTAGTGGATACACTAGTGATACTGATGCTGGAGTTAAATACAGTTTCGAGCTGCCTAGTATGGGTACTGGGAACTGAACTTGGGTCCTTTGTGCAAGAACAATACATGTATTTACCACAAGACACCCATACCTGATACCATTATCTGACTGAGAATAATTTGTTTTCAATAGACTGTAATCACTTGAGTGATATTTTTATTTGTTATTCTCCTAAAAAAGTAAAACATATTGATCTATTCAGAATGAGGAAAGTTCAGTAACCTTGAGCTTTGAAAGGATTCAAGGTCTCTCTGGCATAATATTTTAAAAGTGAAATATTTTACTGCTATTCAATGAATCATGAGCTGCAATTTTTGTATATATGATTATGGGACATTTTAGAAGAAAAAATAATGGGTGAGAATTGTGACTGCAACAATTCAATTACATAAAAGCAAAGATTTATATTTTGATGCAATTTATTCATAAAACATTGACACCCAGGACTCAATGTGGGTGACCTAAGCTGAAATGCCCATCAATGGGGAGATGGAACCTGAAGAGACCATCTCCTGTAGTTAGGGGCTCTAGTGGAGGAATAGGAACACCAACCCACCTTCTAAAGTTTTGACCCAGAATTGCTTCTGTCTAAAAGAAATGCAGGGATAAAAATGGAGCAGAGACTGAAGTAATCCAGGACCAGTGACTGGCCCAACTTGGGATCTATCTTATGAGCAGGCACCAAACCCTAACACTATTACTGATGCCATGTTGTGCTTGTAGACAGGAGTGTGGCATAGCTGTCTTCTGAGAGGCTGTACCTGCAGCTGACTGAGAAAGATGCAGGTACTTACAGACAACCATTGGACTGAGATTGAGGAGCCCTTTGGAAGAGTTAGGAGAAGAATTGAAGGAGCTGAAGGGGATTGCAACCCAGTAGGAAGACCTACAGGGTCAACTAACCGGTATTCCAGGGAGCTCCCAGAGACTGAGCCACTAACAAAAGACCATAGATGGTCTGCTTCAAGACTCCCAGCACATATGTAGCAGAGGATTGACTGCCTTGTCTGGCCCCAGTGGGAGCTGATGTGCCTAATCCTGTAGAGACTTGATACCTCAGAGAACAGAGATGGGGAGTTCAGGGTGAGCACAAGCTCTTAGGGGCCAAAGGGGGCATGAGTTGATGAACTCTGGGAGTGGCAGACTGGAAGGGGGCAACATTTGGGATGTAAATAAACAAAATAATTAAGAAAAAAGAAAGCTTTGCTTGACTGAATGTTTTTTTCTGATTTTACTAATGGATAGGAGCCTATGTGATTTCCAAGTAATTATTTATGTTCTCAGGAGACTGTGACTGTATGGGATTTATCTGTTCGTGTTAATTGTGAGGTCTTGTAACATGCTTCATAAATGTAAGAAATTTAACTGAGAGTAAGAAGTTTATTCTTGGAGGACTGTAATCAATGAGAGCAGATGGTGATTGTCAGCGCAAGGTGAAAACATATGGCGATGCTTGTATGTGTTATTTACAGCTATTATGAAGAGCAAAATCCATAGAGCTGTAAGGAACCTCATGGCTACTCAAAATGCTGCATTTTATTTATGGCACAGAAACACTGGCACCCCATGGAAATAAACTGAGAACTAACTGAAGTATTGGAAGCCTTGTATCTTTCAGGATAAGCTCCTTCAAGTCAGGAACGCTTGCTTCTCCTCTGTGAGTAATTTTGTTATTAGCATGTAATGGTTAATGTTAGGATATGCAGCAGGTGCTGCTCTTATTTAAAAATGCAGAGCCTCAATACTGTTGCTGAGTGTTTAGGGTTCACAATTTTGTTTTGCTAGTACTTGTTTTAAAGTTTTTTATTTTGCATTAAAATTTTTTTGTGTGAAATGGAGAGAACACATGTCCGTTTGAGCCACAGCACAGATGTGAAGGTTAGGGGACAAGACACAGAGTCAGTTTTCTCTTTCTACAGTGTGGTTTCTGGAGTCTTCAGGCTTGGTAATCAGCAACCTTACACACTGAGCCATCTTGCGGCCTGTCCTCCTTATCTTCAAAATATGTGTCCCAGAAGTGGCAACTTCTAAACTGCTTGCCCTCTCTTCGGTCTTGAGAATTTGAAAGTCTTTCTACTCTTACAGCTTGGATCATTTTCTGTAATATAAAATTAATATCATGTATTTCTGTGAAAACTTTTACATGACTTTTAGAGGGTACTATATCTCAGTATTTAATAAGAATTGTTTCTAAATTGACTTGGTCATCTTACCAAAATACTGCAGGGTAGCTACTGACCCTGCTTTAAATTTGATGCAAGGCCATATGTAATACCCATTGAATAAGCTAATAGTCAAGAATGGCCTTGAATTGCTGTTTCTTCTGCCTCTACTGTCTACGTGCTGAGATTGCAGGCATGTACCACCACCTCTCTGACTTGCTTACTCATTTTTATCATATGCAGGATATTTTTCTATACTGTTGTTTGATAGACATTGATCTACTTGACATTTGCTGAGCATATCATCTGTTTGTGTCTTTAATATGCTCACATGTAAATTTCTGTGTTTTGATTAAAAGTAGATAGGACCATCACCACCTTAGAGTCAGTGCCTCCCTTAGGTAGAGTTTGATACTTTATCATGAATTATTGCTTTTGTTTAGGCATATCTGCCATATTGAATAACATTTATTTATTTATAGTGTGTATGTTTGAAATTTGAACCTCTCGAGGACAGGAGCGTCTCTCTATTGCTTTAGTTGAGAAATACCTAAATGCATTAGTTTCATATAACAAGGTAGACTTCAGAAGTAAAGAGAACTTTGAATTCTAGCTTTGTAGGTTCAAATCTGAGGTTGAATGGCTCTATTGGCTTGGGGTCTCTGCTGAGAGTGGTGACAATATATGCTGGAGCAAGTGTCAAGACAGAGGGGAACAGAGAGGGAGAGCAGGAGGGTTAGGGGGAGTCAGAGGGAGAAGGGGGCGAGGAGACTGAATATGACTAGGGCCTGGAGTCTCTCTCTTGAGGGCAGGAGTGTATGCAGGGAGCTTAACCTTTAGCCTCTCTCCCTAGGTCCAACCTTTGAGAGACCTATAGCACCTTCCTATATGCTACAACTATACACACAACCCACTGGAGGCCACCAATCCAACCCACAGTCCTTAGCACCAGTCTGGCATCATACCAGATTAGAGCTTATTCGAGCCAAGGGAAAGAAAAAGTATTTTGTATAATAGGTATGTCCAACCTTTTGACTTTGTGACACTATATTTTGATCAGTATTGTTTACAAGAATGTGTACCTTTTTTTGTTGTTTGCTTTGTCTGATTGTTGGAGGTGGTGGTGGTAGTGTGTGCATATTTGTAAGTCTCTCTCTCTCTCTCTCTCTGTATGTAGGCCAGATAAATAACTCAGGTGTTGTTCCATCTTTCATATTATTCATTTATTATTTCTAAGCTGGTTCTCTCACTGGACTAGAACTCATCAAACAGGCTAAGCTGGATGGCCAGTGAGATCCAGGATCCATCTGCTTCTGTTTCCCATTGTTGGGATTATAGGTACATGTCATCATACCTGGCTTTAAAAAAAGTGTGGCATCTGGTCATTAAATTCACATCTTTGTGTATACAAGGCACACAAGCACTGAACTATTTCATTGGGTATCATAATCTTTTAATTTTATGGTTTTATGTTGGGCTCCATTTATAGCTTCCAAACAATGTATGTTACCACAGGATGCAAGTTGGATCAGCCAGCATAATTTTAAGTGTAAGAGCAGAAAATAATATATTTTCCAGTGAAAATACTTCAATTCTAGTTTTAAGTACATGACCAATATCTGGCAGAAAATGACTTTTTAGAATGAGGCAGAACAGAGATAAAAACTACACTATTTTGGTCAATTACATAATTTTTTTTTTTAAAAACAATGGACAATTTGAAAAAAAGATTGTTTAGAAACCTCTGATATATCTCTTGCAGTTTCTCTAGCATTTGAGGAAGGTGGGAGGAGTCTGATCCTAAAGTCTATGCTGGCAGCAAACCTGTCGCTAAGGAAGCTGTGCAGCAAATGACTCATACTTGGAAGTATAAAATCTCCACCGAGACTTCCACCAGCAGCTAACTTCAGATTTGGGGTTTCTAAATGCTGCCTTCTCCCTTGCCTCTGATATCCAAGTAACCTTTGGGTTCTACCAACTCTTCTTTAGAAATACCTCTCGTGTTTGTGCTTGACAAAGGCAATCCCGTGAAGGGCTAGTGAGAAGGACTTTCAGGGAAGTAAATTATAAAATGGCCGGAAGTTTATTAATAGTTTGGGGCTGGAGAGATGGCTCAGTGATTAAGAACCCTGATTGATCTTCCAGAGGTCCTGAGTTCAGTTCCCAGCAACCACATGGTGGTTCACAACCATTTGTAATGGTATTTGGTGAACCCTTCTGGTGTGTCTGAAGACAGCTACAGTGTACTCATACATAATAGTAAATAAAATTTTTAAAAGGAAATAGTTCATTGAAGAAAGTAGTGAAGATGTTAGAAGGACGGATTTAAGGGGGGGCATGATAGATTGTTTATTGGTAGTTGTCTTTTTACGGAAACTTCCTGCTTATTAGGAGGCTTCCTTGTATTAAGAATCTGATCCCTTCATTTGTTTCGAGAGAAAATATTAAAACCATGTTCTCGGTGCATGGGGATTTTGTTAGGAAGGCCAGAGGATTTTTTTTTCAAGTTCTTATCGATAGTTTCTTTAATTCTATGCAGATAAACAAAACCATTACTCCAATCCAACTCCTGCATAGTCACAACTCAAAGGCTTTAAACGATTGCTTATGAATTTCAGTTAATAAGACCAAAACCATGACAGAAATAGATGGTTCCTTTATTGACGCTACCTACCTAACTCTATGGAGAGAGGCATGAAGGACACCTTGTATGCCATGGAAAGGAAGCCCTGTAAATACAGATTAGTAACTGCCTGTCTTGCTTCACACACTTAGTAAAATACTATTAGTCACTACTGTCAACATGGAATTTTCCATCTGAAAATGTCTTTCTTGTGCTGGTCAGACAATTCAAAGCATCATCTCTCTCCTACCCCCATTCTGTGCTCTTAATCTTTCTAACGGCAAGCCATTGAAGTAGAAACTAAGGTAGCGTTTAGATCTCTGTGAAATGCTGGTGGCATCATCCAATGGGCTGGGTCCCACACAAAATGAAAGGGAGAAAACAAGAGATTCAGACAGATCAATGCTAGGCAGATATTTTGCCTCCTTCTCTCCAAAGCCATGGCAATGGTGCACCAAGCTGTTGTTTCAAGAAATGCAATTATCCCACTTGAATGAATCTAAAAAATGATTAAACAATGAGTCAACATACTTATATGAAGTAGCATATTACAAATATTACAATATTTGTTGCTTCCATTCATTTTCTGTCAAAGATTTTACATCTTAGACTCTAGACTTTAATTTAATAACCTGGCTCTATCTACTAATAAAGAGCCCAGAGAATACACTTTCTCCACGAACACATAATTTTGTGCACATCTTTTTAGGAGGCGGAGCTGACAGTGATCTGTGCGAGTACATAGGCATGTTCACTTCAGTCTCCTGGCCAAGGCTGTTCAGTTCGATGCCCTTGCGCTCCAACAACAAGAATCTCACTGTCTTTTGTACAAGTTTAGTTAATTAAGTTAATTAATTAATTTGATGTGTGTGAATGTTTTGCTTGCATATGGATCTGTATACCATGTGCGTGCCTCATATCTGTGGAAGCCAGAAGAGGTGGCTGTATTCTCTGGGACTGGAGTCAGAGAGGGTTGTAAGGTCCTCTGCGGGATCTGGGAATTGAACCTCTAAGAGTAGCCTTAACCACTGAGCCATCTCTCCAATCTCCTGTTGTAAACTTTAATAATGATTGAGGTAAATTTTGGGAAACTGTTTTTCCAATGTCATGTTTGTTTGTTTGTTTATTTATTTATTTATTTTGAGACAGGGATTGGCCCCATACTGCAGGCTGACTTTAAATTCCTCACCATACTTCTGCATCTAGCTTCTTTAGTGCTTGGAGATCAGGCAGGAACCACCATGCTTAGCTCAAGTTTGTTTGAAAAGAACAAGAATTTGTACTTTTTAGATTTGAAAAGGTATTGACACTCTTCTAGGGCTTTAAATAAATGAAAAAAAAGGCCTATTGTAGTAATTATTTCTCTATATGCTGTGCTGAAACACCCAACAGGAAGCAAGCCAAGGAGGAGGGGTTTATCCTGCTCATGATTTGAGGGCATGGTGAAGCATGGCAGCAGGGGCAGCGTGGGACTATGGCCACAGGAATGGAGGCCGCTTTATTATATCTTGGTGAGGAAACAGTGGGAGATAAATTTCAACACTCATCTGCCATTTCTGTTTTCTTCTTTCCTCCAGCCTGGGACACAGTTCATTGGATAGTGCCGGCAACATTCAGGACAGGTGTTCCCCTTCAGTTAATCTTGTTTATAACAGTCCCCACAGACACACCAAGGGTATGTTTCACTAATATTTTAGGTATTTCTTAATCAAACCATGTTAACAAAATTAGTCATTACATGCATAAATCAGTGTTATGGAACAGTAGGGTATTTAATGACCACAATGCTAATCAAGATTTATGAATAAATAATAAAAAGTATTCAGAATATCTTAAGGGAACCAGAATATAAATAGTGCATTTCTAAAGGAGGTCAATGCTAGAGTTATTGAGATGGTTCAAAGAGATAAAGGCACATGATGACTGGAGTTCACTCCTTGGGACTGATGTAGTAGAAGGAGAGAGCAGAGCTGGCCTCCGATGTTTACATGCACTTGAGTGCATCCAGGTGAACATAGATAAATGTGATAAAAAGATGTGGTTGCTAAATCCTCACAATCATATCCTGAATGCTTTTAAAACACACGGTTAGAGTGGTATGGTATTCAAAAATACATTTATTCTTTTAGAAATTTATAGCACCTTAATAATCACTTAGTTGAAACTCCTATTTTTTTTTCAGATGTAGAAATTTAAGTAATGTGTTTAAGCATACTTTGAAAAGAATGATGGGATGCTGATTTCTGTGTAGGTTTGTAGATTCTCTGGTTTGGTTTATTTTTAGAGTTTTAGATTCACATAGCAGAGAAGAGATTTTCATTTTTCCTCTCTCTTAAAAAGAAATGTTTACAATCTCAAATAACTCGTGATCAAAATCCTCCCTTAGGGGCTCAGGGAAGTCTGTGGAAGAAGAGGGAGTGTTCGAGATCCAGACAGATGGATGATGCCAAAGAAATGGTGTCTTCCAGACACAACAGTGGCGCATGTACATATGAATTCACAGAAACTGTCACAGCATAAATAGGGCCTGAACAAGCCTGATGGGGAAGTAGAAACAAGCTCCTACCCCCAACCAAGAATCTATCTCCAATTTAACAACCACTCACAAAAGAAAAATTAGTTTCTCTGGCAGGATCTCAGTGGTATACAAACCACACTTAAGTGCAGTCCCCTTACACATCAGTAGAAGGCCAACACAAAACAAACTCAATAGTATTTTTGGGTATATATATTTGTCTCATTTTCTGGCCAATTGTTTTTTCAAGCTTACTGGTCTTTTGTTTCTATAATTTCTAATTTTGAGGTTTCTTTAAAAATTTTTAAATTTATTCTCTCGTGTATTACTTCAGATTTTCTTCCTTCTTTCCCTCCCAATCCCTCCGCCACCATCCACTCCTCTGTTTCCCTTCAAAAAAGGGCAGGCCTCCCAAGAATATCAATTAAATACGGTGTGTCAGGTTGCAATAAGACTATGTACTGCCCCTCATATTCAAGCTAGATGAGGCAACTCAGTAGGAGGAAAAGGCTCCGCAAAGCAGGCAAAAGCATCAGAGATACCCTCACTCCCACTCTTAGGAGATCCACAAGAAGACCAAGCTCTAAAACCATAACACTTAGGCAGAGGGCCCAGGTCAGACCCAGGCAGGCTCCCTGATTGTCAGCCCAGACTCTGAGCCCCTGTGAGCCTAGGATAGTTGATTCTGTGGGTTTTCTTAACCCCTGTGTCTCCTACAATCCTTTCTCAGGATTCACCAAGCTCAGCCTAATGTTTCCAAGTCTGTCTAGGCTTCTCGTTTCCATCAGTTGCAAGGTAGAGCCTCTCTCATAATGAGTAGATTAGGCTGTATTTTCTTGCCTAGACAGGAAGCCAGCCAGGCCCAGTGATCCTGCTGTCTCTGCTCACCTCAGAGCTGAGGTGCAGGCACTTGTAGCCTGCTAGGTTAATTTTGTGGGTACTGGAATCTGAACACAAGTTCTACTGCTTGCTAACTAAGTAACCTCAACTGCTGAGTCAACTCACCAGCTGCTCACTTAGATTTTTTTAATGACAGGCTGCATTTCTTTTCATTAATTTTTTATTGACCTTAAAGTTATTTTCATACAATATATTCTGACCATGGTTTCCCCTTCCTCATCTCAGGGAAAGACCTTGCCTTAAAGCAACTGACAGAGGATGGCAGAGGAAGACTCTGACAACTTCTCTGGTCCCCACGCCCACACACAAATGTACATACCACTCCCATATATGCTGTTGTATTTGCTCACAGCACAGACACATATGGAGACAAATAGATCTTTACAGAAACCTAAATGAAGCAATAAAAAGAAATACCCATTTATCTTTTGTTTCTATCAAGTGTCAAGACTTTGTAAGACATGTTGATATCATTTGTTAATGTTAATAATAGTGCTCACTCCTTCACAGATTAAAAACCTAAAACACTGAAGGATTTTGACTTTCTCAAGACTATTCAATTCCAAAGTAACTTTCAGACAGACTTACTGTAACTGCTAAACTTATATCAGTGGCATAAAAAGTAAAATCAATGGTGCCTTCTCTCAGAATTTGTCTGTGGGTTGTGAAATGTGAGAAATAAATTACCTACAGTAGTTTAATTTAATAAATTTGTACACTCTTTTCCCAGTTAAAAGCCTCCATTTTCAGCTAAAAATGTCTATATGCTACTTATGAAGGTGAGTCAGTTATCTCTTCTAGAAGCTCCTCCAAGGAAATAGAGCCATCATTTGAGAAGACGTCCAGACTTAACAATTACAGAATATACCAAGTACAGATTGAGTTTTCGTAAACACTTGTAGGTTTCTTGTAACTGACCCTAAATTACAAGTCTTCATAGTTTCAGAAGAGAGAAACACAAATAGTGGCATAGAGGTATGCCCCATTGGTGTCAACATATCCTTGGGAAGAAAGTGTTTACAATTTCAGTATTTCCCCATGTGGGACCTGCATCAGACCTGCATCTCCCATGGTCTCCTGCGGTCTAATTCAAAGTTTATGCTCAACATTCAGATCTAACCCGGTTAGGGCAGATTATTTAGAGGCAGTATGGATGACCTATCTAATTTTTAAATGCCACCACCTGGGGAATATTCATCTGTCCACCGAGCATCAGAGAAATAACTACAAGTATAAAGATAGGCAAGAATTATTTTTAAGATGAATTCCTAACGTTGACTTTCAACGTCTCAAGTCTGCACTCAATGGCCTCGGTTTATAATTCAGGTCAGTCTTTAGGACATTAACTTGAATCTTCTTTTTTTTGTTTCTTCGTAATTCAACAGGGTATACACAATAACAATCAGTTTCACATGATTTGTTCCTGATCCAGGTAAATCAAGTAATGTTAATTGTTTTTATGATTTGTGGGTTCTCTTCTCCTTTTAGAGGATGAGAATTATAATTGCTTCCACTTTTGAGGGTGTCATTATTCATTTCATGACTTGTAGAAAGTTTCCATGCTTAGTCAAATTTTGTACCACAATTTGAAATAATGTCTCCTAAATGTAGATAGTTTCCATTTTTTATGTTTTGTATATAAAATCTCCATCGAAATCTACAATGAAGATGTAACTTTATTTGTTAAATTTGAACTAATGCTAATTATTCATATATTTTTGGATTTATTGGAAATTATAACTTGCTGTTTATTTAACCTTCTTCAGTTTTAACTACACATTATGTTTTTATGCAAGTGATATAATTTATATTCCATTAATCAAGATTGATTAACTATAAGCACAATTTTATCTGACTTGTTCAAATTCTAGATGAGATGAAATACTTTTCCTTCTAATTTTCATTATTTTTTGCAAGTAATTATGTCTTAAATCAATTACTTGTAGTGGCCATTAGGCTCAATTTATTTTGGTCATGCTTAAAGAAAATCTAATCCTTAAAGAATGTAAATATCCTATTTCTCTGAGTTTTTTTCTTAATTTTCAACTTGTTTTTGCACACTTTCATTATTTCAGTTTAAAGTCAGTTTAATCCTATAAGTAATTGTGTTTTCAAAGTATGATAAATTGTGTACAGTTTCACTACAATTTATGTAGAATATTATCATATGTATTAAAATAAAAATATTGCCATATGTATTGAAGTTATTAAACATTTCTACATTTTGGCATAAAATGTTTTATTAACTGAATAATTTAATATTTTTGTATATTTAACTGAATCATAATTTTATTAAATAGAACATTTTGTGCATTCAGTAAGAATCTTGTTAAGTCTAGACCACATAAATACAAACAAGAATAGCAGAAGCCATTTACTATAGTACAGTCCTTTATGTCATTGTAACTGTTGGGCATCTATGTACCAATGGGAAACACCTTGTTGAATGAGAATTCATGCCATGCATGCCAATAATAAAGCTTTTTTTTTTTTTTTTTTTTTTCAAGACAGGATTTCTCTGTAGGCCTGGCTGTCCTGGAACTCACTCTGTAGACCAGGCTGGTCTCAAACTCAGAAATCTGCCTGCCTCTGCCTCCTGAGTGCTGGGATTAAAGGTGTGCGCCACCACTGCCCAATAAAGCATCAATAAAGCTTTTTAATTAACTGTATGCTAAGCTCCCTACTCCAGCAGTTCTTCTGTTCATAGGCTGCCTTCACTCCAAGCAGTGTTTGTATGACAGGACAGCCATGCCATTCACAGACTTTCTTGATATTTGATTGTTACCAACTTTGTTCTGAGAGAGCATAGGCAAAGGTAATTAAAGACAAATTCTTGGTGTCGGAGCCGTTGGTAGAAATGGCAGTTGATGGTCAGAGTTCCAGGTTCTCAGTGCTGAATGTTTAGTTCCATGAGCCAAAATAAGTTCTCTAGTAAACAAGCTGCATGAAATGGAGGCCTCTTTAAAATGTGGGGCCCTGGGTCATTCAAGAGGCTTCTCGATAAGGAAAATGCTTAGCCTCTAAGAACAAGGATCTGAACCTGATCCACAGAATGTATGCCAAAAAATGGCAGATGAGGTGGCGCCTATTCATAATCCAAGTATTGGAGAGTTGGAGATAGGAATGTCCCAGGGTATCACTGGCCAGTCATCTTAGGCTACTCAGTGAGTTCTAGACCAAAGAGACTGAAAACCCTAGGTGGATGACTCCTGAGGTACAAATGCCAAAGGCTATTCTCTGTCTCCACATGAGTGAACACAACATATGTGTGCATCTCTCCCCCCACACACCCACAAACTCTCTTGTTCACATCTAAGGGAACAATGTGGGAAGTATTAATTTATTATTTCTAATAAACAATGAATAAATTTGATCATTCCAGCTAGTTATTTTGCTTTCTTCATAGAAAAAGCTTCATAACTCTATCACAAAACACCCACATACTTATCAAGACTTTACTTCTCAAAGACATAATTAAGTCTATAATTCAAGAAATGCAAAGTTTAATCAGAACTTGGCTATCAAATCTGATTTTCGTTCTCATTTCAATGATAAACTCTTGCAAAT
The DNA here is from genome assembly GCA_019843965.1 of Rhynchomys soricoides. Taxonomy (NCBI): domain Eukaryota; kingdom Metazoa; phylum Chordata; class Mammalia; order Rodentia; family Muridae; genus Rhynchomys; species Rhynchomys soricoides. Next base: position 5,221,803 of record JADRCH010000150.1, read on the forward strand.
ATTTTCTAAAAGGTAGGAACACGTCATTAAGCTCTTATAGTACTCAATTTCATTGAATAAATATTCGATTTGATAAAAATTAATCAACGTATTATATTATTCTAAGATAGAATTGTTCTTTTACCAGCAATGAATTTACAAGGGTAAATGAAATTTTACTCGAATGATATTAAAAACCTCTTGCAAAATAAAAATATTTGAATACTGGCATCTAAACTCAATGATCTGAGAAAAATGGGAATAGGGAGAGATACAGGTTACTATGGAATATGATGCTCAAAATGTAAAGGGATTTTTTTTTCCTGTTTATCAGGTTTTGAGATGTTCATTTAGAAATCTCTGGGAAAGAAAAGTGGGAACTACAAGCAAATAGTAGTACTAATACCAGTGAAAAGATGAGGTCACAAGTAAGTCCTGTGTGAGGAAGGGCTGGTGCCAACCATGATTTCTGCAGGGCTCTTACAGTGATCAAAAGGATGGACCAACCCCAGTCATCCCAGCAGTGCACAAAGCTGTTTGAGTGCTGGAGATGAGAGCCCAGCACCAAATGCCAAACACAGCAGGGAGCCAGGCTCACTTTTGCAGGACTTTAAGTGGAAGCAAGGAAATGAGGAATTAATAAACTTATAAAGCAGGAGCAGGTTGATAGACCATGGTTAAATGGCTGGTTTCAGACTCCTATTTATTATAGTTTGCTTTGATTGAATGAATCAATCTAGGATGTGTTGTGGTGGTTACTTGTGTTTCTATCTTTTTTTTTTTATAACTGTATCTAATTTTATTACTTTCTACAGTTTTACAACTAACACATGAAACTCATAAGAAGAAGCAACTGGAAAGTATTTGATGAAATGTTACAGCTCCCCTTTGTTTTCTTTCTCATGTTCCCACTTCTCAGGAATCTCCTTCTAAAGTGAGTCTTTTATTTATTTATTTTTTATTTATTTATTTTTGATACTTTATTTATATTTCAAATGTTTCCCCCTTTCCAGATCTCCCCTTTGGAACCTCCCCATTTCCTCTCCCCTTCCTTGCCTCTATGGGGGTATTCCTCCACCCACCCACCCACCCACTCTCGGCTTCCCTCCTTGGCATTCTCCTATATTGGGGCATCTAACACCCTCTGGCCCAAGGGCCTCTCCTCCCCCTGATGGCTAACAAGACCCTCCTCTGCCGCATATGTGGCCAGTACAATGGGTCCCTCCATGTGTATTCTTTGGTTGGTGATCCAGTCTCTGGGAGCATCGAGAGGTCAGGCCAGTGGACACTGTTGCTCCTTCCCTGGGACTGCCAAGTCCCTCAGCTCCTTCAGCCCCTTCTCCAAGTCCTCCATCTGGGACCTCATGCTCAGCCCAATGGTTGCTGTGAAGTGACTCTTGCATATTTCGAACTTTTGGGGTAATAACCACTTAACAGTGAGTACATACTATGTTCATTCTTTTGTGACTGCATTACCTCACTCAGGATGATATTTTCAAGTTCCATCCATTTGTCTGCAAATTTCATGAAGTCATTGTTTTTAATAGCTGAGTAATATTCCATTGTGTAAATGTACCACATTTTCTGTATCCATTCCTCTGTGGAGGGACATCTGGGTTGCTTCCAGCTTCTGGCTATTATAAATATAGCTGCTATGAACATAGTGGAACATGTGTCTTTATTACATATTGGAGCATCTTCTGGGTATATGCCCAGGAGTGGAATAGCTGGGTCCTCAGGTAGTATTATGTTCATTTTTCTGAGGGTCCACCAAACTGATTTCGAGAGAGGTTGTATCAGCTTGCATTCCCACCAGCAATGGAGGAGTGTTCCTCTTTCTCCACATCCTCACCAACATCTGCTGTCACCTGAGTTTTTGATCTTAGTCATTCTGACTGGTGTGAGGTGAAATCTCAGGGTTATTTTGGTTCGCATTTCCCTGATGGCTAAGGATGTTGAACATTTCTTTAGGTGCTTCTCAGCCATTCGAGTTTCCTCAGTTGAGAATTCTCTGTTTAGCTCTGTTCCCATTTTTTGATAGGCTTATTTGGTTCTCTGGAGTCTAGCTTCTTGAATTCTTTGTATACCTTGGCTATTAGCCTTCTATCGGATGTAAGATTGGTAAAGATCTTTTCCCAATCTGTAGGTTGACGTTTTGTCCTATTTACAGTGTCCTTTGCCTTACAGAAGCTTTACCATTACCAACCATAGGGCTGAGTGTGAAGTCTGGAATGGAGGACTTGGAGAAGGGACTGAAGGAGCTGAGGGAGTTTGCATCCCCAGGGAGGGAGGAACAGTGGCAACTGGCCTGACCCCTAGATGAGACTGAATCACCAACCAAAGAATACACATGGAGGGACCCATTGTGCTGGCCATATATGCGGCAGAGGAGGGTCTTGTTAGCCATCAGGGGGAGCAGAGGTCCTTGGGCCTGTGGGTGTTAGATCCCCCAGTATAGGGGAATGCCAAGGAGGGAAGGTGATAGTGGGTGAGTGGGTGGGTGGGTGGGTGGGAAAATACCCCCATAGTGGCAGAGGCGGGGGTGGGAATGGGGAGGTCCTAAAGGGGAGATCTGCAAAGGGGGAAATAGTTGAAATGTAAATACAGTATGAAAAAAAACAACAACGTAGGATCAGTAAAGTGACAGGGAAAGCTTGTGGGTAACTTATCTTTTTAGGATAAATGTCTTGTCTAAATATGCTTGAATAGTTTGTAATGATACACTGATAAGTTAGTTTTTTGACGAGGGCTGAGGGCAAGAAGCATGAAGTGGAAAGAATACTATAGAGAAGGTTCTAGGCTGCAGATCCCTTGCTATTACTTCCGTTGACTATAAAGTCATTTTTTCATAAAGGACATAATTTCTGATCATTATTTTCTCTCTATTTTTTATCAAAAATATGTTTCTCATACAATATTTTCTAATCATAGTTCCCCTCCCTCATCTCTTCCCAGATCCTTCCTACAGCCCCACCCATTGAACTTCACACCTTGATTCACTTTCTCTTTAGAAAGCAAATAGGCAAAGGAAAAAAAAATACAGCAAAATAAACAAATGGAATAAAACTAAAAAAGCAGAACAAACAAACAAAACCACGAGAATCTCTCTCTTCTTATCTCTCTCTCATTCTCTTTTTCCATAAAAGCACAAAATTGGAAACTATAGTATATGAGTAAAAGACCAGGAAGGTAAAAAGAAAAATATTCAAAAAAAGCAATACGAGACAAAAATCTCCAAAACTGCCATGGAGTTACATTTGGGATGGTCCTGTACTGCTGGACGTGATGCTGGTCCTTAAGTGTGGTTCCATTGGAGAAATTAATTTTTCCTTTGCCAATGGTTGTCTGTTGGTTGTGGTTGTCTTGGTTAGAGATGAGAGATCATGTCTACTTCCCCTCTCAGTGCTGAGACTCCATCTGGCTTGGTTTTTTGATTTCTTCTTTGGAACTGAAAAACAGTCTTTCTGGAAATTTAGCTAAGAGCCTTGTAAGTTGGAGTTAGTAATAATAGGCAAAGCCTTAGCACAATGGCCTGTGTGGCTCCAACAACATCTCATAGGTCTTTTAAAGAAATCTTTTGATGACGTTGGTTTGAATTTAATTCTTTCATATATCCAGCATGTGACTATAATTTATGTATAGAAAAGAAATGATCTTCATGCCTTTATTAATGTGTCTTCTCTCTCTTTTTAAAAGGCTGTGTGTGTGTGTGTGTGTGTGTGTGTGTGCTTGCCATATGTGTGAGAGTGACTGAAGTGGCCATAGAAGTTGTCAAATCACTGGAATCTGGAGTTACAGGTTGAGGTAAGCCACCTAACATTGATCCAGGGAACTAAACTCATCTGCCATTTCTTTTCATTGATTGAGTTAATACTCCTCCTCCAAAATATTCAAGTTTTCCTCTAAGGTAAAATAGTTAACAGTTTAGTAGCTTGTAGTTTCTCTATGGAAAATTATTTTTATATTAGAAATGGGTGTTTTAATAATAATATTTTATCAGTGATTTTAAATTCAGCAATTTCATTCAGCAAGTTTGAGTTTTTCACATCTTACACAATAAAATTCTAATGTCTTTCATTCCTGGAATGTAGTCACTACACCAGAGAAGCTCCTTGTGGGACAGAGGCATGCACAGTGCTTATGCCATTCTTGATAATTTATGCTAGAAGAATGTGATTTATTCAGAAGAGCTGGATCATGTCATCCAGCTTGACCTTTAGAAAGGATGGTACTAAGGACAGCCATGTAGACAGTCAGCATTATCTCCTCAATCAACTTCCCAGTAAAAAATTCCACATATCTATGCTCAGGCAAGCACCATTGGTTGGTGCCTATCATCGCAGGCCAACTAAGAGCTTCCTATAGGTTTTCACCAGCAAAGGGTTAATGGACACTCAAGCTTGAGCTCTAAGCATATTGTTCCTGCATTGGCTTTTACTCAGAATTCTTCTTTTCTTCTGCTTTGCAAGGATAGTGGTCTTTGTAATGGGTTTTCCCTTGGTTTCCGGAATCCTTTCAACAAATCACTGATACTATACATGGTCTTAGAGACCAGTGAACTGTCCTTAAATTTCAAAAGTGAGATGGCCCCAATAGCAGGAAAGAGAGAGAGAGAGAGATTATCACACATAAAACAAGCTAACTTATTAATTACACAGCTAATCGCTTCTTTAGAAATCCTCAAGCTTAGTTTGATTCTAAATATAAAATATCCCCACTGTTTTCTTTATCAAGTCTGTGGAATTAGAACACACTTTCAACATGAAATATAAAAGTAGTATAATAATGGTTAATATCCCCACTCACTTTTAAAATAGAATAAAAGAAAGAAAATTATATTTATTGCTTTTTTTGTGACTAGAATTTAATAAGAACATAAAACTTGTTTTAAAGCTATTTGCCATCTATTATGCTTTTAAATTCTCAAGCATAAGAGTAGTGGCAATGGCTCAGTTTTCATTGTATATGTTGAAAATAATTATTTTTCACAGTGCTAGATATCAGACCCAGGGCTTTGCATTTGGTAAGCTACTGTTATATGATGCAGCTATGTCCAAGGCTTTTACATAATTTTAGTGTTTACCTTTGTATTCATGTGGAGTTCTCTCTGCTTTCTGTCTCTGCATCTAAATACCCCTTTCCTTTAGTGGAAAGGGATTTTCTGCGGGCTTAGGGAAGTGTGACATCATCGTTGCTTGATTACATCTGTATAACTCTATTTCCAAATAAGGCCACATGCGTGTGTTTTAGGTGGACATAAATTTTGAGGGAGACATTATTCAACCCAGTAAATCTCTGGTTTAGGCTGGTCTAGCAAAGCATTATGATCTGGGGAGCTCACAGAGAAATTTCTTTCTTTCTGTTCTTGATGCTGGGAAATCTAACATGAACAAACTGGGAAATTCCATCCAGTTACGCACCTCTTCTTGACTCACATATGGCACATCTCATTGTGTTCTTACATAATGGAAGAAACAGGGTCATTTTATGAGGGCTATACTATCAGTCATGAAGCTCCACTCTTGCAGTCTCTTTGTTTTTCCAGGGCTCTGTGTCCTAATGTGACAAGTGCTGTGTTCAAATTCAACATATAAATGTTGGGATAACACAAACCTTCATACCATAGGAACTTTTAGATCACAAGACCGGCTCCCAAATGACAGTGCTATTGGTAATTCTTTAGGATAACAGCTTGACCTCCACCTTAATTTGTTTTTTCCAGGAAACAGAAACCTAAAGGATTTCTCAGAAGCCCTTAAAGGCTGGCTGAACACTGTTAACCTCAACTGTCCGAAATATTCCCCTGACAACCTTGCCTTTCCAGTGGGTCTAGCAGCCCCACCGCCAGCCGTACAACCTAACCTGCTGTAAAACCTAACAATCTTTTGCAGCTGTTGCTGTTCTCCACTGTCCTAGGCAGCTGGACACTCTGCTTTTGCTTTTGTGAATTTTTTATTAAATTGTTCTTCCCATAGTGGGACTGTAATTTGGGGTTTCTTACTGTGCCTATTCCAGCAATTTCCCTAGATTCTTTGATTTTAATGATCAGAATATTATGAATTATCTGTGAATAGTATAATCCTATAGGAAAGCCACAGTTAAAGCAACAGCATGCCATTGGACTCATTAATGAGAGCTTTTAGGCTGTGCTTTGGTCTGTATTTTCTTCCTTCTCTGTTTATAGCATAATAGCAAGTCATTTCACAGTCATGGTTTCAGTAAATAATGGAAGAAGTCAAATGAAATAGAAAGCATGTTATTTTCCCATGCTCACTGCATTGGTAGAGCAAAGCTCTGATTCCAGAAGCAAACTCCTCCAGTTTGAAAAGGTTGTTTATCCGTCTGTATTACTGCTCAAAACCTCACTGGACAGCTTTGTCAGTGGTAAGTTTATGTATCACAGGCTTGCAACTTGGTGGGGTTGTCATGGGAAAACTCTGCATGTGGCATTTGCTCCAAATCACTGGTTACTGTATCTGCTTCAAGGTACAATGGAAAACTATTTGAATACACTTGTTGGCTACACTTGTGCATTGATTATTTCCACCCCTTTCCTGTTAGAAAAGAGCAATATTCCACTGAGGGGATAATTTGTACTTTTGAGAATATTCAAAGATAACGTTTTGCCTCGAAAGCATTTTTGGTTTTTGGTATTACTCTTAGTGGAACATCTAGTGTTGGAGATATTGATTACTAGTGATAAAAGACAGTTAAAGAATTGTCATGGGAGGCTGGGAAGATGGCTCAGCAGTTAGGAGCACTTGCAGCTCTTCCATAGAAAGGAAACCATAAGGTTTACTTCCCAGCTTCTATTTCAGGTGACTCAGAACTGCTTGTAATTCTAGCTCCAAGGAATCTTACACACTATTTTACCCTCTGCAGGTACTGAAACAACGGTGGCGGTGGCATACAATTGCATAGATACACACATTCATAAGAATAAAAATAAATTTGGAAAGCACCCAAGAATTATCATGGCCTCATCTAGACTAACTTGATAATATAAGTATAATACCCCAAGCCTGTTCTAATGAGAAATATTACTGTTGCATGAAATTATTTTCATAAAATTGTTCTGAAAGGGCAAAGCAATTAGAGAAATAGTCTGAAACCAAATAACAGAAAAGACCATGAAAAATACACCAGAATTAAGTATATTCTGCACATGCTTCCCTGACTTTAATGAGCTGGACTTTTAAGGCATTTGGAAAATTAATAACTAACAATGTTTAACAATAAATTTGTATATACATATGTAACACACACATCTACATTTAGTTGTATGGTTTCTTTTTGCACAGCATTCTACATCATAGATCCACACCACACCCTTTCTTCCCTTGAAATGTGTTTGAAGCAAAACAAATCTCAAATCTTTGAGAAAGGACAGGAGCAATTACTTTGCAGATTAACCAGCTAATGTTTTATATCATGTTTATTATGGAAAATTAATTAAATGCTATTTCTTAGATGGGCCTTAAAACCTTTGAATACATGTGCTCCAATCAAGTGTTATTGATATTGCACTTTCATAGCGATACTAACATTCAGCTCTGTCAAGAAACAAACCTTCAGAGCCAAGTGGAATAGATTAAGACACAAATATGGGCGTGGTTAACTAGTATTAATAAAACATGTCCAACTTCATCACTCTGAGTTTTTCCTCTAAGGCAAATATTTAACATGAGCAAATTATTCAACCTATTAAAATTCCTGATAAAAGATAAAGCTCTAAAACAGGTTTCTTCCTCACTGAGGAGACTTACATAGTGGTTACAAAGCACTAGCTGTACTGCTGATGACCGCAGTACTCACTGACATACAGTTTTATCATCCGGTCCAATACTATCATTCCATACAGCTTCAAAAGATGCTTATTTTGTGATGGCAGTAGCAGATATGTTTTGTCAGCTTTGAGTTGGTCATTCAAGCCCCCAGGACAAGTGCTCCCTCTCCTGAACTCACCCACCCTGGGAGATAACCTTGGCAAGTGATATCAGTCTATAACCTAGCTGTGTGAATTCCAGTACTCTCCTTGTCCTTTCTGAGTTTGAATCTACAGTAAGCCCAGAACACAAGGCAGCAATGTAGTCAGTCTACCTGTTTCCAGCCCGACTCCTGCTCAGGATCCAGAACACGTGCAGCATGTGGTCCTGGTGAAGGAGCCCAGATCTGAGAGTGCCGTGGCATACATCTATCTACTGTTGATAATACATCTTTCTGTGTCATTAACCTTTCTTTAATTTAAAAGGTTTTGATCATGTTTTTCCCTCCCCTAACTCCTCTTAGATCCTCCCATCTCTCTATCCACCCAACTTCATAAGGAAAATCAGTTTTCTCCAATGGAACATTTGTGTTCATTTCTAACCATTTATTACTGCTTATTAACTTGTTTAAATGAAACGTAAGGTTACCATTTACATTTTTGATATTATCATATAGTTACATTTCTGCCTTCCCTTTACTCCTTTTAAGCCCTTCCATATACCCCTCTCTACTATTTTTTTAAATTCATGGCTATTTTACACTAATTGTTATTGCATGCATATATACATTTATATATACATATACATTCTAAAGTATAACCTGCTGAACCTTTATGTCACTTGTACATATGGTTTCAGGGCTGACCATTTGGCACTGGAATTCAGCTTTTTGTTTGTTTGTGTTAAAACACAGACTTTCTATGCAATCCTGGCTGTTCTGGAACTCCCTGTGTAGAAGAGGTTGGCCTCAAACTCATATATATCCACCTGGTTCTGCCTTCTGAGTGCTGAGATTAAAGATGTGCACCACCACCACTCCTGGCTGGACTTCATTTTTTAAACTCAGCCCACAGACTTTCTTTTTTAACCTTATAAAAATGTGAGGCTCCACATTTGCTTTTTTAAAAAACAGAGTATTGGATGGTTTCAGATACAGTTACTGGACCAATAGTTAAGATGAGTCTTAATAAAATATATGCAGATCTGATACCACACCAGGATTTCTTTTTGCTGGCTGAGACAGGCTCTCACCATGCAGCTCAGGCTGGCCTCTAATTCACAATCAGCCTGCGCCAGTCTCTGAGTGCTGGGATTAGAAGCGCAAGTACCACACTCAGTTTAGAGGCTTTCTTTTAGATAATATTTATTCAAATGATGAGGTTATAAATTCAAATTGAATAACAACAAAATTTTAATAAACAAGAAATGGGAGAAATGAACTAACTGTGTACTGCCTCACACTGCACTGAAGGTAAAGGGCAGAAGGTCCATGTGGAGCAATTGCATATCAGAGCTCAAAAGAAAGCAGCAGCGCATCACCCCTTCTTAAGGAAAATGTTTCACGAGGCTTCTGTTATCTTTCATAGCATAGTCTTTCTATAGAATTCTCCCTTTTTATTCCATAAAACTCAAGAAACTATTTGCACAAATGCATGCACACCAGTTTCTGTAAGGCCATGAACTGGTTTGCTAAGTTGCACTGTTCTTTTGTTTGTCAGTTTGTTTGTTTCTTCTTTTTCTTCTTCAAGTAATGAGCCCTTGGAACAAGGGATCTGCAGAGGAAACCAATCCCCTTCAGCTCCTGACCTGTCTCTTCCTTGGGCCTCTAGCACTCAGAGCTAGGCAAGAGCATTTACAAAATGGGTTCTATTTACATTTTCTTTCTTTCTTTATTCAGTTCAGAGAATAAAACCTAGGGCCTTGCACATGCTAGGCAAGAGCTCTACCACTGAGCTATATAGTAGGCCCTGATTCATATTTTTCAAAATCTAATACATGCTCACATTTTCTGGCAGGTTTTCTTTTTGTATGTAACAGAACAAGACAGCAAAAGTTTAGCCTCAGATGAGAATCCTTTCTTGCTGAGAAGGTCAAGCAGACACATCTTGACATCATGTCCTTTACACAATGGCATACTGTTCATATAAAAGGTCTTGTATCCCATAAAAGTCTTGACAACCTCATGAGGTTCCTGGACATCAGTCAGTTTTTATGAATGAACCAAGACTGTCTGACTTCAAGCAAGTTCTTTTGTGGGAGGGGACTTCAAGTGGAATTTGTAGGGGTCATACTTTCCTGCAACAATCAAGTAGCAGTCCACAGAACAGAAACTGGACGAATCGGGTTAGAAGGCTGCCTTTGCCACAGACTGATTTTTATAGTTTGCTTCTTTGTTTGTTTACTTCATAGTAAATTTAACTGGTGTGACTGTAGCAATTCCTTTTATACTTATAATTTTCATTGACTTTATTGTTTTAACTCAAACCATTTAAAACTTTTGAGAATTTCAGACGAGTTTTGCCACCATGTAGTTTACATTCTGGTCCACCCCTCATCTCCCTCCAAGTCCTCCCACACCTCCCCAGTGCCTTCTCAAATTCATGACCTCTTCTTTATAGATATTACATATATTCATATGTATTCAGAAGTATACACACATCATGCTGATTCCACTTGATGTTGCTTCTATGTGTTTAGGGATGACAACTTGGGACTAGGTAAGCTATCAGAGAACTCATACAGAAGACTGATCCCACCCAATCTTTCTTACAGTTTTGCTTCTCTGCCTTCTTTGTTTCAGAGATGTCTAATGCTGTAGGTCCCTAGGACTGTTGAGTTTCTGCAGTAGAGACTAGAATATATGAGTTTTCTTTTATTTATTTATCTATTTATTTTTAATTAATTAATTTATATATTTATTTATACTCCAGATTTTATTCCCCCCGTCCACCCTCTGACTGTTTCACTTCCCATACCTCCTCCCCAACCCTCTGTCTCCACGTGGATGTCCCCACCCCTACCTCCCACCCCACATGACCTCTAAACTCCCTGGGCCCTCCAGTCTCTTGAGGGTTAGGTGCATCATCTCTGATTGAACACAGACCTGGCAGTCCTCTGCTGTATATGTGTTGGGGGCCTCATATCAGCTGGTGTATGCTGCCTGTTTGTTGGTCCAGTGTTTGAGAGATCTCGGGGGTCCAGATTAATTGAGACTGCTGGTTCTCCTACAGGGTCACCCTCCTCTTCAGCTTCTTTCAGACTTTCCCTAATTCAACCACAGTAGTCAGCAGCTTCTGTCCATTGGTTGGGTGTAAATATCTGCATCTGACTCTTTCAGGTGCTTGTTGGGTCTTCCAAAGTGTGGTCATGCTAGGTCCCTTTTTGTGAGTGCTCCATAGCCTCAGTAATAGTGTCAGGCCTTGGGGCCTCCCCTTGAGCTGGATCCCACTTTGGGCCTGTCACTGGACCTTCTTTTCCTCAGGCTCCTCTCCATTTCCATCCCTTTAATTCATTCAGACAGGAACAATTATGGGTCAGAGTTTTGACTGTGGGATGGCAACCCCCTCCCTCATTTGATGCCTGGTCTTCCTGCTGGAAGTGGACTCTATATGTTCCCTCTTCCTACTGTCAGGCATGTCATCTAAGGTCCCTCCCTTTGAGTCCTCAGAGTCTCTCACCTCCTGGGTCACTGGTGCATTCTGGAGGGTCCCCCAACCTCTGACCTCCTGAGGTTGCCTGTTTCCATTCTTTCTGCTGGCCCTCAGGTCTTCAGTCCTTTTCCCTCACCCAATGCCAGATCAGGTTCCCCTCTTCCCCCCAACCCCACCCCATCCCCTTTCCCTCCCAGGTCCTCCCTCCCTCCCCACTTGTGATTACTTTCTTCTCCCTCTCAAGTGGGACTGAGACATCCTCATTTGGGCCCTTCAGCTTGTTGACCTTTCTGAGTTCTGTGGCCTGTATCTTGGGTATTCTGTACCTTTTTTTTTTTTTTTTTGCTAATATCCACTTATTAGTGAGTACATACCATGCATGTCCTTTTGAGTCTGAGTTACCTCACTCAGGATGATATTTTCTAGTTCCATCCATTTGCCTGCAATACTCAGGATGTCCTAGTTCTTAATAGCCGAGTAGCATTCTATTGTGTAAATGAACCACATTTTCTGTATCTATTCTTCTGTCGTGGGACATCTGGGTTGTTTCCAGCTTTTGGCTATCACAAATAAGGCTGCTATGATCATAGTGGAACATGTGCCCCTGTGGCATGGTGGGGCATTTTTTGGGTATATTCCCAAGAGTGGCATTGCTGGGTCTCCAGGTAGATCTATTTCCAATTTTCTGAGGAACTTCCAGATTGATTTCCAGAGTGGTTGTACCAGTTTGCAATCCTACTAGCATTGCAGGAGTGTTCCTCTTTTTCCACATCCTTGCTGTCTTAGTCAGAATTTCTATTCCTGCACAAACATTATGACGAAGAGGCAAGTTGGGGAGGAGAGGGTTTATTGAGCTTACACTTCCATGCTCCTGTTCATCACCAAAGGAAGTCAGGACTGGAAATCAAGCAGGTCAGGATACAGGAGCTGATGCAGAGGCCATGGAGGAATGTTACTTACTACTGGCTTCCTTCTCCTGTCTTGATCAGCCTGCTTTCTTATACAATCCAAGACTACCAGTCCACAGATGGTACCACTCACAAGGGGCCTTCCCCCTTGATCACTAATTGAGAAAATGCCTTACACCTGGATCTCATAGAGGCAGTTTCTCAAATGAAGATCCTTTCTCTGTGATAACTCCAACTTGTGTCAAGTTGACACACAAAACCAGCCAGTACACTCGCTAACATGTGTTGTCACCTGAAGTTTTGACCTTAGCCATTCTGATTGGTATAAGGGAGAATCTCATGGTCATTTTGATTTGCAGTTGTCTGATCAATAAGGACTTTGACCATTTCTTTAGGTGCTTCTCAGCCATTCGAGATTCCTCTGTTGTCAACTCTAGGTTTAGTTCTATACCCCATTTTTTGATTAAGTTATTTGGCTGTTTGGTGATTAGCTTCTTGAGTTTTTATATATTTTGTATATTAGCCCTCTATTGGATGTGAGGTTAGTGAAGAATTTTTCCCAATCTGTAGGTTGCCAATTTGTCTTATTGACTACATCCTTTGCCTTACAGATGATTTCCGGTTTCATGAGGTTCCATTTATCAATTTCTGATATTAGAGGAATTGGACTTCTGTTTAGGAGATTTCCCCCTGTGCCAATGAGTTCAAGGCTCGTTCCCACTTTCTCTTATTTTATTTATTTATTTATTATTAGATATTTTCTTTATTTACATATCAAATGTTATCCCATTTACCGGTTTCCCCCCTCCCGGAAACCCCTATCCCATTCCCCTTCCCCTGCTTCTATGAAGGTGCCCTCCTGTACTGGGCGTCATGTTGCTGAGCTAAGCTGGAGCTGCAGCAGCTCTGGGCCAGGGCTCAGAACTGGATCCTGATGGCACGGCTCTGGGGGTGTTCTCCCCCTTCTGCTGTCCCAAGGGTGAGAGGGTGGGGTCCTTGGAAGTGGTAGTCTTGGGCACTATTTTGACCCGATTTGGGCCTTGAGGACAAACTGGAACCTGGCTCGAGTTCTGAGACCTGTCTTCCGTATAGCAAGACAGTATAGCAAGACTCAGCAAGACCTGTTTGGCTCTCCCTCTGCCCTGCTGTTGCTGATGTGGAGCTTTGCTATTAGCCCTGTCAATTACCCCTTCCCCTTTTCTGCCTCCTACATTATCTCTCCCCATACCTAAGTGCCCATCCCTTGCCTTCTGTATATAAGCGAGAGGTTGATACAATAAAGTTGAGTTCCTGCTTCGACAAGACTCTGCCTGGCCTGGTGTGTTTCTTTTTGGCATCCCACTCAGCCCCAGATAGATTCGACTGGACTGGGTTCTCTCCTCCCAGCTAAGAGCTGACATCTGTAGTCTGCCTCTTCTGTCCCTGGGTTGCTTCAGATCACCCAGTAGGCCTGTGGTCCTGGCTGTAGCAGACTACCTGTGGGGCCTTCCAACTGGCGCTCTTCAGAGGGGCAGAGAAGTTGCTGATCTGTTGCCCTGGCTGCAGTTGATCTCCTGGGAGGCCTTCAGGCTGTTGGGTGTTCAGTGGAGCAGTCAAGCTGTTGACCAACTGCTCTGAGTACAGCTGATCCTCAGCTGCTCTGAGTTCAGAATCCTGTAGGATGGGTCAGGATAAGTGTCTTCAGTGGAGCAGAGAAGCTAGGAGTCTGCCCCAGCAGAAAGGACCAGGCAGACTGGGCAGAAGGGGTGGAAGGGGCAGATGTGGTATTTTGGGGGGAAGTGGGGGGTTGTGGGTCCTGAGTCCACAGGGCTCCCAGCAGCAGCTCTGGGACTTCGGGGTGGGGGAGTTCTTATCAACTGTTCTGAGTACAGCAGATCCTCTAGAATGGGTCAAGATAGAGTGTCCAGACCAAATAGGAGTCTATATGAGTTTTTGTAACTTGATAATTAAGTGCTTTGTTTTCGCAGGTATCCCAGGCGGGCCACCTGATGTTTCCTTTGTTCCTTCCTGTGTCCTTTGCTCTTCTTTCTGCTTTTCAGGTTATGTGTTAAAAAATCTGCTAATTGTAGATTCAGTGGACTTTCAGGAGACTGTGACATTGTACATGTATTTGGTGCAAAAATTCAAAGTTTATTGTAAATGCCAGCGTCTTATCAAGGGATCTAGAGGAGATCTGCTCATTCAGCTGAGCAAAATATTCAGTGTACACTTCAGAGTAGAATTACCTCTGTGTTTACTAAGAACATTCTCATTTTACTGCTTTTTCTAAGCACCCTAGCCACTGCCTGTGTATTCTGCCCTTGTCTTGGAGTTAGACAAGACTAAGTAGAAACTTCTTAGAAGAAAGAGTTCCTCAGTTCAGCTCTGCAGGCAGAGATTTGTTTTTCTTTTTTGTCATTATATGACTATCATCATTTTTCCTCTGTAAGTCTTTAGAATGAATTTTCTGGCTACATTAGTGTGTGGTGTTCCTAATCAGTCACTCCATGATCAATGTAATAATGATTGAAAAACTTAGAAGAGATAAATCTCAGCAATAAAATTCCAGCTGTGAGTACAAGGGACAGTGAGATAAAGTTCATGTCAGTGTCTTTTAAATTAAGGTAATCGAGTGGACTTTTTATGAGGGCACCTGTTTGTGCAGGTTTGTGTGTTGCTAGCTTCCTTTCTGTATGTATAGATCCCATTCTTCTTAACTCCTTCTTTTTCTCCTCTCTTTCCCCACATTTGCTTCTGTTTCTGTCTTTCTCTATCAGTCACACTACATATGTTTTCATAACATGTAATGGCTGGCCAATTAGAAATATACAAAAGGAATTCTGGTAAGTTTAAACATGTATCTGAATGATAATTAAAAAGCAAAATTTCTGTGATTTAGGTTTATCTTCAGACTTACATCCAGATGAGTCCTGTAATACGTGGAGGAATTGCAGCAAGCTCTCTAAGTCTGCAATAGCATGGAGTTCTGAGATCATCACAGGAGATGGGAAAAAGCAAGCAGAGGAGAGAGGTTTCAGGGTCTGCCGCATTTCTCTGAACACAAACACCCTCCAATGATGTGTGGTGAGCCAAAGCTGTCCTTGCAGGCACACCTAGTATAACCTCACTGAATCACATGCTGACTGTAAGAGATTTTCTGCTCATGATATTTACAATATGGAGGCATGAACAAATTTGAGTCCAATAAGTCTATGCTTCTAATATCATATCTGGAACATATTGGCTATAGAGATTTTGGTGCAATAACATAGATTAAAATTTTTTAACATACAGAACTGGTATTATCTTCACCTTGTTGAGATACTGAGCACTTAATTTTTAAGAATAAATATCCATGACAGTGAAATTCAGTCTACTATTCATTTACAACTATTTTTTTTCAAACTGTATCTTTTTTTTTTACAAAGTGCTGGAGTCAGCGGGCCTTCTCTATATTTTTCTACTTTAGTTTATGATAACAGGTCTTACTCTAAGAAATCTTTCTCTATAAAATTCTGAGGATCTATAATCTATATCCAGTTTGCTGCAACTGCAACCTGGTCTTTTGTTTGAACTCCACTTTAGTCTTTACCTAGAAATATGGTAACTGCATTGTGAATAATAGCTGTAAGATTTATTGACTTATGTATATACAGATTTTGTTTTTAATTTAATGTGTTTTAATGTGTGTGTGTGTATGTGTGTGTGTGTGTGTGTGAGAGAGAGAGAGAGAGAGAGAGAGAGAGAGAGGCTGAGAGAGAGAGAGGAGAGAGAAAGAGAGAGAGAGAGGAGAGAAAGAGAGAAATATCAAATTCTGGCATTGTTCTTCAGAAGATGTCCTTCTTGGTTTTTGAGAAATGAGCTCACAGTGGAGTGGCCTGGGCCTCTGATTCAGCTAGGAGTGGCTGGCCAAAGAGCCCAAATGATGCATTTGTTGCAGTTGTCTCCAGCTCCCAGACAATGGGAGTGCTCCTCCTTATGACTGGCGTTTTACTTGTATGGTGTGTGTGTGTGTGTGTGTGTGTGTGTGTGTGTGTGTGTGTGGTGTGTTCATGGTGGTTGAACTGAAGACCTTATGCCTACATTTGCAAATACTTTAGTCACTGAACCATCTCCTCTGCCTTTGTAGTTGTTTCTTGATCACTCTCTGTATCACAAATATTAGTGTAATTACTGTAGATACCCAATAAGTAAGTTTGTGAGGAAAATTAGTATTATATCCACAGTTTTAATCTTCTGAGCATCTAGTAATGCCCAATACCTTCAGAGCAGTGGTTCTGAAAGTCCAGGCTGTGTACTGATAGCATTTGGAAAATGCTCTTGTAAGCATTCAGAAAGTATTTGACTGGATAAAGGCACAATAAAACCATGAATACATTTGATTTTAAGTAAAATATGACAATGTAATTATCATTGTTCTTGAAGCAATGAGGATGAGATTTGGAGATATGGAACACCTGAGTCATGATGAAAACAAATATGATAGCCTCCACTTCCTAGCCCTGCTTCCAGAATGCTGCCTTTTGGAAACACATGAAACATGAAGGTGGCAATTCGTCATGCCTGTTTACAAATACTTCACATAGAGAGGAGAGAGATTCATGGTGTTCATTTGATTTTTTTCCCCCAGTGTATAAAAGGCTGAATTGAACATACATGCAGCTCATATAAATTCTTTTAGACTAGGGAGTTGACTAATGTGTCTATGGGAGTATCTGGATTCTAAATTTCTAACAAGCTCTTGATGGATGACACTGTTGCTGGGGTTACTTTTCTAGGCAAAGGGTTATAACATACATGGGTTTGAATTTAATGGTCTCACTCAAACAATTGTGTAAATGTGGATGGGACTTCACCTGTGAAGTGTAAATGAGGTGTAAACACCCACATTTGTGCCTGGCAATAAAAGGTTGCTTACTAGTCAAATAAAAATTAACAGCACAGATTAAAACAAGTGCCAGAACACCATGGCTACATTTTTCCTGCTGTTTCTGCAGATTGGGATGGAAGTGGTTAACCCTTCTCTCATTTATTCACTTGGTCTGTGAAAGCAATAAAATCAAGAGTTCTGCTGTCAACAGTTTTACAGCTTCTGTAATTTTAGCTTCAGGATCTGCCATTGACCCGCAGCAGCTCAAATCACAGGTGCAACTTTTTGAAAATGGAGTCTGTCTCCTGGCACCCCCCTGATTACCAGTTATCCCTACAGAAAGGAAGAAAGCCACAACCCACAGGCTGGACACATTTTGTTTTCTATATTGTATATTAAGGGCTTCTTGTCCCAGAGAGCCATTTATCTTACTGCATTTGGCTCTCAGCACCAGACATTGAAGTAACTCATCTATTGTTCAAGGATATGTTATGGGCATCAGGTATTAGCTGAAGAGTTTGGTCTGCTTATCACATGATAGTTAACACCTACAAAAAACTAGTTGTTTAAATTATATAACTGGACAGACTTTCTCGTCAATTCATGTATCAGAAGGCAACCAATAAACTATTTTTATTGTTTGCCGAAATAGAGTTAGCACTCATTGAGATGAATTTCTGAGTGGCTGTCAGATTACATTCTGAAAAGTTCTTTGGGAATTTCTGACATTTGAATATAGCAACTAAATATTCAAACTAAAATGTAGTGATTCCTCTAAAAAATATATGCTTCAAATCCAAAGAATCACAGAATTGCCCCTAGAGACTATTTTGAATGACAATAGTTTCAACAGGGGAAGATATGTAGATACTTTGACATTGTGTATATGTATAATGAAATTGTGAAAGAACAGGTCCTGATAGGTTTTGTGAACAGAGAAAATATATTTTTAAAATGATTTTGTACTTAAGATCCATAATAGTTTGATTATTCTTGAGTGTTAGTGTATGTTGGATTGTTCCATAGATTTTACTCTAAGAGCTTGAATTTGTTTTTCTGTTACATATTATTAGAAATTAAGTCTGGAAGCCAGCATTAATTAATATAAGCTCTGATATTGATGTACATTAAGTAAATGCTTCTATAAAGAGTAAATGTGTAATATTTATACTAGACAGCTATATTAATAACTAATGTATAACCATGCTCTAGTAACAGACATATGAGAGTAGCTCAGTATAAAAGCTCCTATATTTTGTCGAGATTTGGGCATTCATGTGTTATTTTCTACCTTTAAATTAACATTGAAAATAAGCACAAGGATAGTCATGTTATTTTATTTTTGTTTTAAAAACATATTAACTTTCTTTCTTTCTTTCTTTCTTTTTGAAGTAGGGTCATACTCTGAAGCTCAAATTGGCTTAAAACTCATTGTGTAGCACAGGCTGGCCTTGATTGCACAGGAGTCCTCCTGCCCCAGGTCTGTGAGTGCTGGACTGCAGGTATCAGGCATCTAAGGGATGTGAGCATATTGTTAAGGCTCTTTAGAAGATATTTTCTGAGTGTTTTACTGATACCATATTCTTAAATATCTTGTTTCCCATACTTTGAGTTGTTATCCTGAAGCATACAAACATTATTTTAATTTAGTTTCCTTTATTTAATGAACACTTCCAAAATTTAATACATACTTCCAAAACTGAATTAATATCTTATTCTCCAATGCTTTCCCAATAGCATATGCATTAATACTTATTGGTAGGTATTTATTTATTGGTTAAATTTAATTAGACTATTTCTATATTTATCATCAGAAAGACTGCTAGTCACCATTTGCTTGTATTTATTTTCTACTTACTGTTTTTATTCATTTCTTTTAGAGGTAAGGTCTTAGCTTAGAGCCTTCGTTGCTTTCAAACTCAGTATAACATATTGTGACCTAAACCAAAGAATACACATGGAGGGACCCATGATGCTGGCCACATATGTGGCAGAGGAGGGTCTTGTTAGCCATCAGGGGGAGGAGAGGCCCTTGGGCCAGAGAGTGTTACATGCCCCTATATAGGAGAATGCCAAGGAGGGAAGCCGAGAGTGGGTGGGTGGGTGGGTGGGTGGGGGAATACCCCCATAGAGGCAGGGGAGGGGGAGAGGGAATAGGGAGGTTCCAAAGGGGAGATCTGGAAAGGGGGAAACATTTGAAATGTAAAATCAAAAAAAAAAAAAAAAACCCAAAACAAAAAACCTTCAGTCTTCCCTTCTCAGCTTTTCAAGTGTATACCATCATACATGGCTCTCTCTATTCTCTTAACTTGGACGCATGTCATGTGACACAATGCTGTTGTTTATGTTTAGATTTTTTTCTATTCTTCCTTTGAAGCATGTTTTTGGCCTTATTTTCAGTTTTTTTAACCATAAAATTCAAGTATTTGTTTTTTTTAGGAATATAAAATATAATATTAATTAAATATTTGTTATATACATTTTAAGTTATGGCGATGTTAGTATGTCCTAAATGCCAGCATATTTAAATTAAAAATGTAATTTTCACAATGTAACTGATAGACCTAATAAGTATTTTAAGTGATTAAGTGATTGATTATTTAAAATGAAATGAAAACATATTATATGTTTATGTTCTTGATATAATTATTTTGTTTCTTAAGCTTAGTATTCATGCTTTATTTGGTGTGCTTTCCTAAGTTGTGAATTAATTTAGCACCACCATGTGTTTTCTTCTATTGGTTAATAGGAGGGATAACCAAATTTATTTGGTTAATAAAATGTTTTCCCCCAATAGGTATGATCTTTGTGTAAAGAGGAACATGTTTGTTACTTCCTCTTATTCTTTGTATGCAGAAATCCTGGCATTCAATAAGCATTAAAATGTCATTTGCTGGATTAGAATTTCCATTGAAAATGCATTCACCATATGTACAGAAGAAATTACATAGCCAGTTATTTGTAGTTACAGCTGGAAAGGACCTTACTGAGTTCTCTTCTATAAAGATTTACTTCCCTAAGTTTTATTTTCACAGAGAGTGGGTCGGGATGGAGTTGAAAGATACTCAATCTGACTTCAAGGCCACTGGGTGGATACTCCAAGGAAGCAGACATTGAAACACGAACTCCAATAATATTTTCCCTGTGAACTCTACCAACCTCTCCTTGTACAATAGTGACATGCTGAGAAATGGAAATGTTTCTCCATGGGTACTTGATAAACATGGCCTGTGAGCTGTGTGAAGAGGCTGTTGTCCCTTTAAGAACAGTATCCAGTTGATATCCCATGCCAGTGTTTCTCAACCTGAGGGTCATAACCCTTTGGCAAACTTCTATCTCCAAGAATATTTGTATTATGATTCATAGCTGTAGCAAAATTGTAGTTAAATGAAGCAGCAAGGAAAATAACGTTGTATGATTTGGGGGTCACCTCACAATATGAGGAACTGTATTAAAGGGTTCAGCATGAGGAAGGTTGAGAACCACTGGGAAAGGGAAGAGGGAACCATGCAATTATATTATCAAAAAATTTAAACAGGATTAAACAGGATCTGTGAAGTCAGTTTCAAATATGCCCAAGTTTCTGTTTTCAAAGAGGACTAGGCTGTTCTCAGTGTGTACCATGAGAATGAAGGCATCCTGAAGTTCATTCATATTACAAGTCACTTCAAAGTAAAGAAAATTTCAGCATTAAATAACTACGCAGAGAGCTTTGTCCTTGTCACTTTCCAGGACAAAGCCCACTCCATGGATGTACATCCTTGCCATGCCTGAAGTCTATTATTATTATTATTATTATTATTATTATTATTATTATTATTGGAAGAAAGATATAGTTGAAATTTCCAATAGCTGCAGGGTACCACAGAAGAGAATGTGTGTATCTGCCTTTCCTGTGTTTTATTTATATCAATAAGGTTGAGAAATTCATTTGTATATTAATACAGCCCTTTATATTCTGTGCTGATTTGAATATGATTGGTCCAGAGAATGGCACTATTAGGAGGTGGGACTTTGTTGGAGTGGGTGTGGCCTTGTTGGAAGAAGTGAGTTACTGTGAGGTTGGGCTTTGAGAATACTCTGCTAGACTCGTGTAAGACAGTCTTCTCCTGTTTGGCTTTGGAACAAGACATACAACTCTCAGCTCCTCCAGCAGCATACCTGCCTGGACCTTGCCATGCATCCTGCCTTGATGATAATCGACTGAACCTCTGAATCTGTAAGCCAGTTCCAATTAAGTTTTACCCTTTATAAGAGTGGCCTCTTATAAGAGTATAAGAGTATCTCTTCACAGCAATGGAAACCCTAACTAAGACATATTCTAAGACATATAATATGAGTACAAGAATGTAAAAATTAAACAAGTTGATTTAAACAACTATAAGTGAATACAGTTTTGTTTCACTCAGCATCTATTTAAGGCAGTATTTGTAAAGACATCAGTTAAACCAACATTTCCTTACTGTTTTGATTATTTTTCTGAACTTGTCTACGATTATATAGACTATGAATCAGATATAATATAAAAATCTATGGCAAAGATTATTCTAGAACAAAAAATGCCCAAAAGAAAAATAGTGTGTAGAGTTACAATTCAGAATATAAACTTGAGAGCAGCCTGTTGACATTTGCCTATCACAATAATCAGCTCTTGTGTCTATGAAACCACATCTACTAAAAATGATTATTAATCCAAACAGATGGTAGCCTTATTAGCATGAAGCATAGAATTCCATACCATCTTGACTCTCCTTAAGTCTCAGCGATTGACACTGAGGAGCTTGTGATATCTATATCCACAAACATCAGGCTCTTAATACCCTTTTTAGTCATTGTCTAAATTTATAAATTATTTCTGATAATATTAACACCAAGTCCAAAGCTAGAGTCCTATTCAAAGGATTAAACAGAGAACAATAATTATTGCAGAGGAGATATGATTTTTTATACATTTTCCAAGTTTATGATGCCTTTGTACATGTTTACGAGAATATTTAACATTAATATAATATTAATATAATTTAATGACCACCACTATAACTGGTCTTTGATTCCTTTGTGGGTTCTTCTTTCTGCCACCCTTCTCCACTCTTTTTTCTTTCACCCTTCGAGCCAACTAGATAATAGATGGAAAAAAAGATAGAGAGGGAAGGAAAGAGATCCCTGATAAAGTCAGGAGTCAGAAAGGGGGCAATGTTATTGTTAGCCTGCTTCTCGCTGATTAGGGGCATCGAGTTCCTTGGGGGCAACTTTGTTCTTTGCCATCAGGAGATCTAATTTCTTCTCTTTATTTTTTCTTTGTGCATGTCTACTTAATATGCCATGACCAACAGCAACCAACAACAACCAACTGTAGGGGGTGGTTTTGATGGTTTGATCAGGAATCTGTGTGTGAATTCTGAAGGTTCTGTTCCCCATTTGGTTCTTGATTGATCAATAAAGATGCCAGCACCTAATGGTTGGGTGGACAAGGCGAGACTTCCAGGTTTCCACAGGCAGACCAGGAGACCCAGGAGTCAAAGGGGAATTTGCTATGCTTTGGAGGAAGAGAGAGTCACCAGTCATTTGAGATCTTGAGTGGAGTAGCTATTGGCTGCTTCCTCAGGAGGGAGACTTGAAACACAACTAAGCTAATGGCAGATTTAGAGAGTTGAACTGGAAGTAAAGGAAAAGGCACGCTAGCTGTGGGAGACTTAGAAGAGCCCAGCTACTGAGCCTTAAGGCAGGTTAAAAATGAGCGAGCTCTCTCTCTCTCTCTCTCTCTCTCTCTCTCTCTCTCTCTGTGTGTGTGTGTGTGTATGTGTGTGTGTATTTCATCCGAAGATCCAAGGGAACCAGGGCTGTGGCTGTTAGCACAGTCCACCTGGATTAAAGTGGGGTAGTAGAAAATACACGCCACAACCAACCAATAACCCACAATAACCGACAACCAACCAACAATCCACTATTCCTCTTGGGCCTGTTTTAGTTAGGGTTTTACTGCTGTGAAGAGACACCATGACCAAGACAACTCTTAGAAGGATAACATTTAATTGGGGCTGGCTTACAGTTTCAAAGATTCAGGATAATGGAGGACTGATCCACTATCAAGGCAGGAGCTTGGCAGTCTTCAGGCAGATGAGGACCTGGAGGAACTGACAGTTCCACCTCTTATTCTGAAGGCAGCTAGGAGAAGACTGGCTTCCAGGAAGTTAGTATGAGGGTCTTAAAACCCATGCCCACAGTGACATATTGACTTCAAGAAGGCCACACTTATTCCAACAAGGTCACAGCTCCCAATAGTGCTACCCCCTGGGCCAAGCATATACAAATCTCTACAAGACCCCAGCAATACCCTCTGAAAAATCACCAGAATTCCAAACATCACACAATTACAGAAACTGTCTGCAGCTGGAAAAATCAGCTGCACATATGAGAGCACAAGGCAAATCATAATCAGCTGCTGTGGGCAATCTGCTGCAGCTCCATATCCCACCCATGGGATTAAAATGAAAACATATTCTTTTAATATTTCTGCATTTTTCAAAGAAACCGATATTTCAAAATTGTCGCAACACACCACTATGGTTTTCAAATGTTTATGTGTATAGCCTATGCTACCTTCAGTTTATTGTTACATGATGTTTGGATGTTTACACATGATGAACAGAATGGAGCCTGCACATGGGAATACAGCAAGCTACTTCCTATTATCATGCTCAATGTAAACCCTGAATATTGTTTCAGATGTTCACACTCAAGTCTCCTAGTGTTCATCCTATGATGGGCTAAGTTTGGGTGTGATCTAACAAAATAAATCTAGAAAATTATAGGCAGAATTTTGGGGCAAGAACAGAAATGTTCAGAATAAGTTCCAAACTATGATAGCCTCTGTTAGAAACGCAGAAGCTTCCAGGGCTACACAGAGAAACCCTGTCTTGAAAAACAAAAACAAAACAACAACAAAAAAAATTAAATGAAACTCAGAAGCTTTCTTTAACATGTGGTTCTCAGCTCCAGGAATCAGGGTTCTCATATATAAAATCAAATCTCAGAACCTTTCCAGGTCATTTCTAAGCTGGCACTGAAGGCATATTCTTGTGAAATGGCTATGTCCTATTTATGGGACAATCATTCTGTGTAGACAAAAAATAAATTTTACTCATTTTAGGTATATAATGAGGAACTTTTAGTTTATGTGTGAAAAACTTAAAATTTTTTGTCAATCGATTTAAATTTTACTATTAAAACACTCTCTGTACTAAAATTGAATTGATCTCTTTAGTGCCAAAGTTATTTTTATAAATAATTTAAAGGAATAGTAAAGTTTAGTTGATAAAGATATAATTCCTTCATCCAATTATTCAATAACCATCATTTTTAGTATTGATTAAATAGGAAGTATTCCTGAGACAAAAACGAATGCAGTAGTGAAGATGTTAGCCATGACTTTTCCCTTCATGAAGTTTAACTATAAAGTAAGAGCCATTCATCAAATCATGTCTCGTGCATGTGCATGCCCTTACACAGCCACACTAGGCTAAATGCCATTAATGACAAGTAAATTGTGCAATTAGAACATTTCATGATGATCGTTGTGTAGTCTGGACAGTAATCAAAGGATGTCTAAATAGAGGTGACACTTTCACTGACTATGAAAGGGGAATGTTTAAACTAGATGTAGGGACGTGTCAGAAATAAGTAAATAAGTGAGGCAGGGAGAATACTTTTGTGCGATGATCTTGTGTGCACAGAGCAGAACAGTAGACAGTAAAAGTGATGTATTTGGAGATGTTTTGGGAGGCAGATGAAATGCCAGATTATTCAGGGCCATGTTAAGTAAAGCTTTAAGCAGAAGAATCACGTGACCCATTTAAATTCTCAAGAAGAAAATATCAGGCTGTCAAGATTGCTCCGTGGGTAAAGAATGTGCTGAGCAAGACCAATGACCTTCAGTGAATTCAACCCCTGAAATACCATTAAAAGGCAGATATTGTGGCTTTTTTTAATCCTGTGGTGAGATGAGGGACTGGGAAGAAGCCGGAGCCAGTTGGTCTCCAATATTCTGTGCAGAAACAAGAGCTATCCAGTGTCAACAAAGTAGAAAGAGAACAGATTGTCAGAAGTTGTCTTCTGACTTCCTCAGGGGCACTATTGTATATGTGTGTATAAGTGTGTGCAGGAGCATGTATACACACACACACACACACACACACACACACAAATAGTAATATACAAATTTAAGAAAGTAAATGTCTTGGCAAAATAAAAAGTTGACAGATTCTGTGCTTCATCTTCAGACTTTCTAATTCCAGCAATTTTATTTCAAGTCTGTGCAGTGTGAAGTCCTAGAAGTAAATTCTTGTTCTGTAAGTAGATTAGAAGTTATGATTCAGTTACCAAGAAAAGCCCTTTTCTAATGCCCTGTGTCCTGTATAAGTATCCAGTAGTGATAGAAACATCGTTTATTTTTCTTTTTAAAAATATTTTTAATGGTTTTTTGTGAATGTCATATCATGGACCCCAATCCCACTCTTCTCCCACTCTCCTTGTACCTTCCATCCACCTCTAAAACCTAACTTCAAACATAGAGGAAAAGACTTCATCGTGGAAGCTGTAGTGTGTCACAGTATGTCCCACAACATACCCTTTTGTCCACACTTGCTTGCAAATGTTTATTGCAATGACCTGTTGGTCTGGTACAAGACCTCTGTCTTCTGCTACTCTACCAACACTGGAACGTCACTGAGACTCCTCTCGGTTATACTGTAGTTTAGGATCTGTAAGACTTGCCGCTTCACTCCAGCAGTTCATTGATGAAGTATAACTTGGGGTTGGCCAATACAAAGCTCTGGATCTGGGCCTGAGAAGTATCTGAGCTGGTCATGCCCTCAGGGTTGCTCACCAGCAACGCTCCCCACCCCACCCTTGCAAACAGGGTCAGCACTACTCTGCTGCACATGTGAGGTGTAGGGCCAGCTTTCCTGCATTCACCACCCCAGGGCCAGGTCTCAGGGGTGACTTCCTCGGGGGGTAACGGGGGAGCAGGTAGGAGGGTATCTTTCCCTTGTCCACACCACAATCCTTTGCTTGTATCCATAGGAATGATTCACCCACAACCCCAGCACTTGTGTACAATGTGTAGGCCTGTGCTCTTGAGTACTGTAACTGGTTAATGGCAGGGTCAGATCTCCTACTCATACTCCAGAGCGAGCTCTTTCAGAATGCCCAGGCTAGGGGTGGGACCTGTTCTGCGCAGCCCTCAGACATCAACATGCTCCAGGCCGGCAGCCCAGACCAGGTACATCCCCTGGCCCTTGGTGGTAACAGACCCCTGCTGCTGCAGGGCCACAGACCCAGACATGGTTCCCGCTGGCAGCACAGGCTAGGATCCCACCACTTCCCTGGTGGCATTACCGGCTACTCACATCAGTTCCTCACTACTCTCGAGTCTCCAGTTCTGCTCCTCTTCATTCTGTTTCTCTTTCTTCCACACCCTTCTGTTTCTCTTTCTCTTCCATTTCTCCACTACCTTCTTAGTGGTGCCCAGGATCTCTCATGAGCGGTTTAAGGAGTGCTATGCCCCGCTCATGTATTATGGATTCAAGTAGGGGTCATCTTGGGCACGGTCTGCCCACCCCCACAGGCATGTGTGACACCGGACTGGCATCTCAGGCTAGTTCCCTGTCAGGGCCCAATGCCAGCAGTCAGGTAATCATAATTCTTTGCCTTGCCTGCCAGAGTGAACCCATGTGAGAGGGTTGTCTATCTCGGGGTCATTCTCTCTCTTGGCCCATAATCCCAGGCATGGTTCTTCTAGTCTCTGGCTTGCTCCCGGTTCTGTGACACCAGACTGGTGGTTGTCTCAGGCTCCCTGTCCAGGCCCCCTTGTGGTTGTCTCAGGAGTGCTAGTTTCAGGTATCTATTAAACTACCAATAATTCAAATGTTCTGGGACAGAGCAGCAAACCCACAACGCCTTTAGGGGCATTAGAAACAGCTTAATAGGAGTTTATTGTTTTATATAGGCCACTGAGATGAAGAGCCAATGATACTCTGATTAATCAGTTGTCATCTGAGTGATCAAAGTGGCAGTGGTGGCCTTACAGTTCAAAGCAAAATTCAAGATTTTTGTACCTTTACAAAAATTAAAAATTCCTTAATTAATTCAAAAATACCTTTTAAAAATTTCAAAATATGCACAGTGATTGTAAATGCATTTTGCATGTATTCATAGTAATCATAACCTATTTGCATTAAGTAAAACTTACCTTTGACTTTTAGAAGAAGGATGAGCTTTTGGTTTGCATGGCAAATAATTTCTCAGGAATCACCCTGTTCTTATTTAGAGCTCTTGTATATTCAATGATTTGGTAGGTTCTTGAAATCTCTCAAAGCTTAAGTGTTGACTCCAGTCCAATGTCCTTCAGAGGCTAAATTAGAATAACCATTTCATGTTTAATAGGAACAGAGGGTTCTGTTTAGGAGAACTCTTGGTATTCTTCAGCCCATAAAAGAAAGAGATCTTTAAAAAACGGCAGGGGGGTTTGGGATCTCTTGCTCCTATGTAGCAGGCAGGCTGACCTGGGAGCACCCGCCTCTTTAGACGATGTTTAACTCTCACTTGCTGATTCTGTTTGGGTTCCTTGTCTCTCTAAGAAATTCTTATTCTATAAGCTTTCACATATCCACCAGAAAGTGAAAATCATTTAACCAGAAGAAACAATATTTAGGTTCTATTCCACCTCAAGAGCTCACTAACATCAGTTAGATAGTCCTATAATCACAAATTCTCAGTTATACATCTGTAAAATAGAATTTGTGGAAGCATGAGAGAAAAAAATGAGATGGAAAATGACTTATTATCAATCCTTTCCTATAAAATGTTAACTGACAGTTATCAGATGGTAATACACTGGTTCCATGGATGGAGCATCAAGAAAAATGTCTAGAAATGCATCATTATATTTAACTTTAGATGCCAACTTGAGTAGACTGAGGACATGTGTGTAGCCGACAAAGCATTATTTCTGGGGATGTTTCTAGAAGTGATCCCAGAGGAGACTGGCCTGGAATGTGGTGGAAAGAGTGGGTAAGACCACTCTCAGTGAGGGCAGGCACTGTCTAAGCAGCTAAGGTCTAAGACAGAACAAAAGATAGTGGAAATATGAGGGGTTTTTTTCTTTATTTTTTTTCATTTTTTTCATTGGATATTTTCTTTATTTACATTTCAAATGTCCTCTTTCTTGGTTGCCCCCAAAATTCCCTATCTCATACCCCCTGCTTCTATGAGGGTGTTCATCCATCCACAAACCCTCTTCTGCCTCTCTGCCCTCAAATTTCCTTACACTGGGGCATCGAGTCTTTACCAGACCAAGGGCCTCTCCTCCCATTGATACCCAACAAGGCAGTCCTCTGCTACAGATGCTCCATGTGTAGTCCTTGGTTGGAGGTTTAGTCCTTGGGAGCTCTTGGGGGGGGGTCTGGTTGGTTGATACTGTTGTTTTTCCTATGGGCTTGCAAACCCCTTCAGTTCCTTCAGTCCTTTCTCTCTCCTGAGAGGATCTGCCAGAGCCTGACAAATACAGAGACTAATGCTCACAGCCAACCATTGAACTGAGCACTGGGTCCCCAGTGGAGGAGTTAGAGAAAGGACTGGAGGTTTTATTTTCTTTTGGACCTGTGACAGCCTATTTTTCCCATCTTTGTCACAAGGACTCCAACATCTTTGGCCTTTGGATGCTTGAATCTTCACCAGAGGTTCTTCAGGTTTTGAGGCATTTTACTTTAGATAAGAAAGTTGCAGGTGGCAGGTTTTGAGACATCTAGGCCTCTTCACTTGCGTGCTCTAAGAAGTCCTCTCATAAATCCCATACTTGTCTACTTTATATGGCTCCTTTCTTGGTTGAGAACACTAGTACAGACACAGTTTGTCATTGGAAAGGGAATGGGGCAGATATAGAATAAAACAAAAGAAAGCATCATCATGGCATGCTTTTAGAAAGCTGTGCACTTTAGCAGGCAAGTGAGAGAAGCTTACAGTAGATTATTTTCTATTTTTCACTCCAAATGTATGTTTTGAAATAATGAGTAGGAGGTGGAATAGAAAATTAGCCTTTACTTAACTTGAGAGCACCTTCAAATATTGATTGGTTACTCCCAAAACCTTTGTGCCACCATTACCTTAGCATGTGTAGGCAGGACACCATTGTAGATCAATTATTTCTGTGTCTGGCTTGGTGTTTACATTTCTCCTTCGGTAGCATGCAGAAGAGTTCAACTTTTCCACTGAGTTCTGTAGGTGTTGTCTTCAGCAATGGGGACTTGTCATTAGTTGTGAAGAGAAACCTATTGTCTTGGCTACAGGTCGAGTTGTTTGAGGGTTTGTGTGGGACCCTTTTGGCCAACAACTCAATTAGCTGCAACTCAATTCTGGTCCTGGAAGGTTCTTTTGGTGAGTAGAGGTAGAGTTGCGGCTTTGTCTCCCCTGTTATTTGGTAATTTCCTTTACATCCCCTTCATGTATGTATATATTTTATGAAGAACCTACTGTGTTAGGTTTCCATACTACACTTCAAACAGCCCTCAATTTTAGCCGCCTCTTCCTGTATTCCTTCATCCTTCTCTTTTCTTCCCCTCCCTACTTGATCCTCCCACTTCAGCTCCCCATCTGTTTATAAAGATCAGTTCTATTTCCCTATCCTATGAGCTCTGTCTGCCACCTTGGCCTATCCTGATCTCTTACTCTGTATTTAACTTCTGTGGTCCTATAGATTGGAGCTTTGTTATCATTGACTTAACAGCTAATATCCACATATAAGTGAGTACCTACCATATTTGTCTTTCTGGATCTGGATTACCTCATTAAGGATGATTTTTTTCTAGTTCCATCAATTTATCTACAAATTTCATGATTCCATTTTTAAAAGTCTGAGTAATATATTCCATTTTGTAAATGTAGCACATTTTCTTTACCCATTCATTGATAGTAGGTTTTATAGTTCAGACTAGAAGTAAAAGTTTGTCTATGTTACATATCTGTCTGTCTATCTGCCTTTAACTTGATTTTTCTTATGTGAAGTAAAAGTGAATTTTTCATTCTGAAATTTCCTGTACTTACTTTTCTAAGACATATATAGGACTCTGATAAACCAATCACAGAAGCCTAACTTTATATTGCAGCCTTAAGGAAAACAATGAAATCTAAACAGTCTCTCCACAGGCCTGCCAAAGAAAAAGGAAAGCAAAAGTTTATTTAAGACCATAGACAGGTCCTCAAGATTGGTGTGATTTTAAAATGATTTTGTTGTTGAATCTTTTTTATTCCAGGTGGGACAGTCTTGAGTCAGCAACATGGTTAGTGGAGGAGATGGGACACTGTCATTATGCTGCATAAATTCCCAGGCATTTTTACAACTTGATTTGTCCTAATCTAGCAAGAAATTTGTTATTGTTCTCGTGTTAGAGATTAAGGATGAGAGGAAATGAAATACCCCATCTCATTGTTTTGGTTTTTAAAAAACATAAAGTATTCTCAGTAAGTTGGATGACAGAGTGTGTTAAAAACAGAACCACTACGTTCTTTAAAGAGATGAAATTCAGTACTCTACAGTCAGATGTAAATTTGAATCCAAGCTCATATTAGCGCAATTAGGAGAACTGCAGGTTCACAGCTCCAAGCCTACACTTGATTCTCTGATGCCTGGTCCAGTCAACATCTAGAGAGACAAGGAGATGAGGCACTGAAGATGTTCTAGCAACAGCTATAGTTTGTTAAATGCACTGTCTCATAGATATTTTAAGAAAGGTTTTGTATAAAGAATTAAGTTTAAGATTGGAATTATTAAGTTGATCTGCAATTTAAAATTTCCAGAGGAACTTTAAAAAATGCTCATGGATGGGGCTCACTTCCCAAGTTCTTTTCTAGTTGGTTTAAGAAGCAATGATTTTATGTAAAAAATTTCCAAGTAATAGTATATACAAGTAGAGTTGTGAATTTGTAGTTAGCCCTGGGCAGAATAGTTGGGAAAGCTTAGTGTGGTTTTGCCACACTTTTGCCCTTCAAGATTTCATCTTCAGGGTTTTGACAGTTATTGGTCTGAACCTTAGGAGTTCAGTGTCCCTAGACCTCAGTACACTTCCTGCTTCATGCCTATTTTCAATCTGGGATATGATGAACTCAACTCTACAAAAATTGTGGA
This sequence comes from Rhynchomys soricoides, assembly GCA_019843965.1. Lineage (NCBI taxonomy): Eukaryota > Metazoa > Chordata > Mammalia > Rodentia > Muridae > Rhynchomys > Rhynchomys soricoides. Next base: position 5,253,134 of record JADRCH010000150.1, read on the forward strand.
TGTCTATGATGGGAATTGACAACTAGTAGTTAACATAATCACCAGTTTTATGGACTATTTTTCTCTCCATCCCAAATGAAAGAACCCTTTTCCTGGAAATGAATAGATTTGGAGGAAAGAATGATTATCTATGAATCTGAGTCAACGCTGGCTTCTGTCTTTTCCAAAACTGACTCCAGGTTGCTGGAAATAGATTGGATTATTCTCTCCAGAGTGCTCAGTTACTTCTACTGCTATTAATATCTGTGGAAAGTTCGATATATTGACACTGCAGTGGAAGCTTCTGTGATGATATTTATCAGGAAGAAACATAAGCTGAACAGCTAGGGCAGTGAATCAATTCAACCATGTTTTGGAAAAACACTGAACAGAAACAAACAGATTCTGATTTTAAATTCTTCCCTTTGTTAAAGAAAGCAAGGAAATCTTTATAGCTTCTAGGGAATTGGATGGTTTCTTTAAAGTATGTGCCACCAGATACATGAAAGGCTTAACATTTTGAGATTTCATGCATTTATAATCTATGTAGTACTCTGACCATATTTTGGGACCTATCAAGGCTGTCTTGGTATTCATGCAGCAGAGAATCAGAAGTAAGAATCAGAACTGTTTAAATATCTATGGAAAGATAAAATCTGAGGGAGTACTGATTACTTGTTTGCTTTCAAGTAAGCAAACTTAATTTTGGCTAAGCTGTGATGGTTTTGGGAGAAAGAGGCTTAGGTGCATGTGCATGTTGTGTGCTCCTATGTGTGTGTGTATGTGTGTGTGTGTGTGTGTGTGTGTGTGTGTGCTTACATGAGAATAGCTTTTTAAATGTATTACTTGTTTCTATGCTTATCTTAAGGATAAACTTAATGTTAAAATTTGAGAGAAAATATAAATAAATAGGTAAATAGATACTGTATGAAAAAAGTACAATGAAACGTGGTGGAAATACAAAGATGAAGAATCCTAAAGGTTTGTTATGAGCTATTTGTAAGACTAGCTGCAAGAAGAAGAACAACTTCTGTAGTCTGTTAAAGACTTTGGAAGAAATCATCTGTTAGAAATGTTAACTCTTCCTAAAGATGGTCAAATATATGTAAGTGCTTTAAGGAATTATCAGAAAAATTTCATAACTCTTTTGAAAAGAAGATCATGACACTGAAAATACATTACATTTAGAAATATGTAACATTTAATATAAGCAATACTGTAGAATCATATGCTTGAATTACTTTTTGATAATTAAAATTAAAACATACACGATTTCTATTCAAGATTACAAAAGGGGAAATTGAAAAATAAAACAGATATAGACATAAGAACTTAATCTGAGGGATGGGAGAGAAGGCTCAGTGGTTACAAGGATCTACTACCAGAAGATCTGAGTTCAGTTGCGGCACCCATGAAAAGGAATTCACAACTGTCTGTGACTCCTTTTCCAGGGGATCTGATACACTCTTCAGGCCTCTTTGGGCAACTGCACTCATGTGCACATACTCTACAGACACTCATGCACGTATGTGGAAAACAGCTTATAAAAAGAAAATCTAAAAACAGAACTAATGAAATACCAGATCTTGGGCAAATGTCATACAGATCATAAGAGAACAAAAATGCCAGCCCAGGCTACTATACCAAGCAAAACTCTCAATTTCCTTAGATGGAGAAAACAAGATATTCCATGACAAAACCAAATTTATACACTATCTTTCCACAAATCCAGCCCTACAAAGGATAATAGATGGAAAACACCAACACAAGGAGGAAAACTACACCCTAGAAAAAGCAAGAAAGTAATCTTTTTTAAACAAACCCAAAACAAGACAGCTACACAGACATAATTCCACCTCTAACAACAAAAATAACAGGAAGCAACATTCACTTTTCCTTAATATCTCTTAACATCGATGGACTCAGTTCACCAATAAATAGCCATAGACTAACAGACTGGATACATAAACAGGACCCAGCATTTTGCTGCATACAGGAAACACACCTTAGTGACAAAGACAAACACTACCTCAGATTAATATCACAAACATTAAGAAAAACCCACACTGCTGGTGAAATTTGTGAATTTAAATATGATTTCTTTTAGAGGCATAAACAGAAACTCTCTGAGAATATTGACAAGGAAATTTTAGAAAAAAATCTGGAATTAGGAATTTTATATAAGGAGGAGAACAAAGCACAAAAGACATGAACAAAATAAAACAAATAAAATAAACATGAAGGCAAGAATAAAACAGACAACCAATGATTTTGAAATGTGACTCTAAGACTCATCCTATAACTAAGGGGGAAATCAGCAATTTTACAGATAAGGAAGTCAGTATACACAGATAGAAAGAATATTAAGTTATATAAATGAACCACATACAGCTTTATGTTCACACACACACACACACACACACACACACACACACCTTCCCTAGGTGAACTGAGACACTTTCTAAGGATGATATATGATGGAAATGAATGAAGAGCATGATGGGAAAATAATTAAATGCAAACAAAAGGCCTGAGATTGTCTTTTTCACGGTCCATTTCCGCTGGGGTAAGGAGGCCTTTATCTCATTTTAATAGAATTGGTGTACGCAAGAACATAAATGAAATTAAACTGCAATTAGTTTCTCTCCTAGCTTTAGCATAATTAACCCTACATCTGATTTAATGTGTATAAATAACAAACCATTAATCAATTTGCCTTTCTCTAGTGTTACTTAAGGTTCATGCAGCTCCTCACAGGGGCTGCTGGTCAAGGTTTGGAGCTCAGAACACTGGAAATGCATTCAAAATATCTCTCAGGAAGTTTAAGACTATGTGTATTTTTTTTTAATAGTGACCAGATATTTTCCTTAAGCAAACTGCATATCATATTGTTTATAATTTTTCAAAAATCTAAATCTGTACTACACATATTACATCAAGATAAATAAGGGTTATCATTAATTTCAGATGAAAGCAAACTGGGATTTTCAATTCAAAAATTAAATAATAGTAAAAAAGTTGATACTTTCCATTTTAATTTTATTTATTTATTTATTTTGTGTGTGAGGGTTTTGCCTGTATGTATGCATGTGAACCACATGCATGCCTGGTAGAGGCACCAGGAGATCAGACGAGGGTGTTGGATCCTCTGGAACTGAAGTTATGATTGTTGGGGGCATCGTGTTAGTGTTGGGATTTGAACCCAGGTCCTCAGCAACATGGGCTTTGAACCATGGAGCCATCACTTCAGACTCTTTATTTACTAACCCAAATGCATATTTACAATTCAAAAGTAATCTAATAAATTCAAGTTATGTTAGTGATTTTCTTTTTCTTGAGAAGAGACTAAGGAGATTTGTTTTGTGTAGTTTTGTTTGTTTTGAGACAGCATCTCTCTACATAGCTTTGGCTATCCTTGGAATTCACTATGTAATGTAGACCAGGCTGGCCTCAAACTAACAGCAATTCTCTTGCCCCTGTCTCCAGGGTACTGAGATTAAAGGTGTACACCACAATGCCTTACCTAAGGGGCTTTCTCGTGGTAGTACAAAGATTAACTTTACCAAGAATATTGTTTTGACCGAGTCATGTGTAGACAACTGTCAAGTAGTTTTGCATATATGCCTTATAAGATGTTTCTAAATGAAATTGGCATTAAGAATAAGCAAAACATTTCACTCACTAGTGTGGATTGGCACCAACCCACAGAGGCCCCAAGTAAAAAGGGGGGCTTATCTACTTTTCTTTTCTTTTCTTTTTCTTTTTCTTTTTCTTTTTTTTTTGTTTTTTGTTTTTTGTTTTTTGTTTTTTCGAGACAGGGTTTCTCTGTGTAGCCCCAGCTGTCCTGGAACTCACTCTGTAGACCAGGCTGACCTCAAACTCAGAAATCTACCTGCCTCTGCCTCCCAAGTGCTGGTATTAAAGGCGTGTGCCACCACTGCCCAGCCAACTTTCTTCAGATTGAACATGCTTCTCCTGCCACCAGACTCTGCAGGCTAAGAGTTTGTTACTAGGACTGGAGTTCACACCATGGGTTTTTGCATTGAAAGACCTCTAGGCTTTAGTAAGTTACCCTTCCCCTTAATTTGGATCTCCAGGTTTCATACAGAAGACTGAATAACTTCTGAGCCAGGCTTTCACAAGAAATACCTATTTTTATCTCTCTATATATTAGCCCATTGCTTCATTTATTTGTTTGTTTATTTACTTATGGAAAACCCTGTAGTAGTTGATGTTCCCTGTCACTGTGTACAACCAACCAAACTTTTGGCAAGCTACCCAAATAAACTGTCTTTAACCATGGAGTAATAAGGAGGATAGTTTCAGAGATAAAATCAAGAAAGAATGTCAAGAACCTGATAGCAAAGCATTTGGATAAGCATGAAGCTCTTCTGTGTCTGAGATCCTATATGGCTGCACAGGTGTAGGAGAGCATGCTGGCGTGGCATATCGGTTACTGATTAACCTGTTTCAAAGAGAAATCCATTCCTAACTTAAAGCTACACAGGAATCAGGCTCAAATGAAGTGAGTGGCTTTGTAAGGGATGAGAAAAACGCAACACTGATTTTACTTTACCTTTTGTACACCTAATATCAAACACCAAGTTTCACCAGTATCCAGCAAGCATTGTTCTTACATGTATCACCAGTCCAAACTCCAATATTCATCTGAGGGAAACAGGCAAGACACAAGATTAATAGCAATCAATATACAAGAAATAACATGAGTAGTTGTGGGAAAATAGGAAAATGTGACCAGTGACTGTGAAATATATCAGCAGATTGAATAATAAGTGGCAATAGTGAGCAAGACCATGTAAAAATTATTTAACATTGTATGAATCAGCAGATACAGACAAGAACTAATAAAAAATTATAAGATAGAGAATGTCTGAAGAAGACTTCCGATGTTGACATCTGGCCTCCACATGCACACCCACAGTTGTGCACATCCATAGACATGAACATGTACACAAAAAAAGAACACACTCCTATGATTTTACCAAGTATCTTTCTGTAGGTGTCAATTCAAGAGAAATAGATATTTGTATCTTTAAGAAAAAAAGTTTTCGGGCTGGAGAGATGGTTCAGGGGTTAAAAGCAATGACTGCTCTTCCAGAGGTCCTAAGTTCAATTCCTGCAACCATATGGTGGCTTAAAACCATCTGAAATGAGATTTTATGCCCTCTTCTGGTGTGTCTGAAGACAGCTACAGTGTACTTATATACATAGAATAAATAAATAGTTCTTTTGAAAAAAAGTTGCCCATGAATGTTCCTGGAAGTTTCATAAACGTACCTAAAACTAATTACCAAAAATACCCTTCATCAAAGGAAAATTAACATATTTTTTTCTGAATATATAGAACAGGATAGTCATCAACAATATGGAATTAATGGATGTATTAACATATATGAATCTCATCATCAAGACATTGAAAAAAGCTAAAACTAAAAGAATAAATACTGAGTAATTCCATGTATTTGAAATCCCAGAATAAATCACAATACTATAATTTCAAACAGTTTTAAGAGTAGTTGTTTCTTGTCAGGTAAACCCTGCTACTAAGGTCGAAGTCTGACATTACCTGAAAGCCCCAAGCTTGGTACAAAATAGGGGACTCCCTTTGTTAGCAGGGCTAGTCTGAGGAGCTTGAAATCCCCACACTCTCTACCTGCAGAATATCACATAGCCATGGTGAGATTACAGGTTCCCTTTCCTTTCTCCAGATAAGAAAACTGTACACCTAACACCTGCAGAGTCCTGGAATGCCTTCCTGGCTAATGAGGCATCTCATTACCTTAGCATTCAGCCAATGACCTTTGCCAACCCTGGATATTACTGCCCACTTCCCTAAAACTATATAACCCCTGATTCACTCTTAGTAAAGTTGATCTGTCTCCCCAAAGCTGATCCCGGAATGTCATTTTCGTTTGTATTTATGGGCTGTCTGAAACATGGTTTATTGACTCTGCACCCTTCATCATTGTGGAGCAGTGGCCAATAACCCCAGGGAGAATGGAGGATCATAGCTCTTCTCATGGTTTGATCATTTATGAATGACCTCAAGGGGAATTTCGAGGGAGAAAAAAATGTAACAGACAGTTTAATGCATATTTTAAAAGTCCAGCTGCCACCATCCCCCACCATAATCATTATTGTCACTTTAAGAAATGGACAGTAAAATGAAGGAAAGTCAAATATAGATCATTTTAGCAATTAGTGGAAGAATGAACAGAAATTTGTGATCTTTTATTTATCATGGGCATATTTAAAGTGTTTGTGATAAAATATAAAATGACAAGCTAAACATTTTAATATTCTTAAAAGAGGGCAAAGGAGACTTGGAATCAATATCAACTGTGGAAGAAAATCCGCCTGTAGACATAATAGAGAAACACCAGTACCAAACACTGGTCTGAGCAATCACTTGTGTGTATTTTATTCTACTTTTATTTATGAGAATAACTCATACAATCAGTAATTTACCTTTACAGCACATGATGTTTCCTAGAATAGGTGTTTATTGTAAAACAAATTGTAGTTCCTAACTGTTGAGCAAAACCCAATATCATCCATTGTTAAAAATATGAAGGAAACTCAGACATTGAATTTTTCCCAAACACATATTTCTTGTTTTACAGAAAATAGCTATTTGTACTAAACACAAAAGCTCACATTTCTCTTGTTAGGTATTACAAATCACAAGAGTAAGGCAAACATATCTATCTAACATTATTTTGAAAAACCCCAAATTTTGTACATTCTTTTGTGTGCCAATGTCAAATTAAGAAATCCAGAGGGTCCAAGTTGAATGTGAAAGCAATAAAATAAAAGTAAATGCATTTTGTGGCTGTTTTTGAAAAATATGATAGCCATATGGCAGTGTCAGGAAAGTGGTATGTGAAAGGATGATGAGAAAGATGGCTTGCTGCTCTGTGCAGTGTTCTCTGTTGACAACACAGACGTAATGAACATGAATGATAGATTTCTACTTTTACAATAGAATTTAGTGAAAATAATAGAAAATTACTTTGAAGTTTTTCTTATTATAGAAAAAAATGAAAAAAATCCACAGGATAGCATTAGACTTCTGTCAACCTAAAAGTCACTAATATTAACCCTTAAGTTATTCTGAAAATGTGAAGAAAAAGAAATTTTTCCAAACCCATCTGGAAGACAAACATTACTGGTACAAGTGCCAGACAATGACACAAAGTGAAAGAAAACCACAAGACTATTCAAAAGTGCTTTAGGATGAGCTACCCCAAATTGTTAGTTAGACTGATTTCTAATAATTACATTTATAAAAGGAAGTACAATTTGTTTTACTGAGAGGAAACCATATTTTTGGAGTGTTTCGAACATTGCCAGTAATGGGTCAAGGATGGGCTCACACAGATGCCCACCTACCTAAGGCTGAAACACTGGATCTTGATAGATTCTGACATTGTCTTTGGTTTTGTATGTAAAGGTGAACTACCATTTTTAATATAATATTTTTATTTATTCTTTGAGAATTTTATACATGTACACGAAGTTCATTATTTCTGACTTCAGCATATCTGGGAAATGGATACAACCTAGATGCCTGCCCATGGATAATGAAAATGGTACACAGTAGAACTCTACTCAGTTGTGAATTTCAAGGTAAATTGCTGAACTGGAAGAGATCAGACTGAGTGAGGTTCTTGGTTATCTGTGGATCAGAGCTTCTAGACAGATTTGTCTTTGCCTTGAAGTAGCTGTAGAAGTGAGGACGGGGACATTGAGAGGTGGGCCAGAGCAGGATGCAGAGGATATGAAGACGGGAAAGGGGATGAATAATAAGGTCATTACATAAAGAAGGGATGATAGAGCATGGTTCAAAGAAGAGATAAATAGCGATAAGAATGTTTGGAAAAAAACGTATGAAAACCTACTGTTTTATGAGCATCCAAAAATATCCATATGTAAATGCATTTATACCAAAATAATTTCTCTTGATTTTTATGCCAGGACATATCACTTTTCTTCCAGTGATCACAGTCTGCACACATGTCACTTATGTTCTGCTGCCTTTAATGCCAACTGGCATCATTCTAAGAAGTTCCTAGGTAACTCCTATAAAGCATTTATTAAGTCAAAATTCCTCTTGAGACATTAAGAACAAGAGCTCAACATTTTATTAAAATATTTTAAGTAAATGAAGTTCAAACATTACAAGGGAATTCTGTAGGATAAAATTGTTATTCTCAATGAAAATATGGTAAATCTTCAATTTAGCTAAGTGACTATAACTTAAAACTTCAGTTTCCTTTTAAATAATATCTAGCTCAATATGTATGGAAATACATAACATATACTTAGCACATACTATGTATGCACATTTATATTAAAGTTATAGTTATTATTATTATTATTATTATTATTATTATTATTATTATCACAATTATTTTATGTGTGTGTCTCCATGTATGTATGGATATATGTCTTCTGGTGCCTGTGGAGACCAGAATAAGATATGGGATTCCCTATAGCTGGAATAACAGGTGTTTGTTAACAATCTGATGTGGATTCTGAGAACTGAGTTATTGTCTTCTGAAAGAGAACTAAGTGCTCTTAACCACTAAACCATCTCTTCAGTCCCATATTAAAGTATTTTAAAATAAGAATGTAAATTGCCTGGTACCATAAGTTGCTGTTTATTTCTCTTTGTGAATACTCTGCTAAACCATAAAAATGACAAATTAAATGATAGAGACAAATAGGCATTGGGAAATTGGAGAGATGGGTAAGTAGGTTTTAGAGGAATGGATATCTTGCAATCCTGCTAAGAGAAAGATTGAAAAATCACTTCCTTGCCTTTTCTTTAGCCAAGGATCTTCTGCAGTTTAACACTGTCCCTGTCTTCTGAAATAGTGCCTATCTGATGTTGGCAGAATCAAAACCTGAAAGCCACCATTGCACTGGCTGCAGCCATATTTTTGTTAAAGATCCAGAGTCAAGAGATGCTGAGAACCATTTCTCTGGTGATCAGGAGTCAATAAACACATGTTCAAGACTATGGAGTCTTCTGGCTTAGCGTAGAGACTGAAGCTTAAGACATGGAGGTTCTCATAAGCTCTTTAATATATTTTTGGTGAATTTTGATATTTGACATTCTTAAAATATGACCCAAAGAACTTGTCCATTTTAACCATTCCTGAGAGTTATCCTCTTTAAAATTTCTTGGCATTCAATTAGAGATACATAGGAAAGAGTTGGCTGAGCATATGGGTCAGTAACTCAGGAAAATTAGAAGTTGTCTATGTGCGGCGGCTACTGGGCACAATAAATTCCCAAGCCAGCCAACTGTTTGAAATTCTCATTACCACACTCAGTGACCATCGTTTCCTATAGAGTAGAAGAAGTGTAAGTTGGGTGACTACCAGACTTTGATGCGAAGGCTGTGTTTTGTTCTAGCTGACATGTTTTTCTCTGTCACTATAAACATTATAGTTTTGGAGAAGAAGATATAGAGTGTTAAAAGGGGATGTGGTATAAAAAATAATTCACTTTGAGATATTTTGGACGGCTTTTCTCAAAAAGCAATGTAAAAATTGAACTTGAAAATGAATGAAAGTTAATCAGTGGGCAAAACTCAGTAAAAGTGATTGAAATGGCATGAAATTAGTTATTCAAGGAATAGGAAAGAGATGTGATGTCAGTGTGATGTGTAGGCACCACATGGATTATTTTGTCAGGTATGATAGGATTTTATAAATATTTTAGAGCAGTAAGTCTATGAGGAACTAAAGTCACCAGGATGAAGTTCAAATAAAATCACCCTGGATTTTCTGTTGAAGAGAGAACAAGAGTAGGAAACTTCCAGGAAATGCAGTCAGAATAGTACTAGACAGGATAATGAGGTTTGGCTGAAGATGGTGGCAGGGAAGAATAGAGAAAAGGCAATAGAGAAATTATGTAGGAAGTATAACTAATAAGACATGATCACTGAATAAGTTCAAGTTTGCTAAGCCAATGTGTGGGGCACCGTCAGTGAGAACCGTAGGAGAATTAGGAAGAGATTGGTTAGCACATGTTTGGGTGATTTGGATGATCTCTGGCATATCAAAGTGGAGCTGTCAGCTGCTAAGTACATGTGCACTCAAATCATGAACAAATATATAAATGTTCTTGTCAGCGAACATGGTGTGAACAAAAGAGGCATTCAGTATGATATGAAGCTAATTGTTAACACTGTGCTATACTAATGGCCTGCTTCACTGTAAGAGTCCCAGAAGTATTAGAATTCCTTCACAGCTCACCCTCTTTCACATACCTAGTCAGGGTTAACAGAGAGAGAGAGAGAGAGAGAGAGAGAGAGATATTTTATTTACTTTTCTGTGTAAGAATCTTTGACTATGTGTATTTATGTGCGCCACACATGTGCAGTGCTCATGGAGATCAGTTTAGTAGAACTGAGGTTCCACACAGTTGTGAGCCACCATGTGGAAGTGCTTTTAGCTAAGGAACCGTTTCTCCAGTCCTCAATGCACATTCCTTTAATGTCTTAATTGTTAATGGTATACATAAATAAATCTCATATTACAGTGACACATAGACCCTTCTTTCTGACATATTTAGTAGTCTAACCTAATTATTTGTCTTTATTTGGCTCTCATGTGCTCATGATGAGTACGACTGTATGTTTATACATTTAAAAAGAGCACAAAAATCACCAAAGTAAACCTATGAGAATTAAAGTTGCATAATTTGAGCTTTTTACAAAATTAATCTAATTTCATATTTTATTGACTTGAAAATATATTAAAATGATGCTTTACTTGGATGAATAAGATAGAAACACAATAAGATATACACGGAAAGCAATCAGAGAAGAGATTTATCACTAAGTGAAATAATTTATTAAATATCTTTTTTCCTTAATGTGATTAAGTATCTTGGAAAGTTCTTTTTGTTATTTTTCTATTTCAAAAAGGCAATCATCTTGTGTCTAAAAAAGAGGGGAAAATTACATTGTTGTAAGTCTCAATGCTGTTATTATCTATTTAAAATTTCCAGCCAAACCATCTGAAAGATATTAAAAATAAATTACCAGCACGCAGTTACCATAGGTAGATCTTGGGCTGTCACCAAGTGATAATGGATGAATGGCAGATGAGATGCACAGGTGATGAGGCAATTATTCCAGGTCCAGAACATGCTTCCAGATAAGTCAGAAGCTGTCTAATTAACACGTGGCAATACTCCCCATGAGGAGGTTTGGCTCACATCTCTCACCCAAGGATTTCATGAGGTTTATCAGGAGCTTACTAAGTAATTAAATTATTTCAGTGTTGAGTAACCATATATCTAGAGAAGGCAATGGAGTACTCAGAGTGCTCCTGGGTAGAAAGGCAGCTATAGGGCTGTGTGCAGCAGCTGCTCCCTGAGGCCTTATCTTTGACCAGCCCAAGTGCTCTGAAATTCCCCGCGCCTCCTCTCTAACCCTCTTACTCACATGCGTCAGATCTTTCTGTTAGATGTGATGCATGCTCCTCTGGAGGAGTAATCTTAGAATATGTTTTCCTAACTTGAATTCTGATATAAAAATATTTTACAGAAAGAAAATCTTCTGGTTTTCAGAAGCATTTTAAACTTGTGATTCGCCCGGCAGTGGTGGCTCACACCTTTAATCCCAGCACTTGGGAGGCAGAGGCAGGCAGATTTCTGAGTTCGAGGCCAGCCTGGTCTACAGAGTGAGTTCCAGGACAACCAGGGCTATACAGAGAAATCCTGTCTCGAAAACAACAACAACAACAACAAAACCCAAAAAACTTATGATTCTTTTTTTCTTTTTGTGTGTTTTCATCATTAGGAATTTAGTAAACAACATTCCTCCTAAGGGTTCGCTGATCTGTGGTGTGTGTGTGTGTGTATGTGTGTGTGTGTGTGTGTGTGTGTGTGAGAGAGAGAGAGAGAGAGAGAGAGAGAGAGAGAGCACAAAAGGATGGTGAGAAGAGACAAAGGGTTAGGTAATCCTAAGGTGTGGGCTCATGACTGACTCAGGAGGGAGCAGAAATCACTGGGACATTTGACTAGCAGGATATTTTACATTTTAAGCACATGAACCCAATGGCATGGCAGTACAAGCGTGTGGTGACATGAGGTTTATGGTGGTTCCATAGACGTCCTGGCTAGATGTGAGCATGTGGTGCAAGGATGGAGCTAAAGACAGACCATCAAAGCATCATCACTAGCATGATGCTTTGAGTACACAGAATACAAAATTTCAGCCTTGCACATGCACTTTGAGCAACGTGGCTTGGGGGAGATGTTTTAGGGAGCTTTGATGTGAGTTTGTCTATATAGAAAAACCAAGAGAGTTTAGTTTTCTCTCGTCAGTTGGTTTATGGGCATGTTAGTGCTAAAAAGTGTCTAAGTATCTGCAGTTGTTGAGGGTACAAAGCCTAATGAAATGTCTGCAGACATGCTTATGCGATTGGGGATTTCCACTGTATTGTGGTAGGGCTAACACAGAGCTCCTGCTTATTATATCCAGGAAACACTTGAAGTATTTCTTATTTTTTGGTCTTCAGCTAATCCTCTTACAAGCATGTAAAGTAAAAAGATATTATCTTACTTTGTTGATTAGGAAAGTAACTCAGAGAAGTAGGTTGCTAGTGAGCACATACTGTAATACTCAGGGAATATACAGCATGTCTGTATATTTAATTAGCAGCACTTACATGTCATACAAGGAGATGTAGGGCCCAGGAACGTTCATCGTTAAGAGTTCAAAATGATTGGGAGAGATGTAGCCTTAGAAAATTAGTTTGAAACCTCGTAATGTGAGACATCTGTGAGCTGAAACAAGGGACCCTGGAACAAGACAGGAAATGTGTAAAAGCAGGTGCCATAAATGTGATAGCTTAACCAGGACGAGCAGCAATGTCACAAAGTAAAAAGGGGATAGGAAGTTATCAGTGTAGTAACAGGAGCTTTCCATAAGAAGTGAAACAGTCTCTTTAAAAAAATATTTGTTTTAATTGAAATGTATATGTGTGTCTGTGGGCATGCTTATGCTTGGGAAGAGAAAGCACTTCTGCATCATCTCTCCAGGATCAGATGAAAACATTTCTAAATTAAACAGACCCAAAAAAAGCATTAATAATGAGGTGAATGAGAAAAAAAAAAAAAGATGTATAAGTGTACACATTTCCTGGTTTCCTTACTCTCACAGATGCCAATTTGAGGTTGGTTTTTCTGTTTACAACTTTGATTTTTTTACCTGCATTCCTCTCCTCTTTTTGCTCTATTTCCTTCTCTTTCTTTTCCACCTCCCCCATCTCCCTCTCTCTTCCTCTCTCCCCTTTCTCTCCTCTCTTGATCTCTCTCTCCCTCCCTCCCTCCAACCATTCCTCTCCTCCTCCCTCCTCCCTCTTTCTTCTTTCCTTCCTTCCTCTTTCTTTCTTTCTTTCTTTCTTTCTTTCTTTCTTTCTTTCTTTCTTTCTTTCTTTCTTCTATCTTGAGGTGGATTTGCACACCATCACTCAGGCTGGTGTCAGTTCTGGAGATAAATGATTCTCCAGTAGTCTCCCAAAGCAGCTGGGACCTCAGGCCACTGCAGCAGCATCTACCCACTCTCTCTCCTAAGAGGCCACTCCAACAGTCATGACACTACTTGAATCCTAAAGGCTTCCAAGCAGAAAAACACTTGTCTACAAAGGAACCACAGTGTGATAGTTCATTGGAAGTTTGGACTCTAGGTTTTGACAAGGTGTACCTCCGAATCACCGGAGGACACCTGTCTGATTTTGAATTCCACATGCAAGCCATCACTTGTGAAGCAGATCAGTGCCAAATGTCTATGCTGAGAACATCTCTCAAACTGCTACTGGCAGATGCTGCAGTAAACAGAGAAAAGGGTGTTTCAGAAACATCAGGACCAATGTGGAAGCCAGCAGCACAGTGCACGTTCAGTGCAATCAGCACAGGCTGGATGAGAGGAAACAAAGTTTTATAAACAGCATCTAAGTGAGAAGTGTCTAGGGTAAAGAAAACGTGGTAATATAAATAAAGTAATGAATAACTTAAAAAAAAATACTGTCTCACTACATTAGTCTGATAATTAGGCCTAATAACTGCCCCATAAATTAATTTCTCTATAGCCATAGACTACTACATCTCTCAGACATCATCAGAGAAGTTTCTTTGCACAGTGTACTGTAATTAACACAGAAACTCACACATGTCACAGTTGCTAAGAGTGTCTGTGAAGTGCTCAGTCACAAATATGAGATCTCACATTCCCTGTGCCCAAGGGTCAGAGAACATGGCAGAAGAGTCTGGTGGAAAGATTGTACGACCCAGGGGTCAGGAAGGACTAGACCAAACAGTGTCTTCTAAACACAGCAGGACCCTTGCACTCAGGAATCCACAGCAGCTGTGGTTCCCAGCACAAGGTCTAGCCAGTTGATATTCAAGCACAGAGGGGGCTCTTAAGCCCCACCACTAGTTGAGGATCTATGGATACTTGACGGCTTTTTGGAGAGACAGAGTAAGTAGGCCAACTATGCTCCAGACCAACCATGGTCTGTACTCATGGTAAAGAATATAATGGACAGGAACTGCTGACCCCTGTGGTTGAATTAGGGAAAAGCTGGAAGAAGCTGAGGAGGAGGGTGATCCTGTAGGAGGACCGGCAGTCTCAACTAACCTGGACCCCCAAGATCTCTCAGACATGGTCACCAACAAGGCAACACACACCAGCTGATATAAAACCCTCAACACATGTACAGCAGAGGACTTCCAGGTGTGGACTCAGAGAAGATGCACCTAACCATCAAGAGACTAGAGTCCCCAGGGAGTGGGGCAGTGTGGTGGGATGGAGGGTGGGCGATGGGGACATCCTCGTGGAGACAGGGGGAGGAGGTATGGGATGTGGAACAGTCAGAGGGTGGATCAGGAGAAGGATAAAATCTGAACTGTAAAAAAAGTTTAAATAAAATAAAAAATAAAATAAAATAAAATAAAATTTAAAATTGAAAAATTCATTGTATGCGCATGTGAAAGTACCAATAAAATACGTTTAAATTATTTTAAAAATACAAATATATTATATACATTATATATAAATTATATATTACACACACACACACACAGACACACATACCTTGAGAATTAAACGTACAAAGTACTCTTAGTAAAACCATATGTAGCCTGTGTATGCCAAAACAAACTTTCTAATCCTTTTAAATGTGAAGGCAAAAGGATTCTTGACGGTTTGAACAGGATTGCAATTTATTTTTTCTGTTTCTTATGAAATCTTCTAAACATAGTATTGCTTAATGAAACCATTTCATCTCTACATTCAAACCTGCGTCTCCAGGAGCAATTATTACTATTATATTGTCCACCCAGACTAGTGCTTAACATTCAGACCACACTGCCCCTGTTGCTTTACATTGGGGTTGCTGGTAGCATTTCTCAGTGCACTTGCTGGGGTCTGTTGACTAAGTTGGAATGATGGTACTCCATAAACTCTTCCCATTACCTGCTGACTCGCCAACCATTTTCCTCTGAAAGTATGCTATTTTCAAAAGCACCTTTGCTAATGGCTATAGTTCTTTCACTATATTGTCTGTAACACTGAAGGGCCCTGCAACATGTGTATTATAGAAACTTGAGTAGCCAGCCATCTCCCAGCTACCCTGTTGGTATGTGTGTGTGTGTTTGGTAGCAGGCAGTTCAGTCTTATTATTTTATCTATTCCTTTGTCAATAGGTTGATGTTCCAAGCCAATAAATGAATAAAAAAACCTCCCAATCTTAGATAATAAAAGTCATATATTTTGTTCAAAGGTCTAGATTTTTCTCTTAATTGTAAAAAATTATTTTAAAGCAATATAATATTTTATCACAATTAAATTCACCCCCACACATGGAATATGAAAATCTAGTGAGAATATTTCATTCTAGTGAATGCACCTGGTGAGTACTCTGTTCTGTGTTAGTGTAAAGTTCTTAAAGTCACCTCAGAATCATCTGGGGTGATTATTAAGGGTGTCAGACTGCCTCATCTTCAGTGTTGAATCATAACTGCTTAGGGTATAAACATCTATTTTCCATTAATAAAATTGCTCTGTAATTGTCCAGCTTTTTCCAGATTTTCCCTCCCTTTACAAAGTTTAGAGTTGACCCTCTGCTTTAACTCCAGCAAAAGTATCACTTAGGCAAAAATGTAAAAAATGTTTCCTGGTCATTTAATTGAATCACTCCATAGCATGATGTAATGAAGCTTCTGATTTTGAGCATTGTGCCAAGTCCTAGACACATGAAGAAAGAAATGTCCCAGCTCTTAGAGTAAGATAAGGGCACATAAAATGGAGGATATTTGCATATTACTTAGGAAATTAATGTAATTTACACAGGTGAATACTGATTTCTCCATGTTGCATTTTGTAGGATTCTATGAAATGAGATTACATGCCTATGAGTTAGAGATTCAGAAATGTCAAAAGACCTAGGTGATGACAGAGAGAAGTTATTGTTATTCAGAAGAACACTTTAGCTGGACAAATCGTGCATTTTTACATGCTTTGTACAATTTCCAGTTCAACCCCAAAGGTTACAAGAGGAGGGCATTTTGTTGTTCATGTGTATGGCCACCAACATTGTTCACTTTATTTTGATGACAAAGCACTGGGTTCCAATTACTGAACTGCTAAATTTGCCTCTGCCATTTTCATTTCCTCTGCAATCTTGAAATTATGGATAACAACCAGAGCAGAGTTGCAGTAGCCTTGAAAGGACCCAGATGTGCTCTTTGGTTTAAAAAAATGGAGATTAAGTTTCTCTCTTATTGAAGAGCACTCTGCAGTGACTTTTTATTTTACAGATTTTACTTTGTAGAAATAATAAAAGTTTAGTAAAACAAAACACTCTTGTTCTCCATGATGAATTATATTTATTGGAAGCTCTCCAGGAGTATACAAATGTACACACATGTGCCTGCACATGCATACACACACACACACACACACACACACAAAGCTGTGAAGGGTCAAATAAACTATTCTATAGATCTGTACCTACTTGTATTGTGGCTTGAATGAAAAAGTATTCAAGGTAAAATATTTCTTTCAGTGACAAATTTGAAAAAACTCTTAATCATCAATACTTTATTTTTTATTTTCAAGTTCATTTTTTATTCTTTCTTTTCTGTCAACCAATAAGCCATTCTACACACATCATGGGGTGGTAGGCCTCAAACTCATGGGGATTCTCTGTCTTTTACCTTTGAGTGCTGGGATTATAAGCACAAGTATTCATTCTCAAATTGGAGTTATCAACTTTATAAGTATCAGGAATTTGTGCATTATAGGTTAAATGCAGATGATTTTATGATTTCATAAATTGGGTCTTCTTATGAGAATTTAGCTTTATAAAGCAATAATAGTTTTAAAACTCAGCAAACAGCTATGTAAATATGTTCAGAGCCATATATATATATATATAAAATATGTAATATATAATATATATATATTATATATGTATACATAATATCTGTAGAATTTGCTATTTTTCAATAGGAAATTAAAGTTTATTTAATATACATGTCACATCTGACACTGGAAAAATGAAAAAAGGTATCTCCATAAAACAGATTAAAAGTACATATTATCTGTATTTTAATATACCAACACCCCCAGGATTCAAACTGGGATTCTAGCACTTTCATCATGTAGTTAACTTACCAAGAGCTATACTGAAGGGCAATGCTTGCAGTGCGCTGTATGCCTCATGTACGTGGCTTGACATCTGCGGAGGAAGACATGGTCTCTTCAGCACATGTCCTAGTTTCTGAGTCTTTCATTTCAGAATACTCAACAGTTTCCTCTGCTGATAACACTGAGTTATCAGGAATCAAATTCCTGGCGATCCAGTGGTTCAATGTTATCCTGCGGTTCATCCCTCGGCCTCTCCATTACCTCTGCTTTGTACTGCATGTGTTCTGACACTCCTGCCAAGTCTTCATTCTCTCACTTCAGACAGGTGATTTCACTGTTCAATCTCTTTATGCAGTTTCTCATTCTCTTTAAGTGGTTGATAGGGAGCTTTCCTCTGTTTTCCTACCACATCTTTCCAGTACTGAAGATGGGTTTTCTTTAATCAGAAGGTCACATGTTTCCTGGATGATGCCTCCTACATCTATTTTCATTAGCTTCTGGACCACAGCTCAAAGTCTTAGATGGTAACTGGTCTTCCTAAAGCTTCCCTTTGGACAAGCCTTTTGGCAACTCACTTTTTCTGCCAGCAAGAGACCCAGCTGCTGGAGGCTAAATCATATTCAGCATTGTCATTTGTATAGGACTATTCTTCACCTTCTCCTGTGCTCCTTCTTGTTTCTGCTTCATGCAGGGATTCATTTTTGAGAAACTACAGTGCTGCACAAAAGCGAGAGTAAGCCCCTGGCCAGAACGACCTGGGCTATAGACGGACCAGCCCACAGGGTCTCTGATGCAGCTCTAATTTGCTGTTCTTTTATCCCCTAAATAATTTTCTTACATTTACAAATATATTAAATATTTATTGTTTAATTATACAGAGTTCATAGGGAAAACTCATTTGTGACACTGAGCATAATCTGCTGTTTTTAGATTATGTGACTATATTTTCTTTATTATTTTATTTTTATTTATTATATGACCACATAAGTAAAAAGAACATTTGTATTTCATTTAAATGAAAACAGAGAAAAGAAAATGTAAATTTTTTAGGATCTCACACAATTTAGATCCTTTTAGCTTCTAACTTAAACTCAAAGCCAGAAAATGAGTTTCCTCTAAATGCTTTCAGCACGAGGACTCAGTATGCCCTGAAGTGTTTTCTGTGTGCAGACTCTTAGGACTCACTCAGCAGTTCTTCCTGTTTGTCTTCAACAAGAAGCAGGAACGTGGCCAAGGCTTTGAGAAGGTGGAGAAAAACACTTTATATAGAAATATTCTTCAATAAGACAGTAACATGCACCAAGTAATTCTGTGTAAAATGTTAACATCAAAATCAACTCCTCTCCTTTTTAAATCCTTTTTGGAGGGACACAGAATAAAGTTTATTTTAATCTTTCAGCATTCAGCCTTAAAACTTCCCTTAAATCTTGTGTGTGTGTGTGTGTGTGTGTGTGTGTGTGTGTGTGTGTATGTGTGTGTGATTCTGGTCTCTCTTTAACAGAATCCACAAGCTTGCATTGAGAAAGCAGAACTGTGTATGAGGTAAGTTCTGTAGAAGAATTTTCCCATGTTGAATTATTTCTGGCAGAGGTAATTTGTATGAATTGTAGGCTTAATACATTTTTTGTATTGAGTTTTTTTCTGAAAAGCTGTGCCCTGGAAGCAAATGATAATAGAACAAGAATAATTAATCTCCCTGTCTCTGTCTCTGTCTCTGTCTCTGCCTCTGCTCCCCCCCTCATGTGTGTGTGTGTGTGCGTTTGTGTGTGTGTGTGTGTGTGTGTGTGTGTGTGTGTGTGTATAGAATTTTTAAAAGGAAGTCATTCAGCTGTTTTGCATGCTGTTAAATTTACAGATTTGGTTTCTTTACCTAAAATCATCAGCACCATTGGGAAAAGACTATTAAAATTTCCTGGTAAAATTGAACAAAACTACATCCTAGGGCTGGGAAAATAGCTCTACTAGTATAAATGTTTGTTGTGCAAAAATGAGCATCCCACTTTTATCCCCAGAACCCGTGTAAAAATGCTGCGCATGGTGGTACATTCTATAATTCCAGCAGAGGAGAAGTAGAGATGAGCAGATTCTGGGGCTTGCTGGCCAGCCATTCTAACCGCATTAGTAAGTCCCAGGTCCCAGGGAGCGATCTTGTTTCAAGAAAAAAAAATAGTAGTAAGGTAGATGTCTTATGAGGAAAACCAGGGGCTTGCACATATGGGTATGCTCACACTCACATACACGTGACCACACATACACAATATATTATAACACAATATTAAAATTAATAAGAACTTGAAATTGTGAAAACTTTGAATATAAGGATTTAAAAATCCCACAATAAAACAGATTCTAGCATGTAATTCCTATGCCAATCATCAATGCTTCTCTGTTATTTTCTTTTTCTTTCCCTAACATAATATTTTGATTGATTATTTGGGAATTTCACATCATGCACGCTGATCACACTCACTTCCCAGTCCTCACTGATCCACTTCCCCAACCCTGGTGACCTCCCGCCTCCACATATAGATGGACAAACCAAGTCCAATTTGTGTTACCTACACATTCACTGGAGCATGGTTAAACTCCCAGTGGCCAGCCCCTTAAAGAAAACTGAGTTTTTCACCACCTGCATCCCTGTCAGAAGTGATCACTTGTGAAGAGCTACACTTCACCAACTTTATCACAGATTTTAAGAGTTCTCTTCGATGACTTTCTGTCTAGGATGTTACTATTTTTGTTGGGGCTGGGGTAGAGGTTGTCACAGAAGCCTTCTATGTCCCTGTTTCTCAAGTGTGAGTTTGCATTTATGATAGCATTGCAAAAATAGCTTCCTTGCCCATTGCTGTCAGCGGGAGCATGGATCATGGACGTCCACACGGTTTCTGGAGTCAGCACAGGCCATGGACATTCACATGGTCTCCAGCGTCAGCACGTGTCACTGACCTCAGTCTGGTCCTCCGGGAGCTGCACAAACCACGGACATCAACACCGCCCTCTGTAATAGCATAGCCTTCCAACATAGCACTGGCTAAGGGCAACATGTCCTGCAAGGAACATGGGCCGTGGACAACAGAATGGTCCCCAGCAATGGCCTGGCCCATGGATGTCAACATGGCTTCAGGTGGCAGCACTGACCATGAACATCTGTATGGCTTTTGGTGGTAACATAGACCACAGACATTAACATGACCCCTGGGTGCTGAAGGACCATAGACCCAAACATGGTAGCAGCAAGAAACATGACCACGGCCACAGTATTCTGTTTTTTGTTACAAAGTGCAACATTATGAAATCTTTTAGTTGGAAGTATTCATTTATATTTTTATTAGCTACTTTTTTTCAAATAAGTAAAAGTATTTGTGGATAAAAGAGAGGTGTAAACAAAGCTGAATGGAGCAATGACTTCATGACTTGCTTCAGACCTTCACATCTAGACATATTTCTTGCCAATATGTGTGGATTTATCCCATTTGTTTTAAAGTCCCATAGGGTGGATTTATCATAACTACTTAGCCATAGACACTGAGGTGATTTTGTTTCTTGACAGTTTTTAAAGCTATTTCAACAAATACATTTCTGTTGAATAAATGCCCTCAAGTTCATCTTCTAATTAGTTTTATTTTTATTATTTTTACTTTCCATTTCTTTTTTCTTGCTTCCTTCCTTCCTTCCCTGCCTCCTCCTCTTATTCCCTGTCCCCCCTCAATGTGTATTTTTATTTTGCCTGCATAGATGTCTGTGTGAGGGTGTTGTTTTGCCTGTAGTTGGAGTTACAGTTCTTAACTTCCAGTGAGTGCTAGGAATTAAATTTGGGTCCCCTGGAAGAGCAGCCAGTGCCTTCAGCCACTGAGACGTTTTTCTAGTCTGACAGTATCTTATTTACCGATTACAGGCAGTATCTTATACTACAGTTCTTGTTTCCACAGGGTTGGGAAAATAAATTCTTGTTGTTTAAAGAAATCAAATTGCAGCAATTTATTATAGCACTTATTACAGAACTAAGTCTTTTGAATATTAAAATGCTGTAACTTAAAGTTTTATCCTCTGGACAGTAGAAAAACCCAGAGTTGTATTTTAATAAACTAGTGCTCATTTTCATTACTTAGAAAAAGTTAAGAAAAGTTGTTTTTTATTTCACTTTGCTTATGCAGGCTCTGAATAAAAACTCACTATTACTTGGGGTTCTCTTTTTGTGTCCTTCAAAGCATGGGTCCATTGATGCTAATGGATTAAGTTGAGGAATGATGAGGGGTGTTTCATGACTAGGAGTTATTTAAATACACAGAGAGCATCATGCCAAATATTTGAATGATTCCATAAAATAGCACATGCATAATCAGTATATGAAAATACATTTACATTTCAAAGCAAATAAAAACACATCTTATGGTGGTTTCATTTTTGTAACCCCATTTTTGCTAAAGCTATAAAGCAGGAAAGGCTTTGTGTCCTGCACAGAATGTTGCTGCTGCCTTGGTCTTTTAATTTCAGAATTAGCTCCACCCCTTTGTGTTCTCATGCTGCCTTTCATAGAATACACTGTAATACTGACTTTGAAATATCTTACTTTCTGTCCTAGTTAGTTCAGTTCAATTTGCAGTCCAGTTTTAGTTCTCAGTCTGGGAAGAAAATATTTACTTTCTTACGTTGCTGTCACCATTGCAGCTCCATCTGGTCTTTGTGTTAATTCAGGCATTTTTGTCATATTGTGGTCCACCCATACCACTTCTGTTCAGACTAAGTTGCTTCTTAAATTTAAAACCATTCATTAGATGATTGGTTACTAGGCAAAAGGAAAGCATATATAGCTTATTTACTCTAGAATGCACCAGGAAACAGGAAATGAATAATTAGTAGTGTAGCTTCATATCACAAAGAGAAGGGACAGTCAAAGGAGCAGGACCAGAGGAGAGAATAAGGCTTGGTTGGATTGTGATACGTGAAGAAGCAAACATGAATGACAGACAAAAAGCACAGATGAGGATGTTTGAGAGCAGACCTTCTGGAAAGACAGGAGTAGTCTTGAAAAGCACAGGGAAGAACCAGCTTGGAGAACAGATGGATAGAGATGGATACAGCTGGAACACCTTGGTATTGGGTAGAGGAACCTCACTGAAGTCAGATGTGAAGGTGGTCAGAACAGCAGGAAAAAATGGGATTTTCTTCTCTCCCGTTTGAAAGGTTTTCCTGAAAACCTTAAAACAGAAACAGAATCGATCATCAGATACTTTCTGAATATATCTGTCTTAAAATTCTCAGCCTTTTGACAGATATGGGGTTTATGAGGTAACAATAGACATGCAAAGTTAGCTCATAGAATTTTCATACATGTGGGAATTTTCAGGTATGTTGAAATAGGACAGTTGCAATAGAAATGCTTATTAATAGCAAGGTTACACAAACTTAGAGGAAAGCAGTGCTCATATCCAAGAGGGTAAAAGCAAGTACCATCTCCACAGCAAACTCTTGAGAAACTTTATCACATGTCCCTATAAATTCTCCATGGGCAAAAGGGTGGAAGTGTGTCTGATGCTGGAGATGATCACTTATACAACAATGTATTATAAATGGCATTTGCTAAATATTGGAGATATAGTTGGGACTAAAAAGTGTACTTAGACTTTTTTGAGATAGGATAAAAAACCTTCGTAATGAACGTATACATAATTGGAAAGGACAGGCTTCTAGGGATTGTTTTACTTTCTTAAGTGGTAATTTGAAAAAGAATCGTCTAATCCTAGGTGCAGCCTTGGTATATTTAAAACAGCTCACAAGGTAAGGCTGTTAATTGGTATAGAAAATTTTGACCTCTTGAATTGGCAGAAATCTAGGTTTCTAAGTAGAATATTAATTTATGTAAAGGATATATACAGATGCCTTTTGATAAGCAAATATTAATTCCCCAGAAATTCTAGTAGAAGGAATAGTGACTATAAATGTCCCCACAAAGGATATGGAGACATTTATAGTCATAACATGTCTAGAAGCCATTCATTGTGTAGTTTTTAGTCTATCAGGTAACAAAGGCTATTTTAAGAAACAATTACTCATTGACTTAATAAGATTCATAATTTATCTCAGCAAAGATATTATAGGTACTTTAAAGATATCATTTGCGTTTCTATTTTCATTGTGATAGCAAACTAAAGTTTAGCAGCTTAAACAATCTCCATGATGCTTACCCATTCACTAGTCAGGAATTTAATAGGCTACAGCTGGGTGTTTTAGTCTTTGCTTTCCAATATTGGGGCTTGAGAGATTCCAATTCTGAAAGTGAATTCATAGCCAAGACTCAAAGTATCTAAAGACTTACTCACAGGGTTGGCCCCAGGGATAGTCTGACAGAAGTCTAGCACTACTTGCTACTCTGCCTATCATTTTCCTATGACCTGACTTCATCAAACCCTGATGTTCTTGGAACATATGACTTTCAGAATGGAAACTGACCTGAAAGAGTTTTGGAAAACACATAATATTGAAGTGGAAGTTTCTGTCCAATGATAACAGTCTCACAGTGGTGTTTTGCTAAGACAGACTCATGTTGTGTTTTGCTGAGGTAAGACCCATGGGTGGGCACTAGATGTATGGAGAAAGTATAAATAGCACTCAATGAACAGTTACACCGCACGTACACCATTAGCTTTGCAACAGTTTGTTGGTCTTGCACTTTTGCTGATCTTTGCTTCATTGAGACAAGAACGGAAAAGAACTTCTCTTGATATTCCGGCTGGTTCTGGTTGCTCTCACTGACTTGTGCCCATTTGGTTGAGGCCTGGCAGGTTTTGCTGCATCGTGCCATTGCTGTTGATTTGTGTTTGCTATCCTAACACTACTGAACTGGACTGCTGCTAAGCTATCCTGACAAATGGAGATTGGAATTGCTCCAAAGAACTCCTAAGCTGGTCCACACCCCCTTGTCCTAGTTACCATCTCTTCTCCCCTATTTTTGGATGGTGGGCTAAAGGGGGGAGGGTCACGGGATTTGAGAACCTTTATTAAAGGTACCTTTTTTTGTTTTTTGTTTTTTTGTTTTTTGTTTTGTTTTAAATCAAAGTCTACGTAGTCTCCTTTCTACCCAGTTCTGTTGAAAAAACAAACCTAAATCTTATCCTACTCAAGGGAAGGATGTTAGATACTGATATGTGGTCAGTGGTTAAGAAAATCATAATGAGTTGTAAAAGGTGTGTGGAAAAGAGCACAAAATCACCTGCTAAGTGCATCCTGGTACTGCTGGTAAACTATGTACGTATGGCTTATAATGTGTAAGAAGCACTTCATTGTGTTAACTGAAGATAGTGGGTCTCAGTGGTACGTATCTCTGAACCTTAGTAGACGGAGGCATAAAGGAACTCGAGTTGAAGGCAAACCTGGGCTAAGTAAGAACCTATCTCAAAAAACCAAAATCAGTCAGAAAAACAAAGGAGAGACAATGTTAGCAATGAAATACACTCAACAGTTTATAAATTATTTTATTTTGTGTGAATTATTACGGCAAAAATTTTCTGATCAGCAATAAAAGAGAAAACAGCTCAGATTCTAGAAGAGAAAACTGTATTCTACACTTGTCTTTTTGACTAAAGAAAAAATTTATGGAAACATAATAATTAAACTTAATATTATCTAAGTGAAGTTTCACGCATATGTTATACTTGCTTAAAAAACATTTTTTTTTTTTTTTTGGTTAAATTAGTTTTGAGAAGTTTTGTAAAACAATGGAAACTTTAGAGTGGTTTCAGTTTTGACTAGCTGAGTATGGAAAGTCCTAGATGGAACATTTTAGCCACTGGAAAGCCAGCCATCATTAAGTTAACAAATATCTCATATGTAAATGAAAGAGACTCAAAATAATACATGAGTAATCAATTCTGCTAGTGATTAGGTCATCAGCATATTAATCAAATTGAAAATAATATGATGGTCTATAAAAAGTTACAGACGTCTAAAATAACAGGGGTGATGATATTACAATTACTTCACTCTGTTAGATCCCATAAATAAAATGTTAAACGTTGTGAATTGATGAGCGAGCTTCTGAATATGGTTTTTAAGTATAGGTGGACTTTGGAAAACAACCTGGCAATGACGGCTTAAGCTGAAAACACACACATCACATGCCTTGGCACTCTTGCTTCAACAAAATACATTCCATAATTTAAATATGAATTATATTTAAATATAATTCATATTTAAATTTAATTTAAATATATTTAAAAAGACATATTTATTGCATTATTGCTTAAAAGAGAGACAATCATGAAGCAAGTAAGCATCTGTCAGTGTAGACACAGGTTAAAAATTGCACATTAATTGCACTGCATAGTATTTAGATTTTAAAATTAACTTAATCAGTGTATCACTTTTAAATATACAAAATACAAGAAAATGAAAACAAGGTTGTTTTCAGAAAAACATTTACAATGTCATAATTAATGTAAGTTTTCATTATACATAACATGGCATCAAACATTTTAGAAACATACATGTACCATGCATGTACAAAATCATATAGGGGGACTAGATTATGAAGGCAAATTTAATTTGCCAATTGCAGTTTTAAATTAAAAATTATTTGAATTTAAGAATGACAAAGCAGTGATCTTCACTTTTCTGCTAATCATTTACTTCTTTTTTTATATCCTGTAATTTAAAATGACATCAGTTTAATAGAAAAAAGCATGCATTAGTCATCAGTGGTATAAAAACATGGTATTACTTTGATGTTAATTACATTTAGAAGACACTTCATTTGATTAACATTGTATTTTATTTTTATGACTTATTAAGCATACCTCTGATATTTATGTAAAGATTTTAGTAGAAAAACTGGAACTTAAATAAAATTTCTGTGTGAGATATTTCACACTTTTATAAGTCACAGGATAGCTACCTTCGATATTTTTCTTTTTGTTTATTTTTAAAGATTTGTATGAGTACACTATAGCTGTCTTCAGACACACCAAAAAACTGTATTGGATCCCATTACAGATGGTTGGTTGTGAGCCACCACGTGGTTGCTGGGAATTGAACTCAGGACCTCTGGAAGAGCAGTCAGTGCTCTTAACTGCTGAGCCATCTCTCCATCCGCCCTACCTTCAACATTTATCTTTAGAGCACTATAACAAAACATAGTAAGACAATCATGAAATATTAGAAAGATTATGAAACGTACTGAACAACAGATACCAAACGTAGCATGTGTACTATTGAAGGAGTGAATGATTGTTGAATCTTAATAAATTGTGTTGGAAAGGGTTGCATGGAGGATTTCCAGTGAATATTTTTTTTTTTTTTTTTTTACTCAGTTGGCAAGATGTGATACATGTAGGGTTATGTCATGGTGCTGTGTGGCTCAACCTTGGTCTTATGAAATAGAGCTTCTTAGAGTTAGTCACAGACTTAAATTGGTTGATAGCTGTTTTCAGTCACAAAGAGATAGGAAACTG
This sequence comes from Rhynchomys soricoides, assembly GCA_019843965.1. NCBI lineage: Eukaryota > Metazoa > Chordata > Mammalia > Rodentia > Muridae > Rhynchomys > Rhynchomys soricoides. The sequence continues at coordinate 5,280,254 of JADRCH010000150.1, forward strand.
GTACCAAGATACCAATATTGAGCACAGCATTTAATCGATTGCTTCATTTGTAGTGGCAAACTTAAAATTTTTAGAAGAAGTCATTCATGAATATTATGTAATTTTACTATAAACCCTTCCCTTCCCTCTCCTACTTCCTTCCATTTTTCCCTTTCCATATCCCCCTCTCACAGTCACACAGGTATGTGTTTAGTGCTGGCCACTTGGGAACGGACATCCTATCAAGTGACTCATCCCTAAAGAGACTCCCCGAAGAGACTATGGAGACTCTACTCCAATTTAGCAAAATGTTATTAGTAGGCTTACCTCTAGGGTCAATGATCTCGCCAACCATCTTGGCTAGGTTTACAGTAAGACATGAATTTCCTTTTATTGAGTGGGCCTTAAATCCAATCAGACTGCTGATGGCTACCCTTGAGATATTATTTCATCATTGGACATATCATGACAGGCTGTTCATGGCCATAGGTCTTGGAATTTATAGCTAGGTAGAATTGTTGATAACTTTTATTCTCAGGTAGCTTCTATAGCACATTCTAACACAATGAGAATTAAACTCCAGGGATGGTGCTTCTGGGTCAGAATCAGCTTATGTAAATTGCATGACCAAATTATGTGGTGTTGACTGTAGAATCTTGCTTTCAGGTTTTGGTAATCTATGAAAAACAACCCCAAAACTATAGTATTTGAATGGGTGCTTTCAGACCTCTGATCAAAAATTTTAAGGTAGTTACCCAGTTCCTGGGCTTCTGATATAGGCATTATCTCCCCATGTGAGATAACTCGAATCTATGTCTATACCATCTGTATCTATATCAATAACTGTATGATCTCTCTCTCTCTCTCTCTCTCTCTCTCTATATATATATATATATATATATACATATGGTGGGGTGGGGATGTCTCTGTGTGTGTCTCTCTGTATGTGTACTATGTATGTATTCTAATAAAAGCTGGATAGGATATTTGGAAAAGCTATAAGGACTTTTATATGTAGCATGAATTTCTCAGTTATTGAAAGAGTGCCTTAATGTACATATTCTATAACTTCTCATAATTTCTGTGGAGAAAAAAAGCATAATTTGGGTCAAAGAAGAACATACACTTCATTTGGTGAGAACAAATTCAAAGCAATAAGAAAAAGAAAAGAAAGAAACCCAACTAATAAACATGGGGAGTGATATAGTGGGATACATTGTCACATCTGGCTATTGCTTCAGGAGGCGCCCCATGGGGACCCAGCAGATCAACAGGCATGTGCCTGTGGCCCACAGAGCTTACTTTGGGATGTAATGGATCATCATGAGAGGAATTGATCTTTATAGTATTTCAGTTAGAGCAAAAATTGAAGAATTTTTCTTTTCAAGTTGTTTTCAAATTGCGCTAAATAAAATTTCCTTCACAACAAAGGGACTTCCCAGCTTTTCCGTTTGGCTTCCTCTAGTAACTTCATAGCCACAAAAGAAACACCAGAAATACTTGTGTCCAGATGTGCCTTGGAGGACTCAAGCATTTATCTGCCTTCTATACGCTGGTTCCTCACAATTGCTGCCTTCTATAGAAGATTGCTCTTGGCAGGGTTGAAGTTTCCTGGTTCAGTATGCTGTGTGTTCTTCCTGAGAAAACAAGGACAGATATGGGCGTATGGAAGCAAGCTCCTAGCTCTAAAGATGGAACAATTCGGTGTCAACATTTCTCGAAGCGAAAGACCCATGGAATAAAACTGCTTCCAGGCTTCAGACGAAAGCCCACCCCTACTCAGCTCTTCCCCTTTTCTTGTCTAACTCTCATGTGTTCTTCCTTCTGGTAACTCTGTCATCATAAATCAGTGTCCGATCCTGCTTCTAGGAAATATACTTAAACTGATTGATAGCCGTCTTTGAAAGAGAAATAATTAGGAATTCCATATTGACTCAGAAGTAGATTGAGTTGTACTAAGTTCAACTACTATGTTCAGTTTATTAGCTTCAAAAATACATCCAACTTTTATATGTAAAGTCATTAGATGAGGAAGTAGCGAGCAATCTGAGGTGTGGGAGATTGCAGGTAGGAAGAGACTGAGAAGAACAGCCCTGAGGTTTCTAGAAGTTAGGTTTGGAGAGCAGAAAGAACCATAAGGAATGCTAAAGAAGTACAAATGTTTAATAACTCTGACAACAAAGATCCTAATGAAAGAAGAAGATGTATGGCTGTGTCTTTAGAAAGAGTGAGTTAGTGTTTTAGTGAAGTGCTTGTGAAGTCCATATCTGTCCTTAGACTTTGAACCTTATATAACTGATCTATAGAGTTGAAAGCCCCGTACTTATATAAAGATGACTTTGTGGAATAAAATAGAAGTTTAGCTTTAATGTCTAGCGACATGCTGGGGCTTGGCCTTGAATTAGTCACAGGGGCTTAGCAATATCTGAAATCCTGATGTTAAGCATTAAAACCTTTGGGAAAAGTTGTTTAATTTCAGATTTTGTTCCTCCAATGTAATGTTGCTTCAGAGGCTTCATTGAGGTTAGGTGGAAGAGTCAATATTTTGGGAGCTGGGACATGGATGGAGAAGTCTGCTTTTATAGTTATTGATAGAACCAGTGCCCCTGATCTTGTTTTTCGGCTTTCTAGCGAGTTTTGTGGTTCTTTTTATTTCCTCAAATTACTTTAATGGGTGCTCTAGTATTTCTGTTAAAATTTTTTCATTTTATTAGAACAAGAGAGTGTTAAGCAATTATCTATTCTCATGGGATCCAGTGAGAAAAGTTTTATACCTGTCAACATTATTTCTTCCACTCAATGTAGATTAATAACAGATAGGGAACAACCAATTAAAGAGAGTTGAGGAATAGTATATTAAGATATTAAGATATTAAGATATTAAGAGCTTGTTTTGTTTTTCCATTTCTTTCCTTTGTAGTCATTTCCAACTTCTCTCTAGTTCTTGTATAGTGGAAGATGAACTGCTATTAGCAGTTCTCACAAGTTCTAGTTATTTACACCTCCCTCCCAGTGAAACTGTCTCATCCCGTTCTAGATTTGTAATTTACCAATTCATTATTTTATGTAACTAAAGAAATTAACCGCTTAATATTTTCTGCTTTGAGTGGTAATGTTTCCAAAGTTATTGGTTGCTTAATTTACTATAAACATTTCTTTTTTCATTCTTTTATTTCTTTTTAATTGGATATTTTATTTATTTATGTTTCAAATATTATCCCCTTTCCCGGTTTCCCCTCTGCAATCCCCCTATTCCATTTTCCCCTACCCTGCTTCTATGAGGGTGTTCCCTCTACTTTCCCATTACAATGAAGTGCATAGATCCTGTAATTTCTAATGTTTGGAGCTGATTAAGTCATATTAATAAAAATGTAGGGTAATATCAGTGGAAATTTTTTTAAAGCATTTTTTTTTCTGAACAATAGATGTATGACTTTGTTGATACCAGAGATGAAGCAGTTTTTCCTGTTTGTACCACTATGTGCATATGTGCATGTAGAAATGGGGATATGTAGTTTGGAGTGTGTGCACTTTGCCGTGATAAGTTCTTTCCATCTTTATCTAACCTGAATATATGACATGGGTTGGAGAGATTCTTCCTTATTCTCATGGCACCTTGAATTCCATTCATTGCACACATCAGTTTGGATGAAATTGTCTTCTACACTCGGCCATGAGACTTGTAAGAATCACAGCTTATACAGATTAAATATCTAGCACTTTGCAAAAACACATGGGTCAGAATAGAAGGTTCTAAAGAGTTTCATAGAAGATTTCCCTCACTTTGACTATTCATGCTTATTGTTCAGTTATATAGCTTTCTCAAAGGAACTAAATTTCTAATGCATCTTCCAGAAAACTCTCATGCCCAGTTCTGGCTTCTGGTCCATTCAATATCTACTCTTATAACTTAAATACAATCAGAATGGAATTTTATCCTTTAGTTTTTCAGAGAATATAACTATGTATGCAATTACCCACAAATTTGTATTTTTTAAGCTATTAGTGATAGTTAAAATTTACTTAAGCTAGATGTCCCTTTAATGACATTATGGTTGAAATAAAATTATTATATTAAGAATGAACACCTAAGTGAATAATTAGGATTATTGGATAAATTAAATACATAAATGAAAAAACTTATGCTTTACAATAAGGAAAAAATGAGGCAAAGTGCAATGGAAATGGGTTTGAGGTACTTACTAATACTTTTAAATGGTCAGATCAATATAATTTAGGGTATTATTTTTTCAGGACTTATCCTCTAGAAAGAACCTCCGATACTTTATAAATTTATCTTAAGTAGAGAGGCTAAAATAGGTTTTGCTTAAATATTCTAAGATGTGAAAGTAAGGAACATCTGCTTAGTAAACGAAGCCAATCTTCCAACCATTAAAGCATGGGTCAATGGATCCGTTCAAATTTCCTTTTAAAGAGCCTTTGCCAACCTCCAATATAATCAGATAAGGAATTATATTCTGACTATGACAAAGAGATTAGAATACAAAATCAGGAGCTGATTATGTATTGGTAGATGGGGCCAGAGTAAGCAAATATTTGAAGTAACTTTTTTTGTTGTTCATAGTCCCCCTCCTTTACAAGTATCTTTCTCCCATGATGTTTACATATTATTCTTTTATGTTGACACCTACTTTTTCTTAATATTTATGTAAGTTATTTTATCTTGAGGGCATTAATGTTTCCCTGCTTATTTTGAGAGCATTTCACCAGCAATGAGGTACCCAAATCAGATTTCTGAGATTGAAGGTGTGAGTTATTTTACTCTATGGCTTTGCTTCTCCACCTTCCCAATGCTGTAGCCCATTTCATACAGGTCCTCTTGTTGTGGTGACCCCCAACCATAAATTTACTTTTGTTGCTACTTCATAACTGTAATTTTGCTAGTTATGAATCATAATGTAAATATCTGTGTTTTCTGGTGGTCTTAAGTGACCCTTGTGAAATGGTCTTTTGACTCCCAAAGAGGTTGTGACCCACAGGTTGAGAACTGGTGCTCCATGAGAATAATAGGGTGATTCATGCCAAAAGGAAAGAAGAGAAGCCGATAAGTCACAGAAAATGACGAAGAATATGCTTAAAGAAGTCCCTAGGGTCTGAGAGATCAGGTGGTCCAGGTTAGTTGAGACATGATGGTCTTTCGATGGCGTTACCTTTCTCCTCAGCTTCTTCCAGCTTTCCCCTAATTCAACAACAGGGATCACCAGCTTCTGTCCATTAGTTGGGTATAAGTATCTGCATCTGACTCTTTCAGCTGCTTGTTGGGCCTCTGGGAGGGCAGTCATGCTAGGCTTCTGTCTGTAAGCACACCATAGCTTCAGTAATAGTGTCAGGCCTTGGAGTCTCCCCCTGAGATGGGTCCCAAACTGGGCCTGTCACTGGACCTCCTTTCCCTCAGACTCTTCTCCATTTTTGTCCCTGCAGCTCTTTTAGGTAGAAACAATTCTGGGTCACAGTTTTTGCCTGTGGAATGGTAACCCCATCCCTCCACTTGATGCCCTGTCTCTCTACTGGAGGTAGACTCTACAAGTTTCCTCTCCCCACTGTAGGACATTTCATCTAAGGTCCCTTCCTTTGAGTCCTGAGAGTCTCTTCCCTCCCAGGTCTCTGGTACATTCTAGATACTGAGCCACCAACCAGTCAGCATATACTACCTGATATGAGGCCCTGACACATATACAACAGAGGACTGCCTGGTCTGGCCTCAGTGAGAGAAGATGCACCTAGCCCAAAAGAAACTTGAGGCCCCAGGGAGTAGGAAGGTCTAGTGGAGTGGGGTTGGGGGTGGGGACATCCTCTTGAAGATGGAGGAGGAGGTATGGAATGAGGAAAAGTCAGAGTGTAGACCAGGAGGGGGATAATGACTGGACTGTAAAAAAGATTAAAAAATAATAGTAATAATAAAAATGTCCCTAGGGATACAGCAAGATCGCAGAAGACAGGAGAGAAGAAAAACATGTAGGTGACCCATGATGTATTTTTAAACTTAATGGGAAGTCATAAAGATTTGATTGACCCTTGATTTGTTTTTCTTTTTCCTTCAGAAAATACAATATGGAAGAGATGATTATGTCTTCACCCTATTCTTTGAAGTGTTGTGTGTCTTTCTGCAAAGAGATTTGGGCAAATTATTTAGGTTTTTAAAAATCAGACTTTCATCCATAAAATAACACCATTATGTATCTATATTTTGAGAAGGAACTGAATTTATGTACATTTTATCATGTAGTGCATGGTGGTGAGTCCCTACGATTTTATTTATGAGTATAGTATTTCTGTGAGGGTCTTCAGTACAGTCTATCAGAGATCTACTCCTGATAATCATATCTTTTTAAGATATCACATTATGCGATTTCTATTATGTAAGTCATATTTTCTGTGCTACGAGATCAGAGCTTCTACAGATTTCAGCTGGAACTGTCATCTTCAGATCCCAGGGTGGGCTCAAGTTGTATTTTCATGTGATTTCTATTGTTTTATACTAGCTGCTGCTGAAACGAAAATAAAGAAATAAATCTCACAGGGCAGTGGTGGTACACGCCTTTAATCCCAGCACTTGGGAGGCCAAGGCAGGCGGATTTCTGAGTTCAAGGCCAGCCTTGTCTACAGAGTGAGTTCCAGGATAGCCAGAGAAACCCTGTTTCGAAAAACCAAAAGAAAAAAGAAAAAAGAAAAAAAAAAAAGAAAAAAAGAAATAAATATCTTTATATGGTTTTATTAGAGTATGTATTTTGTTAAAGTCAAATGTTAGCTTCAAATTATAATTATTATTTACATTAAAAATTAAAATTAATATGCTATTCTATTCACTAAATCTATAATATTACTAACAACTAGAAAAATACTTGTATATCTTTATGCTGATTATTATAATGCTGACATATAAAAGCTTTAATATATGAATGGTTAAAACATAAAAATAGAACTTAAAAAGTCATCAGAGAATGCTATTTAGAGATCATTGAAGTGATAATTGCATTGATAGGTGAACTCCTGGGCATACACTCTTGAGAGGACTTTTTTATTTTAGGTAAATTTTTATCTAGTGTAAACAAATAATTGAAGGAAATAATGAAATATCTCTAAAATGATGTAGGAAAGGTTTTCCCATAACACACACCCATACTCACACATACACACATGCACATATACATGCATGCACACATGCATTCTAGGATATTGAAGTTTACCAAAGGCAAATAATCTAGGTTCTTACAACCAATAAACACAGTCACTATTTAATGCCATTACTGTATATGAGAATATCAGGCATAACAGTCCAAATGAACAATTTAACAAATGAACATTCAAGTGGGAAGATAGAAATTCTACAGTTCAATATATAAGAAGAGGACGAATGGCTCAGGGGATAAGAGCAATTTCTGTGCGAGGAGAAATATTGGATTCAAGCCCTCAGAAACTAATATACAAAGCTGGGCAGAGTTGCTGTTGCCTCTACCCCAGCGTTGCAATGGAATGAGGAGGATGGATCATTTAAGTTCAGATTCAGTGACAGACCCTGCTTCAAGGCAATAAGATGACAAACAACTGAGGAGGAAACCAGTTGCCCTCCTCTAGCCTTCAAGAGTGGATACGGCGCACACGCACACACACATCTCTCTTTGCACACACTCATCAGGATCTACTCTGAGGAAGACTCTTTTTATCTTTTTAATTTTGTCTCCTAATTCCAGATGATTCACACTTTGGAGAATGCAACATCCTTGGGAAGAGTAATCAAGATTTCCCAGCATGATAGCTAACTTAGACAGCTGTGAACCCAAAGGCAATAAGTACTTTTACTCTTGGATGGTGCCATCTTAGACAATGCAGATCTTTTAAATTGTATCTGATTTTTAATTAAAATATCATTTCCATCATTTCCTACCCTCAGTCCCCTGCTTGCAATTCTAGCCTTTATCTTGTTATGGTTACCTGCACACACCACTCATATATGCATGCCCATGTTCCTAAATGTATAAAAACAACTTACGACACTGAGTTCATTTAGTGTTTCCTGTATCTATAGGATTTCATGGATAACCACTTTGTATTGGATAACCAATCAGAGGGCTCATACCCAGGAAAGACTATTTCTTCTACTCTCAGCATTTTTTTTTCACATTTTAAATTTTTTAATAGCTGTTTTCAATTTTACAGGAATGTTTTATGGAATAGACCATAACCAGAATGTTACAAATGCCAGTGTAAAACTGGCTTTCTCCCCCCCCACCCCCATTTATATTTAATGCTTTGGCTACCCAACAATAATAGAGTAAGAAAGAGAAACAGAAGTGAAAATATACCCTGAGTTTAAACATGCCTGCTGTGGTTTTGTCTCTTGGGAAAGTTGTGGCAGCCAAAAAAATAACACAATATGCAATTTCTTTTTTTAATCTTTTATACATTTTTTTAAATCACATAATATATCCTGATTGTACTTTCCTCTCCATCTTCTCCTCCCAGATCCTCTCACCATTCCTCTCCCATCTTGATCCATTTCTTTCTAGTCTTCATTAGAAAACAAACATACTTCTAAAGGAAATTTTTTTTTTAAAAAAAATTAAACTAAAATAGAATTAATATTAAAAAATCAAACAACTAAAATGTTGGAATTGGACAGTTCAAACAAAGAAAAAGAAAAGGGCCCAAAAGATGACTCAAGTAACAGAGATCTACTATTTCCCATACTTGAGAATCCCTTAAAAATCTAAACTGGAAACCACAATATATATGTGAGGGTCCAGTACAATCCCTGTAGGGCTGGTTCATGCTGTGTCAGAACATTCATTTGCAGTAAGGAAGAGGAGGTCTGAGATCATGCCTGCAAATGTTCACTATCCCGTTCTTATGTTTAGAACTTTGTTCATTCGAAATATGGAAATATCTTTTTTTCTTTTCTTTTTTTTTTTTTGATACTTTATTTACATTTCAAATGTTTCCCCCTTTCCAGATCTCCCCTTTGGAACCTCCCTATTCCCTCTCCCATCCTCCTCCTTCAATGGGGGTATTTCCCCACCCACCTTCCCTCCTGGGCATTCCCCTATACTGGGGCATCTAACACCCTCAGGCGCAAGGGCCTCTGCACCCCCTGATGACTAACAAGACTCTTCTCTGCCACATATGTGGCCAACACCATGGGTCCTTCCATTTGTATTCTTTGGTTGGTGGTCCAGTCTCCAGGAGCATCGGGAGGTCAGGCCAGTGGACACTGTTGCTCCCTCCATGGGGATGCCAACTCCCTCAGCTCCTTCAGTTCCTTCTCTAACTCCTTTATCTGGGACCACACACTCAGCCCAATGGTTGCTGTGAAGTGACTCTTGGGTATTACGAACTATTGAGCACTTATCAGTCTGTACATACCATGTTCATTATTTTGTGACTGAGTTACCTCGCTCAGGATGATATTTTCAAATTTCCATCTATTTGCCTAAGAATTTTATTAAGTCATTGTTTTTAATAGTTGAGTAGTATTCCATTGTGTAAATGTACCACATGTTCTGTATCCATTCCTCTGTTGAGGACATCTGGGTTGTTTCCAGTTTCTGGCTATTATAAATATGGCTGCTATGAACACTGTGGAGCATATGTCTTTATTACATGTTGGAGCATATTCTGGGTATATGCCCAGGAGTAGAATAGCTGGGTCCTCAGGTAGTATTATGTTCATTATTCTAAGGGTCTGCCAAAGTGATTTCCAGAGAGGTTGTACCAGCTTGCAATCCCACCAGCAATGGAGGAGTGTTCCTCTTTCTACACATCCTCACCAAAATCTGGTGTCACCTGAGTTTTTGTTCTTAGCCATTCTGCCTGGTATGAGGTGGAATCTCAAGGTTGTTTTGATTTGCATTTCCCTGATGACTAAGGATGTTGAATATTTCTTTAGGTGCTTCTCAGCCATTCGAGTTTCCTCAGTTGAGAATTTTCTCTGTTTAGCTTTGTTCTCCAATTTTTGATAGGGTTATTTGGATCTCTGGAGTCTAACTTCTTGAATTCTTTGTATATATTGGATACTAGCCCTCTATTGGATGTAGGATTGGTGAAGATCTTTTCCCAATCTGTAGGTTGCCATTTTGTCCTATTTACAGTGTCCTTTGCCTTACAGAAAATTTGTAATATCTTCCATTTGTCAGATTCTTGATCTTAGAGCATAAACCATCGGTGTTCTGTTCAAGAACTTTTCCCCTGTGCCCCTGTGTTCGAGACTTTCCCCCAACTTCTCTTCTATTAGATTCAGTGTATCCTGTTTTATGTGGAGGTCCTTGATCCACTCGGACTTGAGCTTTGTACAGAGAGATAGGAATGGATTAATTCACAGTCTTCTACATGTTGACCACCAGTTGAACCAGCACCATTGTTGAAGATGCTGTCTTTTTTTCCACTGGATGTTTTTAGCTCCTTGGTCAAAGATCAAGTGACTGTAAGTGTGTGGGTTCATCTCTGGGTCTTCAATTCTCTTCCATGGATCTACCTGCCTGTCATTGTACCAATACCATGCAGTTTTTATCATTACTGCTCTGTAGTACAGCTTGAGATCAGAGATGCTGATTTTCCCAGAAGTCCTTTTATTGTTGAGAATAGTTTTTGCTATCCTGGGTTTTTTTGTTATTCCATATGAATTTGAAAATTGCTCTTTCTAAGTCTATGAAGAATTGAGTTAGAATTTTGATGGGGATTGCATTGAATCTGTAGATTGCTTTTGGCAGGATGGTCATTTTAACTATATTAATCCTGGCAATCCATTAGCATGGGAGATCTTTCCATCTTCTGAGGTCTTCTTTGATTTCATTCTTCAGAGACTTGAAGTTCTTGTCATACAGATCTTTTGCTTGTTTGGTTAGAGTCACACCGAGATATTTTATATTGTTTGTGACAATTGTGAAGGGTGTCATTTCCCTAATTTCTTTCTCAGCCTGTTTATCCTTCAAACTCTCAGCATTTCTTAGTTGCCTGTAGATTTGTCTATGGGTAGAACTTTGTCAGCATGTCTATTTATGCTGTACTTGGTCAAATATTATTTAGGGTGCCATATTTTTGTAAGATCATGGCTGAAGCTTCCGTGTCATATCTAGGACATAAAATATCACAGGGGATTTTCTGGACCTCTGGATCTCAGTTTTCTGTCTTATCTTCTGTGATATTTCCAGAGCCTTAGGTGCAGATGTGTGCTATAGATGTAAGCACCGGGAATGGCCACCCTACATTAACCTGTACTCTACATTGATTGGTTGTAGTTTCTGCAAGTGTCTCCATCTGTTGAAAATAGATGTTTCTTTGATGAGGGATGAGAGTTGCACTTATTTGTGGCTATAAAAATAAGTATTTTGAATGCAGTTTCTAGTATACTGGTTTAGAAAAGTAGCAGCAGACATTCAAAACTTCCTAGGGTCCTAGAGGTAGGAAGAAAGTCCTTATTGCTGAAGGCATCATGTGCTTTATACATAAGATCCAGCAGATGCAAATTGGATATAAGTTGAAAGCTTTCTCCTTGAAGACTAGATTTTATGTTGCCAGAACCTGCTATCCAAGCTGTCAAGGGAGGAAAATAACCAACAGTCCTACCAGTTATGAACAACAATGATGACCACCGTGAAATTACATCTATGAGTGCAATAATTATGCCCATATCTTAGATGTAACTAACAGCTCCTCTAATTGGACATAAGGTCTGTTTGACAAGAAAGAAATCACACCTGGTTGGTATTCTTGGCACCTACGCAGCTTCCCAGGGATAATGGAGTTGTGGATTGTCTTAGTCAGGGTTTATATTCCTGCATAAACATCATGACCAAGATTTAAGTGGGGAGAAAAGGGTTTATTGAGCTTACACCTCCATGCTGCTGTTCATCATGAAAGGAAGTCAGGACTGGAACTCAAGCAGGTCAAGAAGCAGGAGCTGATGCAGAGGCCATGGAGGAATGCTGCTTACTGGCTTGCTTCTCCTGGCTTGCTCAGCCTGCTTTCTTATAGAACCCAAAACTATCAGCCCACAGATGGTACCACTCACAAGGGGCCCTCCTTCCTTGATCACTAATTGAGAAAATGCCTTATCGCTGGATCTCAAGGAGGCATCTTCTCAACTGAAACTCCTTTCTCTGTGATAACTTCAGCTTGTGTCAAGTTGACACACAAAACTAGCCAATACAATTGACCCCTTGTCAACTTGACACACAAATACATCACTATTAAGCCTCAACCTTTACTTTCTTATTCATCCCCAAGATCTAAATAACTTTAAAAGTCCCACAGTCTTTGCAAATTCTTACATATCAAAATTTCAATCCCTTTAAAAATATCAAATCTCTTAGAATTCAAAGTCTTTTTACCACTAGAAGTCTCTTAATTGTGGGCTCCAATAAAATACCTTCTTCCTTCAGGAGGGAAAATATATCAGGGCACAGTCACAATCAAAAGCAAAACCAAACTCCAACTGTCCAAAGTCTGGGATCCACTCACAATCTTCTGGATTATTCCAAGGGCTTGAGCCACTTCTCCAGCTCTGCCCTTTGTAGCACTCACCTTGTCTTCTAGGCTCCAGATGCCTTTAGTCTACTGCTGCTGCTGTTCTTGGTGGTCATCTCATGGTACCGGAATCTCCAAAACACTGCTGTCTTCTGCTGCAACTAGGCTTTACTATGGTGCCAAGCCACACATCCTTTGCATGACCCCTTCAGTCCTGGGTGATCAATTGCAACTGAGGCTGCACCTTCACCAATGGCCTTCCTCAGCCTCTCTCAGTACCAAACCTCAACTCCTTTGCATAACCCCTTCAATCCTGGACTGTCAATTGCAACAGAGGCTGCACCTTTACCAATGGCCTTCCGAGGCTTCTCACAGTGCCCAGGCCTCAGCTGCTCTTCATGACTCCTTCATGCCTTTAAAACCAGTACCACTTGGGTGACTCTTACACATTACCAAGTTCAGCCACCACACAAGGTACAACCTTGGCTATCTCTGGAATGCAGCCTCTGTGCTCTCAGAAAACACTTCTCAGAAGATTTCACCTCATTGATGCTGGTCTCTTCCCAATCACCACCAATTTCCTGACTCCAGCTAACCAGCATCAATAGTCTCAGTAATGCAATGGTTTTGCTTTAGTAGTTCTGGTATCTTGTTAATCACAGGTGACCTTTTAGCCCCAGCTAACCAAAACCACAGAATCTTCACAGTCAAAATAGCAATAGCCCTGATAAGAGACTTTAATCTTCCTTCCAAATTTCACAAGCCAGGCCTCCATCTTCTGCACTGTTCTCAACATTATCTTCCAAGCTCCTACACAACATCCCACAAAGCTCTTAACAACAAATGGATCTTCTAGCCCAAAGTTCCAAAGTCCTTCCACAGTCCTCCCCAAAACATGGTCAGGTTGTTACAGGAATACCCCACTATGCTGGTACCAATTTGTCTTAGTCAGGGTTTATATTCCTGCATAAGCATCATGACCAAGATGTAAGTTGGGGAGGAAAGGGTTTATTGAGCTTACACCTCCTTGCTGCTGTTCATCACGAAAGGAAGTCAGGACTGGAACTCAAGCAGGTCAAGGAGCAGGAGCTGATGCTGCTTACTGGCTTGCTTGCTTCTCCTGGCTTGTTCAGCCTGCTTTCTTATAGAACCCAAGACTACCAGCCCACAGATGGTACCACTCACAAGGGGCCCTCCCCCTTGATCACTAATTGAGAAAATGCTTTACTGATGGATCTCAAGGAGGCATCTTCTCAACTGAAACTCCTTTCTCTGTGATAACTTCAGCTTGTGTCAAGTTGACACACAAAACTAGCCAGTACATAGATCTTAGAGGAGATTGCAAATCTTTAAGACAAAGATCGCAAAGAACACTCTGATCTCATCAGGGACCATGGATCAGAAACAATACGTGTATTTCCTTCTCCCTAGAAATATACATATATGCATCTAATGTATATGTTAAGATGAGGGGCTTTTAAAGAGTTTTTTTCCCTAAACCTTAGTCTTATTGAGCATGAGTCCAAATTAGTTATAGTGGCCCCCCAAAATTCTTTTTTATATTTTTTTCTTATGGTAAATGAAAAGCACTTGTATTTTAAAACTCTACAGTTCTCAGAGTGTCTGTGAACATTTCTTTTGTGTTTACTTGTAAACAGAGTGATTCTTTCTAACTTTATCCAATGAAGAAAATAAATCAGTCCATGTCAGGAATATTCTTCTTCAAAGTCTCAAGTTCATTACCTGTGTTCTCTGTGTTCCAGGTCACCATTATGTGCTCATTATTGCCAATTTTAGAGTCTAAATATAGATTGCAGTCCACTGGCAGTTTGTTGAACAGCAAAAAACCAGTGTTAGGTTTCACTTTATTCTACAAGTTTTTCTGTGATAGCAAACCAACTTCCAAATCCCAATGGCTTACTAGAACAAACATGTATTCTTGCTGTCTCACATAGTATTTATATCTTGCTGACTGCAGTCAGCTCCACTTGTCTTCTTACTCAGCCATCTGAGCTGAAGCATCAGTCCCTATTTGGGTTAAGTTGCTACCATAGAAGAAGGCAAAGATGGTAAAGAGGTTGAGTGAATCATGAAGTTATGTTTAAAGCTTCTGTTTGGAAAGATGTAGCACTCTATGCTTACCTTCCATCCATTCACACATCACTGCATCTGTGTTAAAGAAAAAGTGTAAATATTTTGAAATTAAAGTACAATCTTACAATCTTGCTCTGCTGTGTTAAAGATCCTTTATCACAAGAAATCTCTTGTATCATAAGAAATATTTTGTAGAATTCTAGACAGGCTACAGAAATGGGACAGTCAGATGTATAAGATCTGCAATAGAATATTTTATTCATCTGTATCTGCTGCTAACTCCTGTGTATTTAGTACCTTCTGCATTCTCTTTTGCTCTCCTATCACAATGCTATGATTTAGCAGAAAAAAACCATAAGTCAGTGTAGTTACCTTCAATACCTTGAAAAGGTGGATGTCTTTTGAATGTATTTATTAATTACTCCTTAGGGGTTGAAAATATTCCAAAAAGGGGAAAGGGTGAGGATAAAAATCCCAGATATCCATTTGCAGTGTTTTTAGACACAAAACTAAGAAGATAAGACAGAATATTATAGTAACTCCAACAGCTTTGCAAATGCACTAAAGTAATTCCTTCTTCTGCATCAATAGCTGCACACATGTTATAAGGCACAATGCTAAATTTACAACTTTTCTCTTAAGCAAACTGAAGAACAGAGATTTGTGTCTTGGGGAAACTAAACCAATTGCTTTTGCTTTCAAGTAGGCAGAGATGCCATTCTATGAGAAGACTGGTATTCTTTCTGACTTTAGGTGATTATTGCAATACTCAACACTTCAAATGAAAATATCATTTGTATTCTGAAAGGAAATTAAGTGGGTAAAGAAAATTAACAAATTAAATGATGTTAAAGTCATTTTGCCAGAATTAAATGAGTGGTTGCCCATTTAACAAGACGTGATCAAAAACATTCTGATCATCAACACTTGTTTTGGATTAGATTGGTGGTTCTAAACCTTCCCAATGCTGCTATCAGTTTAAGACAGTTTCTCCTGTTGTGGTGATCTCCTAATCATAAAATTCCTTTTGTTGCTACTTCTTAACTGTAATTTTGCTACTGTTGTGTATTGTAATGTGAATGATTTTGGAGCTGGAGGTTTACCAAAGGAAAAACCAGGTTGAGAGCAGCTGGACCGGATGAACTGATGTTACTTTGTGTGTTCCTCAGCCCTATACTATCTTCTTTGCTCTGTGTTTTAGCAATCCTTCTCAGATGAGTTGTTTACTCAGTAGGAGAAATGGCAAGAATGAATGTGAATGTCTTCATGAACTAATTTTGGGTAAGCTATATCTTCTTCATCCTTCTTGTTTTTTTTCCCATTTACAACTTCAAATAAAGAAAAGAAGCATTGAAATAGTACAAAACTGTGCTCTCCCCACCCCTCTTTTCTGTTTTTGAGACAGAATGAAGGCTATAGCATCATAATTATACTTAGGCCCTTAAAGCTGATTCCTTTCTGGCTTTCGAATGTATGGGTAAAGGCTGCACTGTAACTATGCTGTAATTTATTTCAGTCCTAAGAAAAACTGGAAGTCATGGACTGAACCAGAATCTCCAATAATGTTGGAATAGCCTTTAGTTTTCTTAAATAATAAAGTAGGTATAAAACCCAAGCAAAAACACAATAAATTTTAAAACATTATAATTAAAATGCATATCATTTCTAGCAGATGCGTGATTTATTGCTGAAGGCAAATTTGTTTCTTAGGAGAAAAGGAAAGCAAATACCAATTATGGCGCAAGTTTCACAGCCAGCATGGATGAAAGATTTCTAAAATGAAGGACAAGAAGATATTAAACCACATGCAACTAAGAGCTTAGATCTCAATTAGATCTCAGGAAGTACAATCATTCTTTAATTAGTAAGCCTGTCAAACCATGTTGCTCCCTATTAGCCAACTTATTAGCCAACAGTCACAATTCTCTTAAGCTTCTGGGGGCTCCTTTTGAAACTCCTGTCTTGGATTTGATTTGGAAAACAACAGCATCAAGAATCTGGGGCACCTGTTATGCAGTGTGAGAATGCCCTTTTCGGTCCTTCCTCTTACAATGCCATAGGGAACTCTAAATGTAATTTTGTCTCTATGACTGACCAGCTCCAGAATTTATGTGGAACAAAGCTAGAGTTCTATATTTAACTTCCACAAGCTTTATAGGAAAGTGCTTTGAAAACACTGTTTTCAGAATGTCACAATAGTAGTCTTCTGACATCAAGTGCATGACTTATAATTATCCCACGCTAATTATATCTCCACATATGTAACTCTGCACAGGGAGCCATGTGAACAGAAGGAGCTATTTACTGTTATTAGGGCTTCTGTATAGGCATCACCTTTTAACAATTCTGGTTCAAATATTCAGTAAACTACAAGGCAGAAGCACAGGTGAATGTCTCTGAGATAAGGGTAGCAGGGGATCTTATGCAGAGTGGCTAAGACTTTGACACATTCATGTTTGATCTGGTTAGAAAGATTTTCAAGCTCTTCTCCTCATATAAATGAATTATAATTTTGTAAATTTGTTATTTCAGTCATAGACCCTGCTAAAAAAATACTGATAAAGTAGCTCTAAGCAAGTGAGTACTTTCAAATACTTCTTACCTAGCACATGTTGGAATAATAGAGGTTCAGGGAGGTCAGTGTTTGAGATCCCATAAATGGTCAGCAGGGTAATGTGGTTGGGAATTGTCTTCTCTGCTTATACTTTGTGATCAGGTTCTGCTAGATTTACACAATTTCGTATCCTGACTTACTATTAGTAATGTTCAAAATCACATGCTTGTCAAAACACTGACTCTACCAATGCAATTCTGCTCCCCTTCCTCCAGCCACTTCCAGCTGACTCACCTCCGTGCCTATTCCTGTAGGAAAAAAGTCCCTTGTCTCCTGCCATCTTGAAGCATTTATGATTTTGGGGCAACTCTAGAGTCAGAGTACACAGAATATTTTGACAGATCACTCACTTTGTAGCCACAGACCATCAGAAACTTCTCTACCTCAGTTTTGAAAATTAGCTTATCAATATTTTTTCTATGTTAACTATGTGATAATAATTGAGACTGTAGAAGTAAACCCCTTATAGAGCACTTAAAATAAAATAGGCATTTGTAGTAAATTGACTTACTACTATTACAATTGTCTTCCTTAGGCTTTTACTGCTGTCATGAAACACCATGACCAAAGCAACTGTTATAAGGACAACATTTAATTGGGGCTGGCTTATGTGTTTAGAGGTTCAGTCCATCATCATCAAGGCAGGAGCATGTCAGTGTCCAGGAAGGTATGGTGTAGGAGTTGCTGAGAGTTCTACATCTTCATTTGAAGGCTACCAGAAGATTGGCTTCCAGGCAGCTAGGACTAGGGTCTTAAAGCCCATGCTCATAGTGACACACCTATTCCAACAAGGTCACACCTCCTAATAGTGTCACTCCCTGGGTCAAGCATATACAAACCATCACAACAATCAACCACTGAATCATTATATCTGTGCACCTTTAGTTGAAAGTATCTGCTAAGTTTATGATGAACATCATCAGTTCACCCAGTTGCTATTCCATTCACGTGATTATCACTAGCTTTTCTTGTGGACTCCACTTGTGTGTATCTTCATTGTGTTTTAAGGTCTATGTATAATCTCACTCATTTATTACTACCTAAATTTCAATAAATTCATCATATAATTAGACAGTTCTTAAAATTAAATTGAAATATGTGTTTCTTGTAATATTTGGTCCAAAAGGTATAATGTAGTATTATGGCCCCTATGTTCATCCTGGGGAAATACATTGTTTAAGTATTCAAGATTTCTGTCAGCCCAGAACTAGCAATATTCTAAGACAGGAATTACCATTTTCTTGGAGTATTAAAGTAAACATTTAGAAGAATCCTCCAGTTTGTCAGCTATTTTCTAATAGTGATATTGAGTTCTAGCAAGTTCATTGATACAAACAATAAATGACTAATAATACTTTTCTTGTAAATGCAGAATAAGATTTTAGTGTGGCCAGAACTCACCTGGAAATTGTTAACATATAGATTCTGATTCAGAACTTCTTTGGTGGTATATTAGTTGGTTTTGTTTGTCAACTTGACACAAGCTGTAGTTATCGCAGAGAATGGAGCCTCCCTTGAGGAAATGCCTCCATGAGATCCAGCTGAAGAAATTTCTCAATTAGTGATCAGGAGCAAGGGAGGGCCCATTGTAGGCAGTGCCATCCATGGGCTGGTAGTCCTGGGTGCTATAAAAGAGCAAGCTGAGCAAGCCAGAGGAAGCCAGCCACTAAGCTGCATCCCTCTAATGGCCTCTGCATCAGCTCCTGCCTCCAGGTTCCTATTCTGTGAGTTCCAGTCCTGACTTCCTTTAGTGATGAGCAGCATTGTGGAAGTATAAGCTGAATAAGCCCTCTCCTCCCCCAACTTGCTTTGTGGACATGATGTTTTGTGCAGGAATAGAAACCCTGATTGAGACAAGTGGGTAGGGTCATCAACTGATTTCTAAAAAAAAAAAAAAAAAAAGATCCTAGGTGGTCCTCATGTTTTTGGCCCTAAGAATACACAACAAGTAATGAGTTCCTAAACTTACCCCAGTGAAATATTTTCTTAAGTGATCCATTGCAAAAGTGATCTTTTCTTTGTGTTTTTCTTTTCTTGGAGTAGAGGAGAGTTTGGATTGTGTTTATATGTTTCCTCAGTAGAGAGTAAATGAACACTTCAGTATGCCCCTGTCTTCAAGATAGAGTTTCTATTGCTGTGATAAAAAACCATGTCCAACAAAGATGCCAGGGGAGCATGACCCACAGAACGAACTAAGCAGAGCTCATAGGGGCCCTCAGCAACTGAAGGGTCAATCACAGAGCTTGCATAGATCTGCAGTAGGTTCTCGGCAAATGTTAAGGTTGTTATCTTGGTGTTTTTGTGGGACTCCTAATAGTGGGAGTGGTGATGTTACTGACTCTTTCACCTGCTCTTGGGACACTTTCCCCCCTACTGGCTTGATTAGCCCAGCCCTGATATGAGGGTTTGTGCCTAGTTTTATTGTACCTTGCTATGCCATATTTGGTTGTTATAGCTACAAGACCTGCTCTCTTTTGAAGAGAAATGAAAGGGAAGTGGATCTTGGAAAGAGGAGAGATGGGGAGGGATGGGTGAGTGGAGGGAGGGGAAACTCTGGTTGGGGGGTATTGTATGAGAGAAGAAAATAACAACACAAAACAAGCAAACAACCAAACCCCACCATGACTAGAAACAAATTAGGGAGGAAAAGTTTGATTTGATCTTACACTTCCAGGTAACAGTCCATCACCAAGGGAAGTCAGAGCAGGGAAATGAAGGCAGTATTAGAAGTAGAAGTCATGGAGGAATACTGCTAACTGGCTTGATCCCCATAGTTTACCCACTCTTCTTTCTAATAGTACCCAGAACTTCCTGCTCAGGGGTCACTCCACTCTCTGCAAGTCAGGCTCTCCTACACCAATGAAAGAAAGATAATATCTCAGAGACTTGCCCTATAGGCCAATTTTATGGAGGCATTTCCTCAAATGTAATACCCTCATCTCTGATAACTCTAGCTTGTGTCAAATTGATATAAAACTAGTCAGTATAGCCCCTATAGCCATATATGCTGTATAAGAATGAGACTCCTAGGACTGCTGAAATTAATAATATGCACAAAGTGCTGGTTCACTGCCTCACTGATGCTGCAACCCTTAAGATAGTTCCTCATGTTGTAGTAAGCACCAAACGCAAATTTATCTTTGCTATTTTATAACTGTAATTTTGCTATTGTTATGAATTGTAATATAAATTTCTAATACGTAGATGGTCTCAGGCAACTTCTCAACCTTCCCAAAGGTGTCAAGACTCATAGGTTGAAAACTGCTGTCATATAGTCTCCTTTGAAAAATCTCTCTGCTGTGAATTTTATGTTATCAATGATGCTCACATTAAAAACTTCAATGAGCACTGCTTATCTGGAGAACCTTGCCAATGTTCACCTCTTCCCTTGGGATCTGGTAGCTCTCATTCTTAGAATTCATAGCCTTTCAATTTTACAATGAATGTTTGTTTTATGGCCACATCAGCTAGTGATATTTTAGTACCTGGGGTCCAACAGGGTATAGGTCATTATATTTCACAGTTCTAGCTCTGCTTTAATTTTTCCTGATATTCAAGAAGTATAGATTATGAATCAGTTACAGAATTACATGGCATGATCATACAGATTTTATGAGTCAACCTAATATAATTAGGCTTCAGGAGTTCAATGACTTTATCTATCAATTTACTTTAAGTATTGGCAGAACAATATATAACAAACACAAAGAAGTGTCAAAATTATGAGGTCAGCAATACTCTGATAGGTTTCACGGTCACAATCCCAGTCTCTTAGTTCTTTCTTAAATTTTCCCTTTTCTTACCAATGGTATTAGATCCATCAGATTTTGCTTCTTTTCTCCTTTCTCACATAAGATCTCTTGACAAGACTTTCTTCATAGTTCCTGATTATATTGGTAAATGACTTTCTTCCTTTCCTGTTCTGACTTGTCCTTGGGAAGTAACCAATTCCTCTCTTATGTATGCCAGTTTTAGAGTATCTTCCATTTCATAATTAAGTAAAAAGAATCTATATCTATATTTATATCTATACTGTTGTCAGTTTTAAGCTACTTTTGGCAACTATCTCCTATGACTCATGCTAAGTAAGAAGCATCATGACCATGAAATATGCATGGTTCCATCATTAAAATGCAGAATAAGAAACTTAAAATGCTACGTGGGACTCATGATACATAGGAACAATGGTGCTAGGACTGAGATTCTGAATCACCTTGGTGAGTCTCCTTATAGAGTCATGTAATTTACTACTTCAGGAGACAGAGAGAACAATATAGATGATCTATCTTGTATTACAGACCCACGTGTAGTAGGTAAAGAGAAAGTTCATTATTTACCTCTTCCTCTCCTTTTTAAAAAAGTTCCTACTAAGTTCAGTTGGTGTTTATTTTTATTTAACAATTTTCATTCTGGGACTGCCATAAAAACTTCTCTTTTAAAAACAAAGTGAACTTTTAGGCATAACAGTTCATCACTGTTTTATAGTCTGTCATATTTTTCTAATGTCCTTTGAAAACGTGGATTTAGTCTTACAAGAACAACACTTAACATAATTTACCTAAAGGCTTTTAAAAGATATTTATGTCAAGGGTGCAAATGAATATAAACAAGAACATAGCTCTATGTACAAGCACTTCATTAAGGTGGGAGAATGCTTATATTAGGGAGGCATCAAAAGAATGGGATATGATGGGAAATTGCTAGAGCCAGGGCTTACTGACTATATTTTTTTCAGAAGTAAATCTATTCCCTACCACTTGTTTTATAGGTAAAAGCACATTTCCTAAATGTTCTGTTTTATGCCTATTCAAGAGAGATGAAAGAGAGACTTAAAAGATGGCTACCTGTCAGCCATCTACAATTTGGACTTTGTGATTGTCACTAAAGTCTGTGAGCTTGGAATTCCATGCAATTTCACTTTGTTCCCATAGTTACTGCATAGTTAGTTGCAGTAATATTGAGGAAGTATCTACTCTGTAGGGACAAAAATTCCTTAGTATGGCTATTTGATCAATTTCGACAACATAACATATAAAATGATATCGTAATCCCTCCCCTTTTTGTCTCTATGGATGCTCAACTCAGCGTAGACATCAGGGTTTACTTACTATGACCTATCAAACATGAACATGGAATATATCTTGGTGATTTGCCAGTATAACTACATCTTTTAGGCCATATTATATATTAGTATCACTTTATATATGTTTTGTACATTGATGTTTATGCTCAAATTTATATGTGCATATACAAACAAATATAGTTCATTCAATATCTTCTTATTGGAAAGGCTGAATTTGAAGCATCTATGAGACATACAGGTTCTAAGATTGAGAAGGACTTGAACTTTAAGTATGAGTACTAAAGAATGTCATGCTTTGAGACATGGTAGACCTAGGCATTTATAACTACACAATAAGTGTCTATGTGTTGATTTTGATTGGGAATGTCTTATAACTGGGATGTGATTTAGAATTCATTGTTAGTTGCTTTATAGCAAGACTATCCAACTAGATCTCATTAGTTTCCTCACTTCTGGAGCATGGATCACTACTTATCATCTTATATGCCTTCTATTCTCACAGCATCACCAACATGCTGTTAATTACCTCACTATGGTGGACTTGGCTAAGGCATAACTAGATTTAACTTATAGTTTGATCTTCATCATTGATTTATAGACAGTAGCTGTAGTCATTTGTTAGGCCAGCATAACCAATTAACACTTATCAGATGATATAAAACACGAGAATCATTATTTCATTAGTTCTAGAGTCGGAACTTTCACACTGCACATTATTTCTGAAGACTAGCAGGAGAAACTCTATCAGTCCGCTCAAAGGCTTCAAATGGTCTCTCTTTATCTGTATTCAGTTTATGTTTCTCTATGTCTCTTTCTCCTTTGTATAAAGAGCATTGAGACAAATGTTTCTCAGATTCCAAAGGACATGCAAGGTATGTACTCACTTAAAAGTGTATATCAATCATAAAGTACAGGATAACCATGCTGTAGTCAACAGACACAAAAAAGCCAAATAAAGGAGGCACAAGGAAGAATGTTTGAATTTTTCTCAGAAGGGGAAGCAAAATAAATATGGGATGTCAATGGAAGAAGAGAACTAGGTGGAATAGGGGATGAAGAGGGGAGATCATATGTAGGGAGAACAGAGGAGAGAGAAGGGAGTTTGGTGGGGGTGGCAATCTCTGGGACATATCAGAGACCTGGGATAGTGAAAGGCCCCAGAGAGTCTAATGAGGCAACTCTTGCTGAGATTCCCCCTAGCGGTGGGGGAAATTGGATCTTAAAGTGGCCAAGTTCTTTAGCAGGCAGGACTCCCAGTGAAGGATAAGGACAGCAACTCACTTACAAAGCACTCTACCCAAAAGTGTCCTGCCTACAAATGTGCTACCAATGACTGCCCCAAACTGAGACACATCCCATGGGCACAAACCAATTCCTGACACTAATAATGATGTTCTATTATGCTTGTAGACAGTAACCTAGCATAACTGTCCTCTTAGAGGCTCCACCCAGCAGCCAATGGAAAGTGATGCAGAGACTCACACCCATACATTAGATGGAGCTCAGGGAATCTTACAGAAGAGTTGGAAGAAAGATTGAGACACTCAAAGAAGACAAGGACTCCACAGGAACACCAACAGAGCCAAGTAACCAGAACCCTTGGGGGCTCCCAGAGACTGGATCACCAACCAAAGAGTGAGCATGGACTATACCTAGGTCATTGCACCTATGGAACAGATGAGCAGCTTGGTCTTCGTGGATGTCCATCAAACAACTAGAACTGGGGTTGTCCCTGAGCCTGTTATCTGCCTGCCTGCTTGTAGGTCCTTTGCCCCTAAATGGACAGCCTGTCTGGTTTCAATGGGAAAGGATGTATTTAGACTTGCAGCAACTTGATGTCGAGGTCGGGAGGAGGGCTGAAAGGGGAATAGGAGGTGGACTTCTGTGAGGGGATACTCGGGGGAAAGGAAAGACTGATATTGTGTTGTAAAGGGAATTAATAAATTTAGTAATAATAATAATAATAATAATAATAATAATAATAATAATAATAAAGGCAATGGTTCACCTGAAGCTTGTAACACTTTTGTTTGTAATAGCAGTTGAGAACATCAAATTTAGGTGTTACCATTACACAACGTCTTATATGTCAACAGCACTGAGGTATGCTTGGAGTCTCAGATCCTCTGGACTGTAGCACTATTGACAAAAATATTTTTCAGGAGTGTGAATCTGAGAAAAGTAAGTCATAGAGGTGAAAATGCTGAATAAGACATCTGGAAGAATTGTGGCACTATAATTAAAGTGAAATATATTATTACTCAGTATAAATAAGACTTGTGAAGAATTAGTAATATACATCTCACATACCTCCCTAAAGCTCTGTTTGCTTGAAATAATGTTATTTGAAAACATAGCATTTTGTTTTATTATAGAGTTGTGTATTGCATAAAACTAGAAACCTTATAATATTGGATTTAGAAACTTTACATGACAATAGACTAAAAATGAGAACGTATAATTCTTTAGGTAAGAAATGGTTGAATGAGAACATATAATTCTTTAAGTGAGAAATGGTTGAATATTAGCCATTTATTTGTGTGGTGATTTTTCTTCAATCTTCCTAAGCTTCAGTTCAGCATATGTACCATTAATGTTTGTATGAGTGTGTGTTTGTGTGTGTGTGTGTGTGTATGTATGTATGTATGTATGTATGTATATATGCATGTTTGTTCACATGTGCATGTTTGTGTGTGTGTGTATGTGTGTGTGTGTGTCTGTGTGTGTGTCTGTGTCCACAAAAGATAGAGATTAACAGACAGAAATATAAAGAATTTTGGAAACTATTTTAAGGAATTTGGATTTGCTTTAGAAACAGAAAATCTCTGCAGGTTTTGAGCAAGGGCTTTATAAGATCTGGTTAGCATCTGGGAAAGCTCATGGAGAATATTCTGCAGGAAATGGCTTTAGGAAAAGCAGACAGAGCAATCACAAAGTTATTGAAGTTAGCACTCTGGAGGGTGATACTGACTTGAACTAGGATGAAAGGATTGAAAACTGAGGTCTGAAATATATTTTTCAGTTAAAATCCCTCAGATTAATCAGAGAGGGGGTGTAAGCATATGAGAAATAAAAATGACCTTCTAGCTCTTCAGGGCCTGTTCAAGCAAACTAAGATAGACTGCTGTTTTCTTTCATAAGTGAATGGGCTGCTCTGTAAATTAATGCTTTAGTAGAAATCAGAAAAAAACAAACAAACAAAAAAACCCAAAAAACACCAAAATAAAACTCTCCCAAACAAAAGAATGAAACGGTTATTAAACTGACACTGTAGCAGAAATTGTACAATCTAAAACCTACCAAAAATGAATTTATGTTTTCTTCTTGTTTCTATGGTTTCCTTAAGAAATGTATCTGTTTATAGACAATACAGATAACAACCTGAGCATGCAATATAAAACAGGTCAAGTTAAAGAGATGTTTTTGATTGAGTCATAATTCTCAAGAAAATTTTAACTTAGTTATCTGTACTATATGAGTTAAATGATACTCAAATGATAGTGGAATGTTTGGAATATATAATAAGGCAAAAATACCACCAAATGATCGTTACAATTTTGGGTTTCATTTTAAATTTGAATTTGAATGTTATTATAAACTGTCATTCTATGATTATGTTTTATCATCCTAGCTTAACTTAAAAAAAAAAGAGTTCTATTCCCACTTAAAGTAAAATAATAATAGGAAAATCTTCTTGCTATAAAAGGAAGGCAAGTTAAAGAAAAAGCAGAAACTATAGGTGTGGAATTTACTTTGGTAGCTGGAGAAAGATATTTTTAACATGTAGGTAAGATATTCTATGATCATGTCCTAATACTTGCATAAGGGCATATGTTGATTTGTTTGGAAGTTTAAGATGTAATTAAATTATTGATTATGAAATTAAAAGATCATTCTGGTTTACTTGGGTGGCCTCAGTTTAATCATATGACCCTTTAAAAGTAGAGCTCATTATCTTCTAGAGATACAGACCTGTGATAGGAGAATTCAGAGCTATAAAATACCTGAGACATTTCAAGAGATTGACCACATGGGATACATATAAGATGCAGGCAAGCCCTAGGAACAAAGAACAACCTCTAACTCTCCCCATCAGTCATTCAACTATAAAGAACAGAACCCAAACAACAAATTGAAGGCTCTTGGAGAAAGACATATCACTGGACCAAATCCTCCAGCAAGGAAAACAGACTTTAGTCTTGGCTTTAGTGTTATGAGATTCCAAACAAAGATAAAGAGGAATTATTCTGTCTGGATTTCTAATTATTAATTGCTATTATTTTAAGCTGCTAAATATGTGGTAATTTGTTATGTTAGCAACAGGGAATTAATATAACTGAAGAGCAGAGACAGTAATCAATAAAATCAATAAGAATAAAAATCATTAAGAATATGAATCCTTTGTGAAATATTTTCATGTGAAGTTATCAATAAAGCACATGATTGATTATGTGAGATATTTTTAAGGAGAAGTTTAAAAGGAAACAATAAAAAGAATGATGGTAGGAGAAGATGCTGCCTTACTTCAAGATAGATTAAATTTCTCTCTTGATTAATTTTTCACTTAGAAGACTAAATTATTTTGTCTAGATATTAAATAAATTAAACTGAATACCCATAAAGGATTTATCCATTAATAAAAAGCCAGAAAACATTATAATTTTTCTTATTTATTTTAAAGTTTATGTGATTTTTCACATGAACATGCAGAAGATATTTCTATAATATTTAATCATTAATTTTATATATCATAGGCAAGCTCCTTAGTATCTCTGAAATATAATATTTCTTGCCTTGAGTAAGAATATTAATAGAACCTCTCTCCAAGGTTTATGATGAGTGTAAAATTAGTTGAAGCATTAGAATTACATGCTCAGTAAAACAGTGTTTCATGATATATTTCATGTTTTGTTTGTATGGAGAAATATAATATTAAACATCAAAGGAGATGTATAGGTGAATTTGCCTAATTTACCTGCTTTTATGGCACTTACACGTTTAATTGTAGGTTACTGTCTGTATTTTCTATTGTTCCTACTGCTATTATAGTTCATACTTCTTAGATTTCTTCTTGTTAGTATCTTAACATTCATAAGTAAAGTTGGTGCATTTGGATACAACCAAAAACTACCATAAATAAAATCATTACATGTCTATTGCATCATAGAAAAAAATTCTATATAGAAATAAACTGTCTTGCAAGTGGAGATATAATCTTTATATTGTACTTGGCCTGATGTTATTAGCAGTTCTTCATATATAAAAGGAATGTAATAAATTTTCTATACACCAATAATGGTGAGCATGTTTGACTTCAAAATGCACTGCTATCCACAACATTTAACAATTCTTTTTCTGACTTTTAGATTCTTCCAGTTCTGTTTTCTGACTCCAAATATGTGACTCTAGGTACTGTTTATTGGCTCTTCTTTCTTCCTTTCTTTATTCTTCATTAAACCCCATTGGTTTGTTTTTGTAAGAAATTGTTGATACTTTTTGGCTCCCTTTATAGCATCACTTTTAACTCTGAAATCCTGAACATTCCTTGCCTTGGTATTTTCTTCTTTCTTTTTCTTTATATTTAATTAAGTATTTCATAATTTAAACTTCAGTTCTCTACTGTGAAGGTATCAAATCTGTTTACCTTATAAAGACCTTTCATCTATTAGCAATGACAGAATTTGACTAATTCCTTTTCTTGTTCTGTAAGTGAATTTACTAGAAGAGAGAATGTGAAGATAAAAAATATGTCATCAGCATCACTGTCTAGTTGAAGCAATGAGGCAACAGGAAACATCTCCTAATATGTCATTCAAAGGCCTAGATTCAGTCAGGAATTCTCTATAACACCAAGTGTTTGCGTTAAGTGCAAAATGCAGTATCTTCTGCCAAATGGGGAATAGATTTTGTACCTGTCTCTTCTTCAGCAGTTTTGTTTGAATATCAAAGATAGGGCTGAATTACCAGATTTATGTTGCTTCATTCTTACTGACTTCTCAGCAAGATAATATGTAGACTCAGTTATTGTAAATATCATCTGTCAAAAGTATTATTCTGCTGCATGATCAGTCAGCTTAAATTATAGCTATGGTTCACTAAGATGGATTCTGCCACACATCTAAATTAACGAAATATTACTAACAGATGTCCTGGAGAGGGAATACATTTTATTTTCACTCTTTTTTTAAAAAAATGCTTTTTGGAGAAGGGGAAGAATTAAGCAAAGTTATTCTTAAAACATAGCATTAAGTTTCCTAAAGAGCAGAAATTATGCCAATAATCACCAAAATGATTATCAGATTCTTAACATCAAATGCTTCACAGCTTGCAATAACTTGTCTGAGCAATCACATGACAGATGGCATTATTGATCTATGCTTCTGGTTTCATTTACAAGAAGAAGAAACAATAAGTCATGGTGTCTCAGTAAGAGAGAAATGAAAAAAAAAATCCCCCATGTTATAATTTCCAAATTTCTGTATGGTTAGAAGCATCCAAGTCCTGGCCAGAATACATGATAGAAAGGCAGCCTTGATTTTGCTATATACACTCTTGGATCCACTCACAGTTGAATGAGTTGAGCCAATAAAAAATGAATAGAACTAGAACAGTCACTTCTGTACTGGGCTTAAAAAACTCAACACATGCACTTTAATTTCCCTTTTAGCTTTGTACAGACCAGAATACAGCTGAGCCAGCATGAATGCATCAAGCAAGACTACACCCACATTGACAATGTGACAATGTATAGACATATATAGGCATTTCTTAACAACAAAAGTTTCCTCACAACTCATGCTTTTTATAGACTTATGGAAGTCACATCCATAATCCCTGACAAGTCAGGTTCATTCCACCCCTCGTCCATAAGTTAATTAAAAGAGCAAAATGCCAGAGCCTACTGGTCAGTCAACAGGAAAACCATGACTGAGGATTATTATAGAAAAGGCAGAAAGAAGGTGAAAGAGACAGGTATGGGAGGGCTGCTGGTAAATACCACACCAGCAGTGAATGTATTTTCCCAGTGTCTTCTAAAGGCAAGCAACAGATGGCATGGCCAGTTCTAGGAAGTTAAAAAAAATGGCCACAAATGCTTATGTGGTGAACTTATAGTATACAGTATCTATTTTTTACTAAGCCCATTTCCTTCAGGCTTGGACAATCTCTCTAGGATGTATGTGTAAGCAGGTGAACTTGGCAGAATATAATATATATCTTAACTAAAAACAAAGAAAGATGTTGGCAGACTCAGTCATCATTAATCACAGGCATGAAATCACCCAACATTAACTCCAGTTGTGCTTCCCACATGTCCTCACCCCCTTTTAATCTATACAAGCCAGAGCTGTCTCAGCTATTGGCTCAGAAAGACTGTGCCTGTCTTAGGCATCCGCTCAAGAAGTGTGGACCTTACCCGCCATTAGAACATAAATCCTAGCATTCATGTACTGTCTTAGGTTGATTCACCTTTGGAAGAATCTTACATGTCCATTTTACTATATGAGCTGTGCACCTTATGAGTCACAGAGCAGAAAGTTGTGCCTGTCTTAGGTTGTCATTTGAAAACACAGCTTTTACCCGTCATTGGCACTTGAATAATCAGGGCCTGTCTTAGGTCGAGAAGGTTGTAAATATGATATTACCCGTCATTGACTACCAACTTCTGCTAGGGAAGACATTGGAACTTGAATTTATGTAACTCTGCTTTGACATCTGTAAAAGTTTTGAAGATTCCTCTTGCAGGTAATAGAATGTCATAAAAAGATCATAAAGCCAAGTCCTGCTATGCCCAATAAGAGATATAAATGCAGATCATGAAGGAAAAATGGCCTGCAACTTTTCAGAATATCATTTGCAATGCTAGCGGCATAAAAAGACAAAGGGTTTGCATTTCTTAAACTTAAAACTTTCTTATGCATGCTAATAAATCTAAAGAAGTATTATTATTATTATGCCATATACCTTGAAGGCACCTTTTTACTCTGGTCCAATCATGCTGACTCTCATTATGTATTTGTGGAGTTATACAAATCCATAGATATTGAGCATGACATTCCAAATGGCTCCTGACTTTCATTCCTTGTACCTCATCTCCCATGATTTGCATTATATCACAGAATGTGTCAATTCTTTGTTTTGGTCATCTATCCAAATCCTCTTGTATGGTCAGGGCATTAGTTACATTTTCTGAAAATAATTAACAAAATTAGATATTTGTAACTCTTATGCTGAAGCTAATGCAGAAGTGGTAGCACTGACTATAGGAGATATGAGAGGAACAACACAGGCAATAATCAGCCCAACCATACATTTGCTCCTTATTCTTCCAATATTTGTAATATTCTTATTACATTTGATCTAATTCTTCCAATAATTATAAGACTTTTGTTCTTAAAGCATACCAGGATTTAGATAAATTTATAGGAATCATAATAAAATCTTGTTGATGTTCTACCATTATATATTGATCATTATATAGTAAAGAAACACAGTTGGACAAAAGATAATTAAAACAAGAAGCATGAACTCATTAACAGAGTCAATAACAATGGTAACATTCCCAATGAGGTGGGGTAACACAGAATGTTACATTTACCATTACCCCAGAACCTTTTACATTTTTATCCACATCAAACGTAACATCATACAAGGCAGCTGCCAATTTCCAAATATGTCTCTGAAAAAGTCCAGAACTAAATGCCCATTGTCATTTCCTTTTGTCCAGTGTTGGATTGATTTCCATACCAGTCCATGATTGAGTCGTTATAAACAGACACATTAAAAGAAAGAGGAAGGTCAGTATGACAACTTCTCTATTTGACTGATTTTTTAAAGGCAGTTTCCATTGTCTCTGTCCCACAAGGTCTAAAAGCCTGAGGGAGGGCAGCTTGTCCAGTCTGAAATATAGGCATTCCCATTTTAATGCTTTGCACTAAATTCTTAGAGATACTCTTCTCCCAAGTCTGAGAGTCCACAGAAACACATCCAACATTGATACTATTTCTAGTAAAACAAATAGGCAAGCCTTGACTTGTAGCAGTGTCAAGTTCTCTAAGAAAGTTCTCTCTTGTTCTTTAAAATGTTCTCTCTGCTCCTTTCTCCTTATCTTGCTCTTTCCTCCTGCTCTGATGTAACAATCTCAATGCCTTTGCTTCAGAAGTTATACCTTTACTTCTAAGTTCTTGAGTTCTATTCTGTCTCCTCTCTTTGTCCTTAGTACTTATACATCTTTCAGAATACATGATTACATGGTAAAAAGTTCACCACAAGTATACACATAAATTCAAATCATAAATTGAATAAGCTTACAGAAGAGAATGTTTACATGTATATCCGTTAAGAGTAATTATCTGGATAAACATTAATCATCTGTCTACAGGTTTATGGAGAGTTAAAAAGCATAATTTTTGTGACTAAGGTATTAATAAGGTCAATTTTTTATCTTTTGTCCTCAAATTTATAGGAAATCATTAGTTCCCTTTTTATGACATTTGGCTAATTATTTTACAACCATTTGGAATGTGCTTTAAATTGTAGATGCCTGATTGCTATCTCAGAAGCAATTACCTCATGACACTTGACTATGGGGAGAGTTCTCAAAGCAGATTTGACATCAGAAAGGACTTAATAGCAGTCCTGTTATAAAAGAGTTTAATAATTACTAATATAATTTTAGAAAGTCTTATAGGCTCATCATAAAGAATAAAGAAATCATCTCCTTTTTTAATGTAACATCTTCATTGTTCTGCAGAGATCTGCTCAAAAGGGTGGGCTAATGATTGTTGTATATATTTAATAATAACAGGAAAAGCGTATTAATAGCAGTAATCTTTCCTAAAATGAAATTCTTCTCGGTCATGGAAGAACCATCTCAGGAAGATTGCCTACTAGTTTTTAGCTACTCCTTGTTGGCTTCTTGCAGGGTACTCAGCAAGGTCACAGTCATTCTTTGTTCAAGCATCAGCATTTCTCACCAATCACTCTGGTAGCCACCACACTCCTTCAATATCTAGTGAAAAAACCACATATGGGGCCTCATCCCCACAGCTACCTGGGTTCAGACCCATGACATAATCCTGTCAGAAACTCTTTCCAGTTAACATATAAAAAGTCATGTTAAGTTTGAGAATTCCAGAAAAGTTCAGCAGCTAATTTATTTGCTGCACCCAATGTCAGAAAGTGTAAAATAAATAGAGCATGATGAAGACAGTTATATGGTGTAGGGGATATACTAACCCCCTTTTTAACTTTAGCAATTGTTGTTTCTGTACTCTATGAGATCTTTCCACAATTCATTGCCCTTATGAATTATAGGGAATTTCTGTTTTGTGGACAATATTGAGTTGCTGACAAAAAGTTTGAAAGGCTTTATTAGTATATCCAGTGCCATTTTCAACTTTTCTGATTTTAGGGATACCTAAAATAGTGAAGAATTTTAAACAATCAATTACAACATGTTTAGTAGTTTCTCCTCACAAGACAGATGCACATATGAATCTTGAATATGTATCTATTGTGACATGACTATACTTTAGCTTCCCAAAGTTAGGGATGTGAGTAACACATATTTGCCAAAGTTGATTAAGCAGTAGTCCTCATGAATTCACACTATAATTGTGTATAGAAAGATGTTGTGGGCCTTTAGAACATTGTTTATCAGTGGCTTGAGCAGCTTCTTGAGAAATTTGAGATTGCCTTTTTAAATTGTTGCTATTTTGATGATGAAGAGTATGTGATTGTTGAGCAATTTCTTTGTTAGAGAAATAGTAACAACTCAAGTTAATATATCTGCTGCTGAATTTCCCAGACAGGGGTCCAGGGATGTGAGTATGTGTCCTGATGTGTCCTATATAATATGGATGCTTTCTGTTCCTCATACTTGATTTAATTGGCTGGAACAATTGTAAAATTTGACAACTGTTACAATTTACATAAGAAACAGTCTCCAGAATTGATAAAGCTCAAGCAGTATATTGGTTATCTGTATATAAATTAAAAGGAGGCTGTTCCAAAAGTTTGAACTCAACTGCAACAGCTTTTATTTCAGTGACCTGAGCAGATGTAGGTTCAAATTTCAAAGTTAACTTTTTTGAATCCAAAATATAGGCACCTCTTCCATTAGAGGATCTATCAGAGACTAAAGCAGCCTTTTTAAAAATAGAAGCGATGCTCAAATTATGGGCAAATACAAACTCATGAAGACTATCAAATTGTAACAACTTATGGCAAGGATAATGATTATCAATTTTTACCTAAAAAATTGGCAAATAGCATAGGTCAAATATCCATATTTTGATAGAGCCAATCAATCCACAATTTAGTTAAGGTACAAGGATTTCATATGTATTCTTTCCAAAATATTTCTTCCCTGGATAGTTGCATTAACATGGCAACCAGTTCATAGTAAGGAATAATTACTTTAGAAGGAAAGAGCAGTAGATGTACCCAAAGTAAGGGTCCATTATGCCACAACACCACCATAGGTGTATGCAGAGTGAGTAAAATATAAGTTCCCCATGGCCTAACATAGTCAACATAATAAATCACTTGTTGTTCTATAGACATTTTGACTATAGATAATGGTGGACATCCTCCCTCAGTTATAGACAATGGAGAAAAAGGATCAAAATATTTTAAGATGTCAAATAATGGCTTTAATTCTCCTGTAGTTATCCTTAAGAATAGTCTAAACCAATTTATATCTCCTAATAGTTTCAGAAAATCATTTAAAAATTTTAATTTATCTTTTCTCAGCTGTATTTTTTGTGATAAATAGTTTTTGAACATAATTGGTGTCCGAAATACTTATAGGGGAGCTCATGCTGAATTTTCTCTGGAGCAATAACCAACCCTTCTTCTTTCAACGTCTGTTGTAATTGGGTATAGGCTTGCAGCAAAGAACCTTCATTTTTGTCAGCTAACAATATATCATCCATATAATGATCTATATAAATGTAGATATCTATGAAAATCTTGAGGCTTCTGTTGCTGAAACAAAATTTGTTTAATAGTTTTTTTTTCCTTCAATGCAGTTGCCATCCTTCAGTACAGGATGGTCCTATATCCATGCATAAATGGATACATTCAGAAATATCTCCATTCTTTCTATGTGGTCAAATTGCTGCTTGACAAGCAGAGTTTGCATCTTCATAGGCTAGTTGCTTTACTAGTAAAAAGCCAGCATCAGAATCATGAAAAATTCTGCCAGAGCTTTCAGGAGTTGATCCACAAATTCCTGAAAAGGCTCATCTGGCCCTTGTCTTGTTTCTGATAAGTCTTAATGAAGCATTCCTTTTGTAGGTAAAGCACTCCAAGCATTATTTGCAGCGGTGCTAATCTATGCATATACTCCAGGCCTATACATCAACTGCTTGGATATCCCTGCTTATTGCCCTTCTCAGTCAGAATTTCATATTTTACTCCAGCATTATTTGCACAGGCATTCAGTTCAGCAATTCTTTGTCAATGCTCAGAAAATTTCTGTTTTCCAAAGCACACTCCCCTCCACTTAAGCACGCTCTACCCAGCTGTTTCCAATCACCAGGAGGTAAAGCATCTGCAGCTAAATTCTCAAGTATAGCCCATAGTGAAAGGAGCAGTAGGTCCATATTGGGTACATGCAGCTTTTAATTCCTTCAATTGTTTAAAAAGTATAGGTTGATTAATTCTAACAAGATTGCCCAGTGTAATTCTTATAGATCCTCTCCTTGCACTCTGCAATTCTGCCTGCGATGGGAACATAGTTTTTTTTTTTTTTTATTGAGGGAAATAGCACCCCTCCATCTTAGAGTACATCAATGCCACTAACAGATCTTCTCTCTTCATAGGTGGATCTAGACCTGCTATAATACTAGAATTGGTGATTTCTTCCTTCTCCTCCTCCTCCTCCTCCTCCTCCTCCTCCTCCTCCTCCTCCTCTTCCTCCTCTTCCTCCTCCTCCCCTCTTCCTACTCCTTCTTTTCTTCAGTCCGTAAGTTCTCTAAATTATTTTTCTGTATGAATTGTTGAAGTTGCTCCTTCTGTTCATCCTTATCCTTATGTCTGCGAGTTACTGCAAAAACCTATTTTGCCGCTTCTTTCTCTATGTCTTCTTCTTCTTCAGGATTATGGGTCTCCTCTTTCAGTCTTGTTATAGCCTTTTTAGTATCCTCATAAAGAGGAGGGGCAGTTGGCTAGGCAGCACTATCTTTATTTAATTTGGGCATATTAGTGATCACTACTAGAGGATCTAACATTGCTAGGACACTTTTTTTCTCATGTCTAGTGTCCAAGCAGTCCTTAATTAAAGTCCACAAGCTAAAAGTGTCAACAGGGATTTTCTCAGGTCCATGGGTATCATAATGATCATGCAATTTTTGTCTTACCTCTACCCAGTTTTCTCAATTTATGGTCCCTTCTTTGGGGAACCAAGGCCATACTTCATCTACAAAATTGAAAAACATAAGCAACTTCTTCTGGCCTATCTTAGCTCCCCATATTCTAAGCATATCTGTAAGCATGTTTACGGAAGCAAGCTACTATTTCCCTGCTCATTTTTCTTGTTTTCTCTTTAACTTTTCTCTTCTCTCTCTCTCTCTCTCTCTCTCTCTCTCTCTCTCTCTCTCTCTCTGTCTCTGCTTTTTCTGATCACCCTTCACTTTTTTCGATCACCTTTACTTTTCTGAGTTCCCTTATCTACATTTTCCTATGCCTTTTACTCCCAAAAGTTATCACTGCAAACTCTTTCACTTTTCCAGGCTGACTACACAACTTAGCTATGGTGAAGAGTGTAAAATCACAGTAGTTTTGTTTTGATGTTTTTGAAGACCTTCCAAACCAACTGGGCCACTGTATTTTAGTAGTATCAGTTTTAATATTCCATTTTGCCATTTTTTTTAAAATATACAATCTGTATTACCAACTACTTAAGAAGGAAAAATAAAAGAATTACTTGAACTTAGGCATTTAATATTAGCCTAACATTAATCAAGAAATATGCACTAGATATTCCTTCTGTTCTGCTTTCCACCCAGGCCAGATCAGCAGACCCAATACCCTCTCACACCCTATAGTTGCCTGCCTCCCAGGAAGTCCATCAGTAACCAGCGATACAGGTGATACTCCCACCCAAATATTCATGCCAACTGTTACACACACAGCCCAGCTGACTCAGGCCCTACGTGCCCTGCTGAGCTCCAACTTTCTGGTCTGCTTCTCCCTCAGGGTCAGATTAGTGGGCCAACACCCTCCCACAACCTACAGCTTGCCTTGTGCCCTAAGGTCTGCAATAACCAGGAACACAACATGCCTGTCTCCCAGGAGGTCTTCCTTAACCAGGGGCATGCTCTTACAGTTTGGACCTCCATCTGCAATGGGGACAGATTCTGCCCCTGGAGCCTAGAGCCTGTCTGTCTCCCAGGGCTTTACCCTGCACAGAAACACAGGAGATCTGTTTTAACAAGAGACACAGGAGGCCTGCTCTAACCAGAGATATAGAAAACACATCCTCCCCCAACCTGAGACTGCACTGCCTGCCTCCGAAGGGGTCTGGGTCTAACCGAAGTTACAGAGCTCTACCTGTCTCCAAGGAAACTGACTCCAGTCTGAGCTATCCAGGCCAGTTAATCACAGAGATAACCAGATAGAAAGAAGCAAGCACAATAACATACCCGACAGAAACCAATGCAGTTTAGCAACCAGGAGATCCCAGTTCTCCCACCACAGCAAGCCTTGAATACCCTAACATGCCTGAAAAGATAATGACTTAAAATCCCATCTCATTAAGATGGTAGAGGCCTTTAAGGAGGATATAAAGAACTCCCTTGAAGAAATACAGGAAAACACAGGCAAACAGGGAGAAGCACTTAAAGACAAAACAAATAAATCCCTTTAAGAAATACAGGAAACTGCAATCAAGCAGGTGAAGGAATTGCACAAAATGGTCCAATAACTAAAAATGAAAATAGAAATAATAAAGGAAACTTAAAGGGAGGCAAGTGTGGAGATGGACAACTTAGGAAAGAGACTAGGAGCTACAGACACAAGCATCACCAACAGAATAGAAGAGATAGAGGAGAGAATCTCAGGCACAGAAGATACTGACACATCCATCAAAGAAAATACAAAGCATAAAAAGCTCCTAACTCAGGCTGTTACCACTCAAAGGTAGTGTCTGTCTTTATCATTTAAGTGTGTTTCTTGTATGCGGCAAAATGCTGGATCATGCTTGCATATATAGTCTGTTAGCTTATGTCTTTTTATTGAGACTGTTGATATTGAAAGATATTAAAGACAGATAATTGTTAGTTCCTGTTATGTTCATTGCTATAGGTAGCATTATGTGTATGTGATTCTCTACTTTTGATTTTCTTGTGAGATGATTAATTTCTTGGTTTTTTTTTTCCCCCTTTGGTATAGATTCTCTCCTTGTGTTGGAGTATTCCTTCTAGAATCCACTGTAGAGCTGGATTGGTATATATATAGCCAAGACAAACAGGATCTGCCATTCTAATATCCAATATAATAAACTTCCAACCAAAAGTTATCAAGAGAGATAGGGAAAGACAGGTCATATTCATCAAAGGAAAAATCCACCAAGGGAAAGTCTCAATCCTGAATAAGGGCACCCACATTCATAAGAGAAACTTTACTAACGCTCAAAACACACATTGAACCCCATAAAATAATAGTGGGAGACTTCACCCTATTCAACACCCTAATCTCATGGGGTAAATTGAAACAGAAACTAAGTAGAGAAACAGTGAAACTAACAGAGATTATGAACCAAATGGATTTAACTGATATCTACAGAACATTTCACCCTAAAGCAAAAGAACATAACTTCTTCTCAGAACCTCGTGGTACCTTCTTCTAAATTGACCATATAATCAGACACAAAACAAGTCTCAACAGATACGAGAATATTGAAATAATCCTTTGCAGCCTATCAAATCATCACAGACTGATAAAGAAATTAAAGACTTCTAAGAATTCAATGAAAATGACACAGCATATCCAAATTTAAGGGACAAAATGAAAGCAGCGATAAGAGGAAAATTCATAGCACTAAGTGTCCTTGTACAGAAATTGGCCAGAACCTACACTACCAACTTGACAACACACCTAAAAGTCCTAGAACAAAAAGAAGCAAACACACCTAAGAGGAGTAGAAAGCAGAAAATAGTCAGGGAAGAAATCAACCAAATAGAACCAAAGAGAACGGTGGGATGAGAGACTGTGGGAGGGGGAACAGTGAGTGGGGGAAACAGCTGGAATGTAATAGAGAAATATATAACATACTCAGAATTCATAACTAGTA
Source organism: Rhynchomys soricoides (assembly GCA_019843965.1). Lineage (NCBI taxonomy): Eukaryota > Metazoa > Chordata > Mammalia > Rodentia > Muridae > Rhynchomys > Rhynchomys soricoides. The sequence goes on from JADRCH010000150.1 coordinate 5,318,801, forward strand.
CATTCATACTTTTGGATTTTCTAATTGTTTTGTTTTATACTAAATGACTAGTTTTAATTTAAAGATTACTCAGAATTCGTAACTAGTTCATAGTTTTGGATTTTCTGATTGTTTTGTTTTATACTTGATGACTATTATTAATTTAATGATTGCTGAGAAACTAACTATAGAGGAGATACCTTCTGCTTGTGATCTAATTGACAGTAGCTACAAATAGGTAGAAAGAAAAAAAGGAAAAAAAGAAAGAAAGAAAGAAAGAAAGAAAGAAAAAAAGAAACCAAACCAAACTGCAACAAAAACTAAACTTTAAACCCATTTGTAAGAACAAGTTTGACAAGATTTCCAAAAGTCCTCACCAGATAAAGCACCAATTTTAGGCAAGCAGTAACTCATGTTGGTGGTTACCAGCCTTGTGACATCATAGATGACATCAACAATGAAGCATTGTACTCAGCTAGCTAAGAAGTAGTAGTTAAAGAGAAAGTGTTTCAACACTAGATTATAAATTAAGTGAAAAAAACCTCAGACATTCCATATTTGTTCTCTCTTCTTAGTATAATCAAATTTGACATACTTAATTCTCAAAAGGTAATAGCCATACCTTAGATTTAACTTTTTAAATTTTGTTTCTTTTTTTTTTTAATGGAATACTTATTTGTACTTAGTAGACTGTTGGACACAGTAAGGCCTATCTGCTTTAACATGTTATCCCTTAGGCCAATGCCTACATTTCTTCATGTCTAGAGCCTAGTTATATATTTTGGCAGGAATATATCAGAAGTGGTAATGTTTCCCAGTTCAGTATATTCTAAAGGACATCATGTCAATTTCTGGTGTTGGTGATGTTCATTTTGATCACTAAATGTGCTTGCCAGATTTTATATTATAACACTGTTATTTTCTCTTTGCAATTATTGTATAATGAATGAACTTGTTTTAGACTGTTTAAATATTATATGAGTCTTAAATTTTTTACCTAAACTATAGTTGACAATTAAGATTCATATTTGAATTGATTGCCATTCTTATGGACTCCAAATAATTTTCTAATTCTATTATTTTTGCTAGGATTTTATAGAATTCTAACACAGTAAAGGTCTATCTCTCCTGAGTTAATTCAGTTTTTCATCCCTCTGATAAGTACTTGAGAGATGTGACAAAATAATTAATGAAATATTTCCTTTTTTTTTCAAGCAGTTCAATATGTATATGGATGACTCCTCCACTGTAAACTTGTGGTAAGAAAAAATCATGATAGTAGGATAATATGACAGAGGAGACATTTCCCTACATAGTACCATAGTAGGGAAAGAAAGAACGTACATAGGAATAAGATATTTCCTTCAAAATCCCTTTGATTTACTTCCCCAAATCAGATTTCTCCTTGTAATTTCAGCTCCTTTATACACAGTCATCATACTGTGAATCAAACAGTGGATCAATCCACTAGATTTGAGCTCTCAAATCTTTACTTCCTTTCAATGAGTATATCTATCAGTTGTAGACCAGCTATTTAACACTTGTGTCTTCATGGAGTGTAGATAACCCATGAAGCCCTGGGTTCAGTCTTTAATATGATGTAAACCCTGTTTGATGATGCTCATCTGTAAATCCAGAATTCAGAAGAGTCAGATGAATCACAAGCTTTAAGGCCATTGACAACTGTATAGTGATGTGAGGCCACCTTAAAAATTACATAGAATATTTTCTCTAAATTAATTAATTTATAAATAATTGATTAAATATAAAATGCAAGCTATAACCTTTTCTTTCCTTTGGTAACAATTACTCAAGGATTCTCATTTTTAAGTCTTTCAGCACTTATTTTTCTCCTTTACTGATGAATGAATAAAACATCATAACTGAATACAATGTGGTAAGGTCCTTTATTACAAATTAGGCCAGAAAAATTACCATAAAGGAAATTATTGGGACTTAAGTTATACTTGTATAGGTATATAATCCTTTTTAATATTCATAAAAATTCATAGGTTTATAGCAAAATGATATCTCCACACAGTGTATTAAGTTTATATGTATGAATTTTTGTGTTCATATATGTGGGAGCATGTGAGAGAGGTAAGAAAAAAAGCTCAAAAATAGATAAAATATTAAAAACTGTTGAATTTGTTTATGAGTATGTGTGCTATTCATACGCTTTAAAATTTAAGATGTTTTACAGATCAAACTGGTAAAAATACTTATTGAAATGATACACATAAAACAATATGAATACCACTTCTCAGAAAGGCTGCTCTCCAATGGTGTTGGGACTTTAAGTCTGTGGTTTGTTTACACTGTGTAGTTGTACTGTATTCATCCTTTCCGTGTATTCTAATGCACATTTCAACCATGACCCAGCTGCTCAACCGTGTGAGCTTTGAAAGAATGGAAGTCCTGCTTATGTCAGAATGCTCTTTTTGACAAGGAAAGATTTTTAAAATATCAATGGTGCTAGAAATATTGATAAGCTGTATATTTTTCTTTCAAGAATATACGTTTATGTCATTTATTTTCCCTTCAAACCTTATAGTGAATTTTTGGGTGATTAAATATACCATATATCATTACAAAATAATCTTATTTGATTTTCTATAAAATATCACATTTGTTACTCAAATAATTTTTCTAATGAATAGATGTATATAAAAACATATTCACTAGACTATCCATTGCAGAAAGGGAAATCACTTCCTAACTGAAAAGGTCAGATGTATTTTAAAAATGTTTCTGAGAAAGGCAAGGTGTACTTTTGAGGCTGAGAGTTATTCTAGTTTTGGTGGGAAAAGTCAGGAAAGACCTCAATGTTAGATAAAAAAGAAGAAAATATGTTTCTCCTATAAGAAATGATGAAGTACCACAATGACTAGACTGAACAGAATCTTATGACATATAATGAATTTATGTTTAAGGGTGCAGGATTTCTGGTCATCAGTCTTAATGTGCCATTAGATATGGACTACCTACTCCCATCCTTCCCTCCCATCTCTTTTTCAATCTATTCTTATCTCTAATTCAACATCTCCTGATTACAGCCTCTAACTTGCCCTGTATTGCAGATATATAAAGAGGGATGGGGAGCTTTGATTTTTAACTATATTTAAAAGTTGGAAAAGCACAGAGAAGAACGATAAAATATATTGAGTTTTGATACATTTCAGCATTTCAACATTTTATGTAATATCATTTATAGTTGCATCATGTGAGTGGGCAGAAAGTGGCATATCTGTAGGAGAGATAACTGTCTTTTAAAAATGAATTTACTTAATTTTGTTTATATAGGAACCTATACAGCCCAGGCTAACCTTGAATTTTCTGTATAGTTTATGATTACTCTGAGCTTTTGGCCATCCAGGCTTCATATTAATTCTAGTTTATAGAGGTGTATGAACACACCTGATTTGTGAGTATGGGGGAAAATTCAGATCTGCATGTTAAGCTGTCTACCATCTAAGCTATGTCCTCAGCCCTCTTTATTACAGTTGATTTTAGAGTATGTCTTAGTTCCATGAATCAAGGACATTTCCAGTTATATTTTTACCTTTGAGAAGTGCATTATTTCTTATTCCCTATGAATGTTAAGACTTAATCTAAGACTACCATATAATGGTACTCATATATATGAGGAGCTGTGCAAGATAGAGACAACTTACTGACCCTTCAGGAGTCTATTAGGAATATATCAGGTGTAGTGGTGGATGCCTACAATCCTAGCACTTGGGAGCTAGAGACAACAGGACCAAGTGTTCAAGAACATTGTGATATATTTTCAAGGATGAGACTGGTCTTGTTTACAGGAAATCCTGTATAAAATTAAGTAAATAAGCAAGTAAACAGTAGCTCTGAGAGTCAGAAGCCATGCATACTGATGGATTTATTCTAGTATCCACAATAATAATAATTGTCTGCCATTTGCCATTTATGCTTTTCTCTTTCAGTATCTCATCATTATTATTGATTTCTGTCTGTATATAATGCTATATTTTGATTTTTCATTATTAAATTACATGCCCTGTGTTCTTCTACAGAATTTGTGAGGGGTTTTCTTAATCCTGTACTTAGGCTTCTATGAAGGCAGAGATCTTTGTAGCCCTAGGGCCCATGTTTCTCCATAAAAGCTGCTTAATAAATATCAATAAACAAGTTCTCAGGTTCATGGTTATCATAATGATCATGTAATTTTTATCCTACCTTTATCCAGGTTTCTAAATTTATGGTCCCTTCTTCAGAGAACCAAGGACATACTTCTTCTTGAAAATCTAGTGTTGAGAGAGAGAGAGAGAGAGAGAGAGAGAGAGAGAGAGAGAGAGAAAGAAAGAGTTATAACTATGCAACCAGACCAAGGTGTGGTCCCCTACCCACCATTCTCTCTGCTCCAATTCTCTCCTGAAAATTCATCAGATAAGTTGAAAATCTTTCTCTGAAAACAAGATCCTCCTCTGGATGCCCCTAGGACAGCCTCTTCTAGCAGAAGATTCTGGGGAAAATTTTAATTTCTTGGTCTTCATTCTTTCAATAGTCTGATATCCAGAGAAGGGGAACAATTGTCTTTTTAGAATATATCCATTCCTGCTAGGCAGGCCAGTTACATTTCCCCCAAACTATCTGTGATAGATAAGTAAATCAATTTTTATTTTCATTTACCTCACTGTTTTGCAGTATCTCCATTATGGAAACTAACATTTTCTCTTTTCTGTAGTCTGATGCTCTGTTGTTAGCTGAATGAAACAAACAAAAAAATCCTCTAGTGCAAAGATGGAGTACACTAGGGAATTAACCTGACATTGTACTGAAACACATAAACTAAGATTAAGGAACAGGAGGCCCACAGTTAAGCTCTACCCAGCTAGTCAACCTGTACTCTAATTATCTAGCTTTTATTTACTCATCAATATCAAGTAATATTCTGTTTATTTGTTTATGGTCTGCCTATTTCCAATGATTTAAGCTGCCCAAATACAGCTAATTTAAATACTTTTACAACAAAACACTGTTTGTGGCACATACAGTAAGATTTAACATACAGTTTATAAGAAATAAACATTATAGTTGAATTATCAATTAAATTATTCTGTTCTTCATATCAGCTAAAAAGTTGAATAAATAGTTCTGTAAAAGTTCTCAAGTATAATGCTTTGTGAAAATTAGTTCTAAAGAAAACTGAAATTCTTCTAAATCATTATGATTTTATTAATGCAAAAATTTAATTACAAATTGACTTTGGCACCAAGTAAATAACTAATAGGTAACTAACAACCAAGTCACAGGATTAAAACAAATAATTCCTGGGTTATAAGGCTGTTGAGCCAAGGACCTGAGGAGCACAGAGGAATAGAGAGTTACTAGAAAAACATATTTTTGTTCTCCATTGAAATCAAGAGCAGCACATTTTGTGGCAACACTTATTGGAGATGCTTTGTAAATACAAAGTAAGAGGATAGCTCTTTCTTTTTTCTTTCACTGTTACAGTTAGGAATGAGGAAACTAAATATCTTTAGTCATCCTAGGTCTTAAAGGGTGACTTCCTGGAGAAAGATATTGAGCAAGGTATTTCAGACAATGAGTCCAATATGAATCAGACATACTCATGGGAGAACAAGTAGGTACTTTCAGCAAGAGCACAGGTAGAAGTGAATGCAGGTGTTGACTGTTTCTTAATCATGGTTTTATATAGTACAGTCCAGTTTCTGAATAATTGCTCAGTGTACTCTATCTTTGCATTTGAGTTTTTATTCAACCAGAAACTGAGCAGAAGACTTCATAGGAAAAGAAAAATAAATGTCAGGTTCCATAACAAAGAAACCAGCAAAAACCAGATAGAGAGGAGGGACAGGCATTTCTAATCAAAGTATCTTATTTAATTTTGTGCAAATCCTTTTCTTTCTAAACTCCACCTTCACCCCAAGCTAATGGCCACAATAACATTTAGAAAATCAACAGCCTGCTTCTGTTAGAATACAGGAGGAATAACACACAGCATTTGGCATGGCAAAGATGCCTTAGGAATACAGACAGTTGGTCACCAAACAGCAGATGATCACCCACGCACAGTTGGTCAGCAATTGGATTCTTCTTAGAAAAAATATACAGGACAGATATCACACCATACCAAGTCATCACAGAGTACCTTACTTAACAATGCAGACATTAGTTGGAATTTTCTTTGGTCCTGGTATCCATCAAGAACACATACAAGGAATACATGTTAGGAGACTCACTTTTTCATATCCAAAATAAGTATATAGTACTGTATTGAATCTCTATCAACATAATATAGAATCTTCTATTCAAGATCTTATAATATTCTCAAATAATAACCATACCTGGCGAAACTTCTACTGGTTTATGTATTAGAAATCTTGTACTGCAAATACAATATGTTCAGCAACACATTCATGTACATTGAAAATATCCTCAATGAAAGTCTCTGTCTAAATTAAGGATGATTTATTTATATAATCATTCTAGTGAGTAACGTAAAAAGTTTACTTAAAAACATTTTTTGCATGCCTACCACTTTCCCCAACTAACTTACAAGTTCCTCATAAACTTGCTCCAGTAACTTTTTAAGTTTTGTCCAATGCATCTAACATGCGAACCCCAGGAAAAAAGTGAATTCTAAGGAAGGCAGGTTGAGAACAAACAATTTCAATTTCTTCTGAAGAAGGTTTTTTTTTTAATTTCCTAGAGATTGGCACAGGAAAATTCCACCCCAGGGATGGATGCATCCAAATTACAACCCAGGGAATGAGAAACAATAAGGCTACTACGGATGGAACCAGAAACCAAGTAAACCAAGAGGTTTCTAAAACACGAGCAGAGAATGTAAGTCGGGCTGGTGTCCTTGCCTAATACTAAGCATAACTTTAATTTTTCCAGATCTAGAAGTTTTGAGCAATTTGCAAGGGACTCTGAAGCTTAAATGTTTAAATAATGTTATGTTTAGAAAATCTAATATATTTTCATTGTCTGTTTATGAAATATGCTCTGATACTGTTTTACCTTATCACTGACTATTTGAGGCTTATGAAAATATGTTTATTGCCTTTGAAATGAGATAATTTTATTCACTCTATTTCTTCTATTTTATTCAGTCTATTTATTGCAGCCAAGAGCCAGTTGCTTGGGCTTGTGAGATGATTCAGTAGATGAAGGTTTTTACTGTCAAGTCTGTTTACCTGAATGTGATCTCCAGAATCCACATGGTTGAAGAAGAAGAGACCCAGATCCTGTAAATTGACTTCTATATGCATTCTCTAGTGAACATGTGCATGCAAACACATACACATTAAAAAAAAATGCAACTTAAAATTTGAAAAGAACCAGTTGCTTTAGTAATACTGTGTTTTGCACTGAAAGGAAATTTGGAATTAATTTCCTGCATTTTTCCAAAACAAAAGTAATTTAGTTAATAATAATTTTAAAGCCATTAGCCAAAATTATTGAGTAAAAAGCTTCTTAACATTGTACCAAAGGTTAATCTTTTACACTTTTAGCATTTGATAGTTTGACATTGCAGAACTTCATAGCACTTGATACTTATGTCTACCTACTACCAAAATAAAATTAATATTTCATCAGATAACACAATCATTAAAATGTCATGTTTTCTTTTCATAGCTCCCATTGCTTTCAGAGTTTCAAAGTGTTCTTTTTTATAGAACAAATCAAATATCATTCAGGCTTTACATTAGTAACTCAGTATACAATGTCTTAGCAATGTTCATGCAGGATTTTAGAAGGTTCCCTTCTCTTCATCTCTCACTGTGCCTCCTAGTAGTTACCTGAAGATCTTTCTGCAATGTTTTGAGCTCATGAAGTAATTTTATTTGCATTTGCCTCTCAACTGTTTCACACAAGGTATCTTGCTCATTTCCTGCAGGTTACACTTTGGTTATTATCGTGCCACACAATATAGTGTTTACTCACTCCATTAATCATTTTTCAGTGTTTAATAACACCAGGAAGGATTTTATAAATAGTGAATGAACATTCAGAATGCTTATCTGCTCCATACTGAACATTCTTTGAAAAAGACTAAAACTGAATTTGTTTTCATAGGAGTTATGTATTCCCTCCAACCCCACTGTAATGGATTTCCTTATTAGTTGCTATAAACCATCACTTTGGATAATCACACAGTTTCTTGGGGGAGTCTGAAAGTAAGACCTTGCCACTATATTATATTTCACTTTGCCAGGTTTGTGTCTTTGAATACTGTGAATTTATGTAGAAGGAAGTGTATCCAAAGGTTAAGATGCACTTACATAGTTTTACTAATTGTAGCCATTTTAAGCGGAAAGTAAGAGAAATAACTGAAGGTCACTTGGGAACAATTCTGCCTGGGTAAAAAATTGGGAGAAATGGTAAATGATTTGGAAACACTTTTAAAAGAAAATCTCTAATAATTCTTCTTGTAGCTCTGCTAAATTGTAAAGATCATCTGCTGTGCTAATAATAGTGGTAAACACAGTGTGTGGGTGGTTAATGTTAGATCACTCAAATACCCTTTAGAAAGCTTCAAGAAAGAAAAGCCTAGAAGACATGGATGAAAAGGGACGCTGTGTAATTGTTGTTAGGCTAATGGAGATGCTGGTTTGAATCTTCACTCTTGGAAACTAAATGACTATCATAGAAGCAATTGCGTTTGTGCCTTCATGGAGCTAGCTTCTCTTCCTGAAATAATTGCGTCCATTGCACAGCTGGGACTGGGATGATAACCCAGTTTCAAGTGTTTTGGGCTCACTTGAAAACCTCAAAGATGCTTGAATTACAGAAACAAAGGCACATGCTAGTTCATTGAGGAACCTATGAGTATATATGCTTATTTAAATATATATGAATATATGTGAACTTTATGGTGTCATACAGGTACCAAGTATATCACAAATGGCAAAAGCGAAGCACCAAATGCTATACATTTAAATCACCTTTTATCCTGTATTTTGAATGAGTAGAACCTAGAAAAACTTGATTATATTTACTGGGGCAATGATTTGTGCTGGACTCATCTGAATAATCAATATATATATATATGCCTAGGCTTCTCTCAGACCCATTCAATAATATTATTCAGGGAAATGAGTGCAGTACTGGCTGGTTTTGTGTCAACCTGACACAAGCCGGAGTTATCACAGAGAAGGGAGTCTCAGTTGAGAAAATGCCTCCATGATATCCAGGTGTAAGGCATTTTCTCAATTAGTGATCAAGGGGAGAGGGCCCCTTGTGGGTGGTACCATCTGTGGGCTGGTAGTCTTAGGTTCTATAAGACAGCAAGCTGAGCAAGCAAGGGGGAGCAATCCAGTAAGAAGCATCCCTCATGGCCTCTGCATCAGCTCCTGCTTCCTGACCTGCTTGAGTCTCAGTCCTGACTTCCTTTAGTGATGAACAGCAATGTAGATGAGTAAGCTGAATAAATCCTTTCCTCCCCAACTTGCTTCTTGGTCATGATGTTTGTGCAGGAATGGACACCCTGACTAAGATAAGTACTACCATAGATACTGAGTCAAATTTCTAAATATCCCAATACCAAGGTTACATCTCACATAAATTATGACAATAAAACAGAATTGGCAGCAAATGAATTCTATAAAGTATATGTATTTTCTTTTATTTATAAATATATTTCTATATGTGGTTATGGAATTGCAATATGATACTTGAGATTGCCAAATTGATATTATTCATTTTTAAGTCTGATGGTTTGTTTTAATATGGAGGCAAGTTTGAAGTTTAGGTGTAGGAATAGGTTCTAGACACCAGCCTATTTAAAATGATCTTCAGGGTATTCTAACTGTCTTCATGCTCTTAAGTCACTGTAGCTGTCATTATGACTGCCCTAAATGAGCAAAGTATGTCTTCAGTTAACTGGACAGTCTTAAGCAGGTGGAGTAACTCAATCTAACATTTGGGTCAATGTTCTTCTCTTCTCATTGTCTTATCTCAAACAGCTTCTAAATTTCAGCTCAGTGCTAAATTATGACACTTATTTCAATATTTTACCATAGAATAGCAATATGCTTCTTGTTGCTCCAACCTAAAACATCCTAAAATAAAGGTCAGCCTTATGGAAGCACTGAGTGATTGTGTAGACTCTCAAGAACACCAAGAGGAAGCATGGCTTCTGGGCCTTACTCTTTGACATGGATTAGTGGAGTGTCACTAGCTGGTCAGTTAGTCTTGACATGATCTAGTTGGATCAGTGTAGAGAAACCTCCAATGAAAAGATAGATTAACATACTTTATGGCTAGACATGGTAACACATACTATAATCCCAGCTTGAGAAGGCTGAGACAGGAAGGTCACAGTTTTGAGCCCAGTCTGAGCTACATAGTGAGACTAGCTTGAACTGGACAGGAAAAGACTGTATAAAAATGATATTTTTAACATAACCAAAGAATTAAAAATGAAAATTACTTTATCTGCAAGTTTGTTTTTTGTTTTGAGGTGATATATTGTTTTGAACAGAGATAATATACTCATTTCCCAGGGTTCCCAATACCCCTAGGAATGGGTATTACTGGGTGGCTTAAACAGATGGGTCTACAAGTCTGAGGCAGGTAGTCTTCGGGCTGGTTTCTTCTGTGAACTCTCATTTTGGTTTGTCAATGGCCATTTCTTCTAGTGTCTCCGCACTGCACATGTCCGTCTCTACCATAATTTCCTCCTTTCTTAAGGGCCCAGATCAGACTGGATTAGGACTACCTTATTGAACGCATTCCAACTTTTTATCTTTCTAAAGAGCCCATTTCCCCAAACACTCACATTCTAAGATTTTGCAGGTTAGTGACTGAACACATAAGCATTCTGTGGGGGACACAGTTCAGACTATGACAGATAAGAACACCTTTGAGGATACACAATTATCTGTCATTTAAAAATTTATAGGAAAACACTGCTACTTTCTCCACATAGAATACATATTTCTGTCAGAAAAGATTATGACATCCTGAATTTTCAGGCAAATAGATGGAAGTAGAAACTATTATTTTGAGTGAGGTAACCCAGACCCAAAAGGACATGCATGGCATATACTCACTGATAAGTGGATATTAGCCTAAAGGTACAGAATAACTAGTATACAACCCACAGACAGTAAGAAGTCTAAGTAGCCAAAGGCCCAAGTGAGGATGCTTCAAATCCACTTAGAAGGGTGAAGGAAATAATCACAGGAGGCAGAGAGAGGGAAAGACCTGGGTGCGAGAGGGGAGAGGAAGGGAAAAATGGGAACAGGATCAGGTAAGGGGAGGGGCAGGAGAGAAACCCAGAGGGCTAGGAGAATGAATGGAAATATGCAGTCTCAAGGGGAGTTGGGGAGGTGGGTTGGTGAGTGGGAGGTGGAGGGAACCCTCTAGAGAGTACCAGAGACCAGGGAAGTGAGAGATTCTCAGGATTCAAGGAGGGTGACCTTAGCCAAAATGCCTAACAATGGGGAGAGGGAACTTGATGAAGCCACCTCCAGTTGATAGACAGTATCTCTAGTGAAGGGATGGGGTTACTAACCCACAGTTAAAATTTCTGCCTAAATTTTAGACAGAATTGTTCCTGTCTAAAAGAGCTTCAGGGACAACAATGTAGAAGAGAGTGATGGAAAAGCAGTCCAGTGATGAACCTAACTTGGAATCCATCTCATGGGGTATGCGGGGCACCAAGGTCTAACATTATTACTGATACCATGATGTGCTTACTTATGGGAGCCTACTATATCTTAATTTTGTTTTTGTTTTTGCTTTTGCTTTATGACCCACTGTATTTAACCAGGGTCACTGTCATCTGAGTGGCTATGACACTATCTACTGACACATGAGTAACTTCTCAGTTGCTAGCTCTGTCACTGAACACTATGACTTTCTCTTCCCCAGGCGCCCTTGACTGCCAGTACCCCCCTCATGTTGTGGGGCTACTCCCCTATGTAAGACTGAATACTAACGTGATCATTCTTGTTCAGGTTATGTTCAGGCAGTTTTTAGTTACACTGAGTTCATGAGAGCCATGGCCAGGTCATGGCCATAACAGAGTTTCTTGGCCCTCCTCTCCATTTTCTTTCTCCTATATGGCTCTACCCCCTCTTCTGTGATAAACCCTAAGCCTTGGAGAGAGTGATATGAACATGTGGTTGGATACTGAGTATTCAACAGTCACCTGTTCTTGGCATCTCACCAGCTGCGAGTCTCTTCATTAATTGTTCTCTACAAATAAAAGCTTAATTTTAGAGTGAAGAAAGTGCTAATTTGAGGGGCATAAACACAATTATTTAAGAGGCAGTTTGACAACATGTCCACTTAACAAAACACTAGTAGTAGGTTCATTCCCATGCCCTCTCAGCTGTGGGCCTTGAACCAATTGCACAGTACAGGCATGAACTCCCACATACAGCTGAAGCCTCAGGTTTGGCCAAAAACCATGTTGATTATATTCATAAAAGTTATGAGAAAACTGTTAACATCTATTAAAAAAGCAAATCAACAAATCTTTGTGTACAAATTTTGTTTAAACTCATCAAGTCCCCTAATGATCTTATCCCTGTTTCTATTTGTCTGTTTTTGTTTTGGTTTTTTTTTTTTGGGTGGGGGAGGTTTGTTCTTTTTTTTTTTTGCTTGCCTTAAGAGAATATCTTACTATGTAGCCCTGGGTGTGGTGTGGAGTTCTCTGTGTAGACCAGACTGGTCTCTTACTCACAGAGATCTCCATTATTCTGCCTTCTCAATTCTGGCATTAAAGGTGTCTACCACTACTTTTCACTTCCTCCTCCTCCTCCTCCTTTTCCTCCTCCTCCATCTGCTCCTCCTCCTCCTCCATCTGCTCCTCCTCCTCCTCCATCTCCTCCTCCTCCTCCTCCTCCATCTCCTCCTCCTCCTCCTCCTCCTCCTCCATCTCCTCCTCCTCCTCCTCCATCTCCTCCTCCTCCATCTCCTCCTCCTCCTCCATCTATCTCCTCCTCCTCCTCCTCCTCCTCCATCTCCTCCTCCTCCTCCATCTCCTCCTCCTCCTCCTCCTCCATCTCCTCCTTCATCTCCTCCTCCTCCTCCTCCATCTCCTCCTCCATCTCCTCCTCCTCTTCCATCTCCTCCTCCTCCTCCATCTCCTCCTCCTCCTCCATCTCCTCCTCCTCCTCCATCTCCTCCTCCTCCTCAAAATTAAAAATGGAGAAACAAGACTACCACAAGGGGTGGACAGAGGGCAGGCTTGCTGAAGACAATTCAATTTAATGAAACATAGAGGATTTAGAATCTTGTCTTCTTGCTAGCAACCAAACACACACACACACACATACACACACACACACACAGAGTCATCAATGCAAAATGCATTTTTTATGGTGTATTTTTTTGGGGGGGGGTGTTGGAAAGGATCCCATCAAAACAGAAATCAGAGTACACAGATTTCAGACTCATAACTGAAGTTGAAGCATCATCAGCAATTTTATTTCTTTTGCTTTAAAGTCAATAGTTGCCTTGAATGAAATGCAAAGACACTTTAAACTTTAAAACGACAGCCATCTCATCCACAGTTTCTTTTGGACTTCTGAAGTCATCTAAACTCTCTGGGCTATTGTAACTCTTGGTTGAAAGGAGTTTAATTTTTTCTTTTTAATCAGGGAAAATACCTGTAGCAAGATTAGCCAAGCACATTTGTTTAAAAGATGCCGGAGTCACATAGGATGCTATCAACATCAGGATCTGTTTGCAGAGACTCTGTGCAGAGGGCAGAATTTTGCTTTGGAATAAAATGTGACTTTTGCAGAAAACTTGCTATAGCCTGCATCCTTTTGAAGAACAGAGTCTTTATAGCTCTCATGTCTTTTCATTTCCTCCAAATATGTTCAATGAGATTTTCAGTTCATATCTCAATGGACTTGTACCTTTGAGTAGCTCACCTTGTTAAGAGACTTTTGCAAGAACCAGAGTTATTGAGGCTTTTCTTCATTCAATATCATTTTGAATTCATCAAATTTCTTGTCACAATTCCACCTCATAGTGAATCTCTGCCATAGAGTAGAGATTTAAAATGTTTTTGAGTGCAGTTGATCTCAGCAGAATTACTGAGAAACAACCTCAAGTAAGATATATATTTTTTCATACTCATTTTTATCATTACAAAACAAAATCCTTCCTAATGTAGCCATTATTTTTTGTTATTTATATACTGAATAGAACGTATTTACTCTTATTCTTTGTCCTACATGCATGGTCATCATGCATCACGGTTGTCTTAACCTATTTATTGTCCTGGGCATAATCGGGCCCTGTAATTCTACATTCTACCCTTATATACAGGAAATCCCCCTTTTCATAGTTTCACAGAATTTATGTTATGTCAGATTTTCAGTTGATTACTTGAACCTTTGAATGAGAGATGATTTTGATAGTTAAATGGCTAAAGTAATAAAATGCATTAGCTGTTTGTTGTTGGTCATGCAAGTTTGTCCTTCCTGATTTAAAAGTTTGTGTATTGGGTTTGGAAAGTTTGACCAGGAGTTAGAAGCACTGGTTTTTCTTTCAGCAGACCTGGGTTCTGTTCTTAACACCCACATATAGCTCACAAACACCCATAAACTCCATTTCCAGTACTTCTAACACCCTCTTCTGACTTCTGTCAGTACCAGGCAAATATGTGTTACACACGCATACATGTGGGCAAAATGTTCAGACACATACTTCTATTTTTAAATCTCGAAGTCAAAAGGTTTGGTAGAGTTCTTTGTTCCTGCATATAATCCCAGCCCCACATGGAGGACCTGAAGAACTAGGGAGTAGTTATGGAGTTTAGGAGGATCTCTGGGGCTTGACGACCAGTGTAGCCAACTGACAATATCAAGGTTCAGTATGAGAGTTTACATCAATATATAAGGTGGTGAATAATCGAGTAAGTCAGCCAGCACTGACTCCTGACTTCTCTGCATATCCACACATATCCATGAGTATACATGTGCATATATTCACGTAATGTATATATACTGATATACAAATCTATATATGTATTTCCTAGTCCCTCTAAACTTTCACAGATAGAATTTTAAACTTTAGTCTAGGCTGTGCTCAAACTCATGATCCTTCTGGTTCAACTCCCCACAAGCTGGGTTACAAGTGTGTGCCACTATACTTGGTGACCCGCTTTTCTTTCACCAGTTGGTTGTATTTTATTTTGTTTTGTCTTTTTTGTTGTTGTTGTTACGTTTTCATAGGACTAGACTGCAATGCTGATCTTTCTTGTTTATATTGTTTTATTGGCGAGTCTGTGGTACATTTCTACTTTCATTTAAAATAGTTACTATGATAACATAAGTTTAAATAATATGCTGCTATGTATATCCTGAAGTATTAATATTACTTTCTGTCTCATAGATTATAATAATGTGTCATGATTCAAATATATACAGAAGCCGAGAGGATAGCACTAAAACACTCATGTATTATTCAGCTCTGTATATCTTGCCTATTATATATAATTTTCAAAGTTTTCTATGAAACTAAATTTTATACAGATACAACAGATATCTGTTCTAAACACATTAAAAAGGAGTGACCTTACTCAGATTAATTTTTATTCTTTAACACAATATATTTTGTTTACACTAAAATATTTATTCATTCATCTAAGTAAGAAATACACAGTGGCATATTAAGTGCCATGCAGCATAGTGGAAGACATAAAGAAGGATAGCTACTCTCGACCTTAAAGATCATTAAAGAGAGCCAGGGGCGGAATAGTATGCCATTACAAAATCCCTGTATTACTATAGTACAGTGATAATGAAATGTAACATGAAAATCTCCAACTACAATGCATGAGACATGAGTAATTTGATTGGAAAGATCAACTAAGGCTCTGGAAAACAAATGGCATCCAAGTTGAAGCTTATAGTTGGGGTTTCGTTATACAGGGATAGTTTCATTTTTTTTTTTTCCGATCAATCAAAAATAATGGATTAAATGAAATAGTTGTGCTTACATAGTTTGGCTACAGCGTATCTCATTCAGTAATCATTTACAGTGGGATTTTGGTTCATCTACTAATACTACCCTTCAAGTGGCTATTTACTGAGCTCAGCATGGGGTTACTGCCATGCCTGGAGTCTGGGCTTGTGGAAAATAAGACTGTGCACACAGGAGTGAATTTTGTTTCGATGTATGATAGAGACTGGAGGAGTTTAGATTTAAGATCACCAGATCGAAGATTCCTTCTGCCTGTCTATCCACTATTAATTAACTTTGCTGTTGTTTGTTGCCAGGAAGTTTTACATGATTTAAATTCTTTGAATTTTAAATCCCACAATCGGTGTCAGCCTGTGGAATCTCTGCCTTTTTATAAGGTAAGTAGATACCCTTCTTCCTTCACAGAAACAGTTTATATACTTTAACCTTTTCATTGTATTAGAGAACTTGCCGAATATTATTTGAAAATCCACCAGGATGGATGCTTAGAATACATGGCTACTATTTAAAAATCAGTCACGCTCACCTGTGGGACAATTATATTTTGAAACCCCAAATGTATGGTTTTGATAGTTTATGCTGCCTGCCCTGATGCCTGTCTTGGTGTATTTTGTGAATGTGTGGCCATTTATTTTTCACCATAGAATTTGTCTCTGACAAAAGAATTGTTGCAGGCATGTAGTTATGTTTACATGTAGTTATGTAATACAGTTTCACTATATTAACTAATCTGCTTCTTACTGAATGATACTGTGGCTAGAGAATTATACAAAATCCTCCATGTACTTTTCTTGGCTTGGAGAGATAGTTTCTGGGAAGTCAATTACTTCATCCCAGCTGACTTGTTAACAAAGATCTTCCTAGAACTCAGATCTGCTAATTCACAATACACTGCAGGCGGCTTGACTTTACCATTAGCATAACAGAATGTTTTGCAACTTTGAAATAATAGCTATGTGTACATGGAATATCTTGCATAGTGTATGGATGTATCACCTGTCAATTAAAAAACCTATGGCCTGTAGGAAAGTGTAGAATAGAAGGTTGGCCATCAGGGAGGCAGAAAGAATTCTGGGATAGAGTGAGTCACTGGTGGAGATGTGAAGAGGACAGACTACCTGAGCAGAGGCGACCAGCCACAGGACTGAATGTAGATTAGTAGAAACGGGTTATTTTAAATTATTAGCTAGTCAGAAAACAAGTCTAGCTATATGGCCCAGGTATTTGTAAGTAAGTTTTGAATCTGAGTAGTTAATCCAGGAGCTTATGGCTGGGAGGAAACCAACTCATTACAGTGGTGTTTTAAAAGTTTATGTACATATGTTGTTATAAAGTAGGAGGACTCTAAAATTGTTATCCCCATCTGGATCTCTGGTAGTCCAGCCAGTGTTTATTAGAATACAGTTTTGTGCTCACTTTAGTGTGCTATGCATTGGGTATCAGTCAGGCAGTGTGTATCTGCTGGTTGGTCCAGACTCTCCATTCTGTTGCATCAGTTTGTCTTATCCACGTTTGTTGTCACTTTACCCAAAACCTTGACACATGGTAGAGTAAGACAAACATCTTGAGTATTTTTTAAAATATTTTTTGTTTGGTTTTTATTTTTTTTTTGAGACAATGTCTCACTATGTAGCTGGAACTCACTATGTAGACCACAGCTGGTTTCAAACTCATAGATATCTGCTTGCTTCTGCCTCCTGGGTGTTCAGATTAAAGGAGGATCCACTGCACTTGGCCTTAATGTTTTCTTTTTAACTGCCACAATAATTGTATATGATTATGGGACAGTGGATCGACAAAGCATAGGTATGGGTAATGATTAAATCCAAGAAGTGGCATCTCTGTTGCCTTAAGGGTTTGATACTTCTTTGTATTTAGGGGCTTATTCTTTTTCTTGTCTTATTTTTTGAAATGTGTATAAGTTGGTATAAAATATAGTTAATGGTACTTTGCTTGAAAACATGAACACATACTATGCCTAGCTGAAAGATTTCAGTACCCATTGCACAGCCTCCTTCCTACTGACTTACTCTTTATAGCTTCTGGTAACAATTTTTCTCCTTGCTTTAAAAATTCTTTATTTTTGAATTTTATGCATGAGTACTTAATGCAAATCATTTCTCTTTTCACTTTCCTTCTATGC
Organism: Rhynchomys soricoides; assembly: GCA_019843965.1. NCBI lineage: Eukaryota > Metazoa > Chordata > Mammalia > Rodentia > Muridae > Rhynchomys > Rhynchomys soricoides. The sequence goes on from JADRCH010000150.1 coordinate 5,336,880, forward strand.
CATTCTTCTTCCTGCTCTTTTTAAAAATTATTGTTGTTATCAATGTCAGCAAAAAAAAAGTAAGGGAGAAAGAAAGAAACAAAGAAGCAAAGAAAAAAAGAAAATAAAGAAACCTTACCTTGGGATAGTTTACTAAGAACTAACCCAAATTTTGAATTCTTCACTTCTCTTCCTATGTCTTCTGTCTGAAGTTTGTAGTTTGTGATCTGTCAGTTATGTGCTGCCTGTCTGTTGTGTCTCTGTTGCTTTTGTGTGTCTAACCAGTGTCTTTATGTTTCTGTTCCTAACAAAGGGCTTTGCAGTGTATTCACTGAGCAGCATAGAAAACATGGTATAGGAAAAAACAAGGATTTCTTTACAGATATCTTTAACAGAATTTCACACAAGAAGAAGTTACTTTACTAGTTTCAACTGAATCAGAGAAGCACTCAGAACTACACAGATGCTATCAACCTATATCCACATGTTGCATCCAACATTTATAGAATATTTGTTTCATTCAAATTATGGAATATTTGAAGGGTCTTATTAGTTGCTGGCTACTTGCAGAAAATGATTATCATAGCATATGTATATATATGTATATATATATATTTGCATAATATATATACATACAACATCTGAGTTGGAACATGGAAGAGTACACAGCTTAACATTAAAACTGTGCCTTTAAGTTTATGCTTTATAAACTGATTATGTGGGAAGTCCAAGGCATAGTTAAGTGATTTATTATCTTCTTAAAGGCAATTTGATTTTGAGCAGGCTGAGTACACAGTTTGATAGTAGACTGCGTATATTATCTTCAGTGATATCAAGGCACTTTATCAACGTTATTAACTTGGTTTCAAGGCTGGGCAGAAGTTCAGTATTTCTAAAGGTATTTCTAGACAAAAGTGCTATATACTTATTCTTACACACACACACACACACACACACACACACACACATCTGTGTATGAAGTCATTGTTGGTTATATAAAATGTTTTTAAGATAAAATTGGTTTTAAATAACAAATGAGGGAGCTTGTTCGTGAGCAGGGTCGATTTACCCTCTCAGCTGTCATTCAATTGCCCTCAGCTTTTCATCTACGGCTAGGGCCTTTTTGAGTTTTCCCTATCCACATTATTCCATCACCTGGTGCTGCCACTGGATTTTCAGTTATTGTTTAGGTGATTATGTTATTGAGAGTTCCTGGCTGCAGCTTTTATTCAGAAGACATGATCTTATAGCAAGTATACTAGCTCTTGAGTTCTTCTAGCCTTTCCACTTCTTCTTCTGAAATGGTCCCTGAGCTGTAGGTGTAGGCATTCTGTTGTAAGGGTGCCTGATGTCATCTTGTTTCCAATGCTAAGTTGTTTTCTGCATTTTAAGCAGTTGTGGATTTTTGTAATGGTTTCTGTATGTGCCAAAAGAAGCTTCTTTGCTGAGAGTGAAAGCTGCACTTATCTGTTTATATAAAGATAAATATTTAGAATGAACAAAAACTGGAACATTTCTTGTATCTCTTCATAGATACAAGGCAGTGCAAGATCTGGCACACTGGAGCTCAAGAAAAGAAAGTCAAGGTCATGGACATTACCCCAAATGCTTCTGAATCAATATGTCTTTAGCTAAGACAACAGAGAATTAGAAGAGCCATTGCTTAGGATTTTTCCTACTTGTAAGCCACATAAAACTGAAACAAAGCTACTGAATACACTAGATCCTGTGGCTAAAAATACTGATCATATTACAGCATTCAGGGCGACTAAGTGTCATGTGGAATGAGTGCATAGCAAGTCTCCTTGGCTGAGAAATTCACTGTGCTGGGTGGATGTGGGGGATATGGAAGAAGCTCATGGGAGACAGCAGAAAATGTCTGCTTGCTGGCTGTCTGCCAGGACTGTTTGTATATATGTATAAATGTCATTCCTATACTTTTTTATAAAGTTTATACATTATTCAGGTTGTATATTGAATATATTATTGGATATATTGACTATACTATTGAGTTACTTTCCATTTTAAATGAATATTCTATTTCATACAGATAGTATTTAAAATTTCATCTATTTCTTTCATAATCTTTTGACCATGGGTTTTTCCCTCCCCCAGCTCCTCCAAGATATCATCAGCTCCCTACTCTACCCCTCCAACTTCATTCTCTCTCTCTCTCTCCCTCCCCCTTCTTCTCTCTCAAAAAGTAAAAGAAACAACAACAACAAAATAAAACAAACAAGAAATAACTAAGACAAAAAAAATCCAAAACAAAACAAAAAGACCACCAAAGCATAGTGTCTGTTTTGTTAACCACATGCTGCTGGACATGTGGCTTGCCTTGGAATGTGGTTGAGAGACCTAGTAACACTCCACTGGAGAAAATGGATTTCTCTTTGCCAATAGATAGCAACAGTATTTTAAAAGTATATCTTCTCAGTTTTAATGCATAACTGTTTTGAACTAAAGGAAAGTAATAAATCTAGTAAAAAAAAAAAAAAAGAAACAAACCTATTCCAATTCTGTTCTTTAACCTTGTAATGTCAAATTTCAGTCTTTGAACTTATATATAAAATAAGATCCCATGTTACCATGTATTATTATCATATGTTCTAATATCAGGTTTCTTAACTCGTCTGACTTCTTCAGTCCCAAGCCTAGTCGGGTTGAACAGTCCATTTTATGTGACAAACTAGTTTAAATATCACCATGAAACACACCAGTTACTTGGACTGAAACAGGGTCCTTTAAAAATGTCAATAAGAAAAGTGACTTTTATGTTTTATCGTTATTTGAAAATGGTACTAAGTTTGCCAAACTCTCTTCACATAAAAGTAGTTAAAAAATAGAACATTGGCAACAGTTTATGGAGTGAAAAGAAAATGGGTTTCAGTGAAAATAAAATGCCCCAGTGACCTAGGGTGGCCCTGGGGTTCCTGAAGTACTTCGAAGAGGCACTTGGTTGGAGGAGTGAAAGGGATTATGGAAGCTAGAGTAGAGGGACCTTTATACAGAGAAGAATGGCTCACTGTACATTATCCTCACAGAGCTAACAAACTTCTTGGCTGGTAATCATTTATAATTGCATTGCAGTCCTTTTCAGTATTAGAGGGTTTCATCTTACCTACCACAATGTAACCCTTGGATAATTGCTTTCAATTTTCTGCAATTAACATTTTGTTTAAACATTGTAACCACATAAAAAACATTTAAAATGGAATCTACATCAAAGTTTACCATAGGTTTCCTTATAGAAGATATTATAAATTAGACAAGCTCGTATTTTTTATCAACCTTGAAGGACAATTTTTTTCTGAAATATGACAGAAATTGCAGAACCCATAAAGACTGTTCAAATGCTTCCTGCATAGATTAGGAGCCTACAGAAATCCCATACTCTACCGCTGCATCATTATAGACGAATAAAATTCTTGTGCACCCGGATCCTATAAATTCTATCCAATTAAAACTGTGGATTATTTTAAATTTGAAAGTCATGTTTTCAATCATTATTTTACATTTCTGTTTTTAAATATCTTGGTTGCATTTGCCCATATTTTCTCTTACTTTTACCCATTAACCTTTTATTTTTCTCCTCCTTGATGGCTGTCCACGTTGCTGCTTCATTTGAAGTTCTCAGCCCGTGACTCCTGAACCGTGTGTGACAGACACCATCGCACCGTCACCCAGTTGCTCTGAAGTGTGACAGCATTGCTTTCCTCTTTGCAATTAGGTTTTTCTTTCATAAAGAGTTAAGGGCGTTTACTGTTTATCTATGCTGGGGTCTTCTAATGAGCTGATAGATTTAGCTGTCAGTGAACTAAAACAGTTATAAATAGCACAGAATAAAAGAATGTCACAGTTTTCTTTTGTTTTATTTCTACCTTAAAGACCAATGTCAATTGCAGTCATATGCAGTCACATCCCCTTTGTTTCTGAGGAAGCCAGCTAGTAACTGCAGGTGCTGTCCTGAACCTTACCATTCTTTTGCATCAGTTAGATACATTATCTTATCTCTACATATTTTGCTACTTTCAAGAATTCATGCTTTCTCCTCAAACTATGGTGGTCCACAGTTTTAGTTGCTGTAAGTTATTATTGTTTTTATGTTTTCTAAAGAAAAATATGTTATATTTTATATCTGGCAAGTCACATGGCAGGTGATTTATATTACAGTTGATATTACCATGCTATTTGCAAGTAAGTGTGCAAGATGTAGTGTTTAGAAATTACATGCATGTAAGTGCACAGACTATCATTCTTATTCCTAGTCAGTTAAGTCCCATCACAGAAAACTATGATATTCAGTAGTTTCAAGAAATATTAAAAGCACTTAAAGAAAACATACATGTGATAAATAGATACAATTCTTTATGTGTGTTATTTATATGTATCATTATATTTTATATATATGCATAGAAATAGATATAGATAGGTACATTGGTATATAACCAGAAAGGACAAACAGTACATGTTGCTCCATATCTTTTTAAAGCGTCATTTAATTATTTCTTTTGTTATTTTTCATGCTTTTACCTATAGAGTTTCTCCAATGTTTAGATGATCACATAATGATTTCTCGTGTGCCAAGGGCTTCAATATCTTTAATATTCCGATAACATGGAAAGTTTGGCGATTCCTCATATTTTGTACTCAAATTATGTTGTAGTGAGAATCTTTCTACATGAGTTTCACATGTATCTGCTTAAACATATAGAACATTTGTAGATGTTTGATGTGTGTGTGTGTGTGTGTGTGTGTGTTTTCATGGAGACTGAGCCCCTTAAATATGTTCCAGCTCACCCATTATGTCTCTGTCTTGTCATACTAGACTTCTAGCCCAGATGTTTTATTTTCTCATTTTAGTAAATGAAATGGGAAGCCATTTTCCTTTACTTTTTTGGAATCATGATGCAGTTGAATTTCTTTCCCTGCTTAGAAGAGCCATGTTTTCTCTCCCTTAACCTACATGCAAAAAAGAAAATAGTCCTTATCCACAGCACTTTAAGCGGCATCCATTTTCCAACAGATAGCATCTCCTCTAGAGTAATGATCTTCTCGACTTCTCCACCTCCATTTCCTACCCTCAACTGATTCTGTTTGTTCTAGGATTGTAATAGAGAGATGCAGGAGAAATAAGGCTTAAGGAAAATCTACTAGTTATGCCATTTGAGGGCAGATATGACAATTGCAATTGTAATGCTCAGTAGTAGGATCCTGTTATGGGTTTTCCTGGAGATCCTGCTGCTGGTAACTTCTAAGTCAAGCTGTCTAGGTAAAGCCAGACTATCTCTGTTATCCACCCTCTAATCAATACCCTTGTTCTTTCCAAGGACAGTTAGGATGGTAACTTTTAAAGCTATCCAACTTTTTTTTTTAATGAGTTTTTGCCTGGCCTTTGGTTTAGAAAGCTTTGATATTCATGGCAGATTCCAGGCAGATTACTTAGGCAACACTTTTTGTGCATAGATCTCTAATTATTTTTTTGAGACTTTTTTTTTTTCTCAACAGAAATCTCTCTCTAATGTCCCTGGCTAGTTCCTCTTATGTGACCACAGGTGAGAAGTCAGAATTCTGCAGCTCTCCAACAATTTAATTCAAGGTATATATTTATAGACTTTTCAAACACAAAATCTTTAGTGAGTTTGCTTTCTACATTTGTGGAGAGTGAGGATGAACTTGAAGAACTGTTTGCACAAATTGAAGCACGTTTCCCTTGAGCTCCACCATGTAGCATTGTTCTGCTCTATATTGCATATATTGTACTGTACATGTAACTCATTGTTACTTTATGTGTTTGAATGTTTTTCCTGCATGCATATCTGTGCATCATGTGTACACAGTGCCTGCAAAGACCAGAAGGGCATTGGATCCTCTAGAACTGGAGGTGCAGGTAATTGAGAGCATCTACAAGGGTGCTAAGAATTGAGCCCAGGTCCTCTGGAAGACCAGGAAATGCTCTTAACTGCTTAGCCATCTCACCAGCCCCCAACTGCAGTCCTTTTGGGAGCTTTATAAAGTAGTAAAGCTCATACTTATCACCATGCTATCTGACAATGAAACAGAACACTGGGACAACAGAACAATCTTCTCTTTTCCTGACCTCCTCAAAATGCTGTAATAGGTTAACTCCAAGAAGGAAAATAATAATTCAAACTTAAATTTACATAATACACACACACACACACACAGGCACACACATACATATACACACACACATACACATGCACACATACACACACATGCACGCATGCACACACACAGACACACAAACATACATACACATACGCACATGCACACATACACACACA